>RPFO01001075.1:372500-665000 GCA_009746045.1 Mesostigma viride | reverse complement strand
ACGCTCACGTCGGCACCACGGGTCTGCGCACCGAGTTGGCCCAGGGTCAGAACGCGGGCGTACAACCGCCAGCAGCGGGGGGAGGCGCTGCGCTGAAGAGCACGGAGGGCGATGTGTCGGAGGAGGGTGACGTGCAGCGGTTGCCAGCAGCACAGGCGCTGCGCGTGGCGTTCTCTGCCACTGCGACCGCGACGGCGGGGGCCAACGGGGGCCGGTCCTCCGACGGGGTGGTGTTTGTGAAGGTGGGTTGAGTGCGGGTGTTTGTAAAGGTTTGTGGGGTGGGGGGGAGATGGTGTTTGTGAAGGTGCTAGGGATGGTGTTTGTGAAGGTGGGTTGGGGGCTGGTGTTTGGTGCGTTGAGGAATAGCAGCTGGGTCGGCGATGGGCCGAGGATGTTGCGATGGGTCAGGTGGCATATGCAGGTGGCGTATGCAGGCATTCAGCGAGACAGCATTCACATTCCTACTGTTGGCATTTCTCCTAAACTACATGTGCTCTGCTGCCTTCATGTTTTGGTGGGGCACTAAGTTCACTATGCCTCTGCCACGTGCGCCTGGACCACGTCCCCCTCCGCCCCATGTTCTGCTCTCGTCATGGTCCCATCATCTGCGCCCCTTGATGGTCGCATGCACATGCTGCCCCGCAGGTGGTCAACTACGAGCCGCGGGCCGTCTCGATGTATGTGTCGCTGGACGGGGTGCCCGCCACCGCGGTGGGGCTGGTCGCCAAGTGGATGTACCTGACGGGCGCGCCTGCAGACCAGAACTCGTTTGACAGCCCGCACAAGGTACTTGACCCGCTCCCACTCTTGCGTCCCTATAGTGCCTGCCCTCATGTCCCTAGCGCGTACACAGCAAGGCACAGGCCGCTGCACAAATCCACGATCATGGAAGCTCCCACTCATCCCACTTGACGGTTGCAGGGTCTGCCGCTGGCATCTCCCGTCCCATTTGTCCGTGCACTGTCATGCACCCCTCTTATTGCAACCTGTGCCGAGAAACGATTTCTTGCTATTCACTAAGGCATGTGCACCTGCTGAGGTGTTCCGAGGGGATGTGCGTGGAATGTTGCGTTGGAATATACCCGCTGCAGGGCAGGCGCCATTGAGGACGCGTGGCTGGTTTCATGCCAGCCATCGTCTGAAATACACGTGCTGCGGCGTTTCATTGTAGCCCTGTGGAATTGTTGCTCTTGACATTGCTTGATTGGTTGGGGCACCCTGGCTCGTAGCGACGAGAGAGAAGCCAGCCCAGTGTCCTCCATGGCTTGTGTTGCAATGTCTCATGTAGCTGAGCTCTATCCTCCATTTAATCTGCCGCACTACTCTGCATGGTTGTGCTGCATGCTGCCGTCCGCAACAGGTTTACCCGCTGTCCACCGTCGTTGAGGGTGACAGCAGGGGTGGCTTCCTTTTGCAGCTGCCGGCCCTCAGCGCAGGGGTCTTGGTTGTGAATACCACAGCAGCGCCCTGGCTGCCCATCACAGAAGAGCTTTGACTCACAACTTGCACCTAGCTCTTGCGGGCCATGGCCAGGCGCCCAGTGCGTAACCTGTGACATGCTGTATGTAAGGGGAAATGTATATTATAACTAGATTGTATTAAGCTGTTGCACATGCAAATAAGTGCTGACGTGCAGAGGTCGCAAGTCTGAGAAGTACATAGTTTTTTTTGTGAGAACAAGAGTCCCACAATGCATGCCAGCAGGATATTGTGCATAGAACAGTAATCCTCTACCCCTGTGTGGCTATAGAACCCAGGAGTCATTTTTTTCTTTGATAGCAACATCTCATTCGTTTTCAATATAGCTTTGATAAATATAATATCATAGCTGGTTGACATTGATCTGCATGTGCATGGCTAAATCGATAAGAAAGTATTGCAGGGACATCCCTGGGTACATCAACTGGCTACCTAAGTAACCTACCTGCTGAGAGGCCATGTGTACCCTATCTATAGCCTAGCCACATACCTTCCACCCCATATGTCATGCAGGCCTTCTAGGCCCTCTCCTCAAGCCCCCCCTGGGTGCCTGTGCTTGTTTAGGAGGCATGAACCATCATGGAGGTGCAGGTGCACCTAGTGCACCCAGAGCAGGTGATAGTTGTACATCCTACACCTGCAGGTTGTCGCCCTGATTGTATTACAAACCCATAGATGCCCCTTTCTCAGGGCTATGTGTTACATATGCTCCCCACAGAGCTATGATTTTAATTAATTAATTAAGTAAGTACTCGCGTGTCACGCGCATGGGCATGCCACGGAGTACTACGAGCCGGGGACGGTCACGTGCTGCTCGACGGCGTCCTTAACCGGCCTAAATGGTCTTGCTGCCGATTTTCCGTCAAAAATCGACTTACAGCCGATGCATCGGCCCCTTCTCGGGGGACCCAATGCCACCAAAACTATTGATAATTAGGAAAAGTTTAGCTGAGAAGATCAAAAGTTTATAATTTTCCTCACAGCATGATACCAGGGTTCTCATACTTCTGACGAAGTTATAGAGGTGTTCTGGCCGGTCAAAGTACAAGGGGTCAGCCCTGGTAATTTTTCACGTACAACGTGCATTCCGGAAAACGACGATCTGGCCATGGCGGCTTGTGCCCACGCATGGCATTTACGTTTTAGTTCGAATTTTCTGGCCAAACTCGGGAAATTGATTTTATACGCCCTAAAGATCACACAGGCCTATTTTTGGTTCACGGGAATGCCATTTGATAGGTGTCGGCAGCGTTCACCGTTCTTGCTGGAAAAAAAAGTGCGATCAGGCCGGACGATAGAAAGTCGTTGACAGCAATACCTTTCCGGCGTATTTTAAAGGATATATTGGTTTCTTTGTACTTTTTATGATGAATTGTAGTCGTAAACGTGCAAGGGTGGCCAGAAATCGCCGAATCTAGCGACCATGGCTGCACAACTTAATGGTGTGCCGCAATGCGCCATTTCGCGGCCACCGCCTGGGCCAAGGTAACGCCAGCCATGCCTGGTAAGCATCGTTTTCCTAATAATCGATGTTTGACGTTTATATATACGTTCTAGCTTGTGTTGCACATTCGTTTTGCATTATTCATTCTCTTTCTTGACCCTGGCCGGTGTTTGTGTTGGGCATTGCTATCGGTTACCGGAGGCGCGGCGCGTACATGCAGCCCCCGCGGCCCAAGGGCAGGGTCGCATTGGCATCGACCAAGATGGTAACGATGTATTGATGACGTGGGATCTGTCGCTAGATCAATAAGGTCGAGCAACTGGTGGAATTTTTGCGGGATAGCGGGATGGTTGCTGTCAACTGCCAATTCCAACGTCCCTCACAGGACTTGGTCACTTTTCGTGGCCCTAACGGCCGTCAGGCCTGTCTGGACTACGTGGTGGTACGGCAGCCCAGGTGCACCTCGGTTCTGGACGCCCGAGTGTTTGACACGCCCACGGTGTGCTCTGACCACCGGTTGGTGCGCGCGACCCTTCGGCTCCGGTTCCACGTCCCGCGCGCCGCGCCGCACTGGTCCGCCCTGACTGGTCTGCTCTACGCCCGGTCCGGGGAGATCCTGAGGACTGGACGGACGCCGAGCACGAGCGGAACCGGTGCCGCCAGGAGTACCTGTCGGCCCTGGACGCCCGGGCGGACGTCGACGAGCTGGACAAGGGTGCCCCCAACGCCGCCATTTTTGCGGGCTTTGCGGCCCGTGCCCCGTTGCTGGCGGCCCGGCACCTGCCGGTCATGCCCCGCCGCCGCCCCGGCCCGCTCTACCGCCAGGACCCCAAGGTCTTGGCCGCCCGGCACCGCCTCAAGCGTAACCGGGACCCGCTGCAGAAACCATTGCTCAAGGCCGCCCTTGTGGAGGCCTACGAGCACGCTCAGGACGCGGAGGCGGCCCAGTGCATCGCGGATGCCAAGGCCTGCCAGGCTCGCAACCAGGGCAAGGACATGTGGTACCACCTCGACCGGCTCGGCGGCCGGCGGCAGCGCACCCCGGTGGAGCACACGGGGGACGGCACGGCGCCGGTCAGCCTTGACCGCTGGTTGGCCCACAATGTTTCCTTGACCGTACCGGTGGGGCTCGCGCCCCCCCCCCGCTTCACCCCGAGACGGCCGCCCGCCTCGGGGTCGCCGGACCCCCGCCGCCGCCAGCGCCCCCCTCCTCGGCCGCGGACTACCAAGTCCCCGCCTTGCAGGAGGGCTGCCTTGCCACTGACGACGTCGTCCACCCCTTCGAAACTTTGAAGGAATTGGACGGCGCCCTTGCTCGCCTGCGGTACGATGCGGCGGTCGGTGCCGACCACCTTTCTGCTGAGCTGCTGAAGACCCCTGATCCGGCGGTTAGCCGGGGATCTTCTGCTGGCGTTCTGCAACCGTGCCCTGCTCTCTGACGAGCCTCCGCCTGCTGAGTGGCAGACGGCCATCGATCCGCGTCATGCTGTACAAGAAGGGCTCTGCTGCTGACCCCGGCAACTACCGGGGTGTCTGCCTCCAGAGCGCCGCGCTGAAGGTCTTCATGCGCATGATGCTGCATGACAGGCTCCGCGCCGCGCTGGACCCACACCTGGGTGAGTCTCAGATGGGTTTCCGTCGTGGTCGTAACACTGTCATGGCTGTGTTTGTCGCGCGCCGGTTGATGGAGGAGGTGCGTCGACTTCCCCCTGACAGTTTGCCGCTGGTCTTCATTTTTGTTGACTATATCAAGGCCTTTGACACGGTTCTCTGGGAGGCTCTTTGGGCCATCCTAGCTCTGGATCGGGTACCACCTGCGTTTATTGCTGCCAAATTTCGCCGACTGTATGAGGGCTCACAGGCAGTAGTGCGGACTGCGGAGGGCACCACTCCACCATTCCCCCTTCACCACGGGGTGTGGCAACTGAGGTTGTGTCCCGTGTCCCCATACCTGTTCATTATTGTCGTGGATCACGTCATGCGCCGGGCACGTGCGCGCTTTACTGCTCTTAAGCCGGGTTCGAGCCAGGCTTGGACTGATCCTTAACGTACGTGAAAGAGCACGGCGGGGTTAGACCTGGTTACCGCCTTGCCGACCTGATTTATGCGGATGATATACCACCCTCATCGAGAGCCCCGAGCACATTCAGACCTGGCTGGACTGCCTGGGCCTGAAGGCGCGGGCGGTGGGGTTGGAGATTAGTGTCAAAACCGAGACGATGGTGATTGGGGCCTCCTGTAAACCACCGCTGCCGCGCCTGCTCGACGGGACGGAGGTCCCGTTCCGCGACCGCTTCAAGCTGTTGGGGAGCTGGCTTCCTGACTGTCACCGCCGACGATGTGGACACCCGCATCGGCCTTGCCTGGGCCAAGCTCCGTTCGCTCACACCCTGCTGGCGCTCGAAGGGCCTGGGCGGGCACCACAAGCGCATGCTCTTCAAGGTCCTTGTCCTCACGGTGCTCACGTATGGCGCCGAGGCGTGGACCCTCCCACCCAAACTGGCAGCTAGGCTAGATGGCATGCACGGTTTACAGGATGCTCCGACAGGTCCTTAACGTAGGTTTTTCCGAGCGTCCGTCATCAGAGTCTTTGTATCATGGCATGCCTCGTGTTTCGGACGAGATTAGGCAGCGTATGATAGCATTTGTAGGACACCTTGCCCGCACCAGCCAGGTCGACACCACCCTTGGTCTGGCCGGCCCCCAGCGGCTTGGCCAGCCAGGGCGGCACATTCTGACCTGGCCTGGCCCCCAGGACATTCCCAAAAGGGTAGGGAAACCTGTCACGAACTACGTTCAGATGTTGCTGGATGACCTCGTGGTCCCAGCCCAGTTTGAGCACCGCATCCACTCTCTCTCCCGTCTTTGGACTGCCATGCAGGACAAGACGCGGTGGAAGAAGATTGTCAAGGCGCACACGCCCGACCCTGTGGGCAAGCCACCTCCCCCCAAGCGGCGGAGGCGTTTTGATGAGTAGTGTAGTCAGGATTTTCTAGATAGCTTAGATCGGTTAGGATAGTTCGATCACGCGGCTCCCTCCACCCCATCCATCATGGAATATGTGCTACATGACCTCCCCACGGAGGCATGTTATAATTTATAATGTTTTTAATGATGCATGCAGATCTCTAGCTCTGGCACCTTGTGGCCATCAGCTTGCGCCTTAATTAGCCGACGTCTTGAGCCCACCTCACATTTGTAGCATAAGCTATGCGTCAGCCTACCTATGGTATTGCACTGGTTGTATTGCACCCACAGTGTTGCGCCCCGGCACCATGCCGTGGAGAGAGCGCTCTGTGGCCTGCCCACCTGCGGCAGTGAGAGAAGCTAGGGCGCCCTCCCTCCTTCTCACTGTGTATATAGGGTTGAAGGTTCCTTTACTCTGTATTGGCACCCACGTGACGCAGTCACGTGCTTATTAATTAATTAATGCAGATCTCTTCTCGACGAGCTGAAGAAACAGCTCTTGGCGCGCATGCAGCTGCCAGGTGCGATACTGCAGGGCGCCTACCGCCTGCCCCATCCACGGGCCAAGGCTGGGCCCCCTCCAGTGGTCCTCACCTTCAGCGACATCACCGCCCGAGTTCGGTTCCTCTCTCGCCGCAAGAAGCTGGTGAACACCTCCTGGTCGCTTGACGACGACAGTGACGCCAGCCCAGCAGCAGCAACGCCGCGATCAGTGGCCCGACTACATCCGCCACAAGGCCAACCCCGAGAAGCCCCAAGTGTACTGGCGGGGCGGGGACCTCTATATGTCAACAAGAAACTGTGGAAGCCCCCCCGGGCTTCCCCGGGATAGAGCACTCCAGCTAGTTCAAGACAATGTCTAGATGGGGGCAATCGATGATGGGATAGCTTAGGCATTACAGCACTTGAAACGATATTAGCGCACAGCGTTATATAGTACCTTCAATTCAGTAGCTCTGGCACCTTGTGGCCATCAGCTTGCGCCTTAATTAGCCGACGTCTTGAGCCCACCTCACATTTGTAGCATAAGCTATGCGTCAGCCTACCTATGGTATTGCACTGGTTTTATTGCACCCACAGTGTTGCGCCCCGGCACCATGCCGTGGAGAGAGCGCTCTGGGCCTGCCCACCTGCGGCAGTGAGAGAAGCTAGGGCGCCCTCCCTCCTTCTCACTGTGTATATAGGGTTGAAGGTTCCTTTACTCTGTATTGGCACCCACGTGACGCAGTCACGTGCTTATTAATTAATGCATGCAGGCGCTTTGCTGAGTAGAGTAGTTAGGATTTTCTAGACTAGCTTAGAGTTAGCTTAGTCAGGCCGGTTTCGCGGCTACGCTCCCCTCCATCCATCACGCAAGGGAATACGTGCTACATGATCTCCCAATGCTCTTAAGGGGTTCGAGCCAGGCTTGGACATCCTTGAAACGAGAAAGAGCACGGCGGGGTTGAACCTGGCTACCGCCTGGCCGACCTGATTTACTATGCGGATGACACCACCCTCATCGCGCGCCCCGAGCACATTCAGACCTGGCTGGACTGTCTGGGCCTGGAGGCGAGGGCGGTGGGGTTGGAGATTAGTGTCAAAACATCTCAAGGCGATGGTGATTGGGGCCTCCAGTACACCGCCGCTCACTGCCGCGCCTGCTCGACGGGACGACGGACCCGTTCCGCGATCGCTTCAAACTGTTGGAGAGTTGGCTCCCTGACACCGCCGACGATGTGGACACCCGCATCGGCCTGGCCTGGGCTAGGCTTCGTTCGCTCAACACCTACTGGCGCTCCAAGGGCCTGGGCGAGCACCGCAAGCGCATGCTCTTAAAGGTCCTCGTCCTCACGGTGCTCACGTATGGCGCCGAGGCCTGGGCACTCACACCCACACTGGCAGCTAGGCTAGACGGCACAGTTGACAGGATGCTCCGACAGGTCCTGAACGTAGGGTTTTCCAAGCGCCCATCATCAGAGTCTTTGTATCAGGGCATGCCTCGTGTTTCGGACGATCGAGATTAGACAGCGTATGATAGCATTTGTAGGACACCTTGCTCGCACCCGGCCAGCCAGCTAGGTCGACACCGCCCTTGGTCTGGCAGGCCCCCAGCGGCTTGGCCAGCCAGGGCGGCACATTCTGACCTGGCCTGGCCCCAAGGGCATTGCCAAAAAGGTCGGGAAACACATGTGTCACGAACTACGTACAGATGTTGCTGGATGACCTACTGGTCCCAGCCCAGTTTGAATACCGCATCCACTCTCTCTCCCTTCTTTGGACTGCCATGCAGAACAAGACGCGGTGGAAGAAGATTGTCAAGGCTCACACACCCGACCCTGTGGGCAAGCCACCTCCCCCCAAGAGGAGGAGGCGTTTTGATGAGTAGGGTAGTTAGGATTATTCTAGACTAGCTAGATTAGCGTTAGGTTAGTCCGATTACGCGGCTCTCCCCCACTCCACCACCCATCAAGGAATATGTGCTACATGATCTCCCAACGGAGGCATGTTATAATTTAATTTTAATGATCTCCCAACGGAGTCATGTTATTCTGATTTGGCACGCCGCAAAGGTGAAAACCATTTGCGTTCAGTGCCGGTCCGCGGAAAACGCGATCTGCAAATGAATCCAGGCCGGAATCGAACTGGGGACCTCTCGCACCAACTTTTGCTGACTATAGGACGGACGTCTCCTCGGATCCTAAGGCATTGCCAGCTGACACCTACAGTCCAACCGCAAAAGTTCTCCTTTCCGGCCCGGAGTGATGCAAGCGATTCGGATTTTGCACTAGATATATAAATCATTCGAGATCTGTGTGTGTAGGAGTACTACACACGTGTCCACTCGAGACTTGTTCAGTCTCGACACGTGAGACGGGCGGAACACGGCTGAAACCTTCTTGAGAAGCGGGCGTAGCCGGTCATGTTATAATATAATTTAAATGTATAATTTAATGATGCAGACGATAATTGTAACTTTCGTTTAATTAGTTTCTAATGAGATTAGGATAGTACTCCGTGGCATGCCCATGCGCATGACACGCAAGTACTTACTTATTTAATATACCTTATACTTGACCTCGTTGCGTATAACGTAAGATTTTACACTGGATCTACTGGCCATGTGGCATGCCCATGCCCAAGCCCTAGTGGTTGCTAGGCTGACGTGCTGGGCAAGCAATACCAAACGCACGGAATTCTCAGGCCGGCCTGCCAGCAAACTCGAGTACCAATGAGCAAAAGAAAGTGAGCATTTCCCCTTCCCCATCCACGTACAGTGCACTTCTATGTTAAATTACTTGATCATTCGGGTAAAAACATATGCCAAACGCATTCAGCTTGACAGCACATGTGACTGTCACCTTTGCCTCATATGCTTCTGTTTTTTGTTGCTTCCGCTCATGGGATGCTCCGCTTTCTTGCCAGATTTCGTACTAGCTATCCGCTCCTTGAAGGCTGCCACCTGTGCCGCCAGCACGCTGGTTTCCCTCCTCAGCGCAGCATTCTCCACGTAATCTCTCGTCTCCCGGAACATAGACCGCAGGGACGCCGCTAGCGAGCCTGTCTCCCCGACCTTGCTGGCATTGGGCCCCCCATTGGTGACATTTCCATTGACAGAATCGCCCCGAGCGCCACCACCATTCCCCCTAGACTGTCCCCCTGGACCGGCTCTTCCTGTCGCACGTGCCACGCCTGCTTCAAGATGTGGCGCGTGCACGTCCGGGATGAGCCACCCCCCGGCCTCCCACAGCGCGCGCGCGCCCCGCTCCCGCAGTTGGAGCGTGGCAGTGTCGCCCGCCGCATCCGCCCCGCTGGCCGCCGGCAGCTTCCGCTTCTTGGGTACCTGAGGGGGCGGGTTGAAGCCCCCCGTGGATGTGTCGTACGCGCGTAGAAGCTCCAGCGGCGCCCGGGTGGCGGCAACGCACGCCGACACCGTGTCCAGCGACATGGTTGCGAGGCAGGCCGTGTCCTCCGCCAGCCGCGCCACCGCCGGGTGCGAGTGCGTTGCCAGCAGTGGCAGCTCCCACAGTACGGAGGACAACGCGCCCGCGTGCTCCGGGTGCTCCGCGTCCGGTCGGTAGACACCCGCCGCCACGCCGTCGCCGTCCAACAGGTTGCGCACGCGGGGGAAGCTGCGGGTGGGTGGATGGGCGGTGGCATGGGCGAGGGGGTGGGTGGCGCAAATTAGAGGACACACAGTGGTGAGTCATGGGAGGGGGTTACAATTTTTTTTTTTTTTTAAAGGGAACGGGAGGCAGAGGGCGAAGAGAATATCAACCAAGACATATGAAGAGCACGTGTTGCCGCCTCGCCACCTCGCTACACAAGACTCCTGCGTGCCAGTCTTGGCATGGGGGGACAAATGCCTGCGTGACTGTGGGGGAACCAGCGGGCAGCGCACATCGGCAGCTGCTGCGTGCCTTAGAAATGGCGTCCTGAGTAGTGAGTGCCCGGACGTCTCCTCCTGCACGCAAGCCATGTATCTAAGCTTGCCGTAGCCATACGAATCCACGTGCCACCAGTTGAGCAGCCTAGGACATTGGAGACCGCCTAGAGCCTACATGATATTTAGGCACTAACATCAATGAGACAACCAGCGCAGGCACATACTTGATGACGAAGACTTTCCCAGTACAACCCCCCCCGCCGCCCCCCTACCCACCATGCCTCCAAAAACCTCTGATGTTGTGTTGCCTATCACCCTCTGCTATAGCGCGGCGGGCTCACCGGTGCAGCAGCCGCCAGACGACCCCCAGGTACCCCATGGCCTCCCCCGGCTGTGCGTGCAGCGCGTTGGCGGCGAGTCGCTTGGCGAACGCAGCCGCACGGTGCTGGTCCTGCGCGCGCCCCTCGAGCAGCATCAGCTGCAGCGCCTGCAGCAGCATTGCGCTTGACGTGTGGCCGCGCGCGCCGCCGCCCTCCTCGCTGCGCGCGCACGACACGGGGCATCCAAGGGAGTGTGTTCCATGGGAAGAGAAGATGTGTTAAAACACGTGTGATGGAGAACAGGTTTGATGGGGGGTGGTGAAGGCATGCAATAGCAACTGTCGACAGTGCACGCAGGGCCCACGCATTGTTGCGCATGCATTTAACGGGGTGTCAGACCAAGGCAAGACATGCCGATGATGCTGGCAGTGCGCCAAGTGCCACTCTACTCCACCTTTCCCCCATTGGTGCCCCATCGCAGTGACCACCCCTCTCGGTGCCCCATCGCAGCGACCACCCCTCTCGGTGCCCCATCGCAGCGACCACCCCTCTCGGCGACCAGGTGCCCCATCACAGCGACCAGGTGCCCCATCACAGCGACCAGGTGCCCCATCACAGTGACCACCCCTCTCGGTGCCCCATCGCAGCGACCACCCCTCTCGGTGCCCCATCGCAGCGACCACCCTCTCGGTGCCCCATCGCAGCGACCACCCCTCTCCGCGACCAGGTGCCCCATCACAGCAACCAGGTGCCCCATCACAGCGACCAGGTGCCCCATCACAGCGACCAGGTGCCCCATCACAGTGACCACCCCTCTCGGCGACCAGGTGCCCCATCACAGCAACCAGGTGCCCCATCACAGCGACCAGGTGCCCCATCACAGCGACCACCCCTCTCGGTGCCCCATCGCAGCGACCACCCCTCTCGGTGCCCCATTGCAGCCACCACCCATCTCGGCGACCAGGTGCCCCATCGTAGCAACCAGGTGCCCCATCACAGCGACCAGGTGCCCCATCACAGCGACCAGGTGCCCCATCACAGTGACCACCCCTCTCGGTGCCCCATCACAGCGACCACCCCTCTCGGAGCCCCATCGCAGCGACCACCCCTCTCGGTGCCCCATCACAGCGACCACCCCTCTCGGTGCCCCATCGCAGCGACCACCCCTCTCGGTGCCCCATCGCAGCGACCACCCCTCTCGGCGACCAGGTGCCCCATCACAGCAACCAGGTGCCCCATCACAGCGACCAGGTGCCCCATCACAGCGACCACCCCTCTCGGTGCCCCATCGCAGCGACCACCCCTCTCGATGCCCCATCGCAGCGACCACCCCTCTCGGTGCCCCATCGCAGCGACCACCCCGGCCATGAGAACTGAACAGGGGGGTACCAACATATCTGTGGCGGCCCACCCACAAGGGGATGCGCCGCGTCACGAGCGCCCCGCCGGCATGGCTTGGTCGCAGCAGCAGCCAGGGGCAGAACGCCACCCACAACCCTGTGATCACCGCACACACGTGCTGCGCTGCCCGACAGGCTTGCTACCGTCCACACGCATGTGACCCCACCTGGCCTGGCTGTCCCCACAAATACCCTTGCACCCTGCGCCCGCACCTGTCGCGCGCCCCCTGCGGCGCGGCGGGCAGCATCTCCTCTTGTGCAAACGGCCCGTCCAGCGCCGCCTCGTACAGTGACGCGTGCATCGCCGCCAGGTCCACAGTGAGCACGTCCCCTTGCGCGCGCAGGATGGTGACAGCCGCCACGCAGCAGGCCACCTTGCCGGAGAGCGCGAGGCCAGGCACCCGCATCAGCTCGGCCAGCACCACAAAGAGGTCGCCCATGAAGTCGACGTTGATGAGATGCGCGTGCTTGGCCAGGCCGGACAGCGCGGCCTCCACCACCAGGAGGCTCTGCGGACCGTGAGGTGGCATGGAGCGGGGTGGGGGGCATGGGACGGGGGGCAATCAGTGCGTTGGGGGGTGGGGGGGTGGCCCAAGTCGCCGCACGTGATGAGACCAGGAGCATGATGCGGGATGGGCGCGGCGCTGGCTGGGCCATAGAAATGGATGGGACATGGCAGCAAACATAGACAGTTCGCGGTGCGAGGGCAGTGCCTGCTGCCATGTTAGCCCGGCAACAACCTGTCAGAGGTGGGGCTTCCAGCAATGACCAAGCGCAGCCATCCGCAAACAGCATGAGTCACCCCTGCCTCGCGAGTCTCCGCTACCTCGCGACGACCTGCCTAGCGTGTCTCCCCTGCGTAGCGCCACGCAGCCACGTGCGCAAGGAAGCCAGCGCCACGCAGCCACGTGCGCAAGGAAGCCAGCGCCACGCAGCCACGTGCGCAAGGAAGCCAGCGCCACGCAGCCACGTGCGCAAGGAAGCCAGCGCCACGCAGCCACGTGCGCAAGGAAGCCAGCGCCACGCAGCCACGTGCGCAAGGAAGCCAGCGCCACGCAGCCACGTGCGCAAGGAAGCCAGCGCCACGCAGCCACGTGCGCAAGGAAGCCAGCGCCACGCAGCCACGTGCGCAAGGAAGCCAGCGCCACGCAGCCACGTGCGCAAGGAAGCCAGCGCCACGCAGCCACGTGCGCAAGGAAGCCAGCGCCACGCAGCCACGTGCGCAAGGAAGCCAGCGCCACGCAGCCACGTGCGCAAGGAAGCCAGCGCCACGCAGCCACGTGCGCAAGGAAGCCAGCGCCACGCAGCCACGTGCGCAAGGAAGCCAGCGCCACGCAGCCACGTGCGCAAGGAAGCCAGCGCCACGCAGCCACGTGCGCAAGGAAGCCAGCGCCACGCAGCCACGTGCGCAAGGAAGCCAGCGCCACGCAGCCACGTGCGCAAGGAAGCCAGCGCCACGCAGCCACGTGCGCAAGGAAGCCAGCGCCACGCAGCCACGTGCGCAAGGAAGCCAGCGCCACGCAGCCACGTGCGCAAGGAAGCCAGCGCCACGCAGCCACGTGCGCAAGGAAGCCAGCGCCACGCAGCCACGTGCGCAAGGAAGCCAGCGCCGCGCAGCCACGTGCGCAAGGAAGCCAGCGCCACGCAGCCACGTGCGCAAGGAAGCCAGCGCCGCGCAGCCACGTGCGCAAGGAACCCAGCGCCACGGGAGGCCCCACGGGAGCACCACCATTCGCGACCACGTGCATGCAGCCTCACCTTCTTCTCCTGGCCTCCGTCCCCCCCCGCCCCGTCCCCCATGCCTCTGCGCGACCCCTCCGTCCCCGCCTTGAGCACGCGGAAGTATATCTCAAACAGCGCCGTCAGCGTGTCGGTCTGCACCTGCCAGCGGTCCACCTCGCGCACGACCGCCTCGCCCTCCCTGCCGCACGCGGCGACAACGCAAGGGGGTGGCGAAACAAGGTTCAGCACCAAGGCACGCAGTGACAGCACCAAGGCACACAGCGTTTGCACAAGGCACAGAGTGACAAACAGACGCATACGAGCAGCAGGACCGTCCACAAGAACTATCGCCTTTCATCACCTACAAACAAACCACACACGGTGCTGTTGCCATGCCATGTCCCCCGACCTCCTCCTCCTCCACCCCCACCCTTCACTCTCCCCCCCCTCCTTACGCACATGAGCTCACGCGCCACCTGCGCCCTCATTTCGTCGCGCTCCTGCTTGCGCTCGGCACGCCGCTGCTTCTTGGACTGGGGACGCTTCTTCGCATCCTTGTCTGAGCCACATGGCGGTCGTGCGGTTGGGGTTGGGGTTGGTAGTGGTGGGGCACGCCCATGGTTGAGACGCGGGGGGTAATGCGTGAATGTGCGTGCACCGAGGCACTCATGTGGGCAGTGGCTGGCAGAGCATCCCTATGCATCCAAAGCTCATGTCCATCGTGCGTGCCAGGTGGCATCCCAGCGTGCCGTCCAGTCTCATCCCTCCTGCCTTGTACCTCCTGCCTTCTGCCTTGAGCTCTTGTGCTCCGAAACGTCATATGGCACACCGCATTCAGGAACAACCGTCTGAGAATGCACCCCCTTCCGCTCAAGGCACCAAGAGGCAAGCAACAGAGCACGGTCCACCCTGAATCCCATCGCACATACCCTCCTCATGGGCATGCCCTCATCGTCCCCCCCATCCCATCTCACTCACCCTCACCGTCACCCCCCATGACAGTGCCGCACACTCACCATCCTCCCCATCCGTGGTGCTGGCCTTATGCTTGCGCCGCAGGTTGCTGTCAAAAGTGAGCGACGCCAGCACCGCCAGCGCCTCGGGCCTCACGCCGCACTTCTCGCGCTTGACCAGCTCGGCAATGAGCTGCACGCCGTCACGCGTGGGCTCGCCTTGCTCCTGCGCGCGTGGGTGGGTGGGTGGGTGGGTGGGTGGGTGGGTGGGTGGGTGGGTGGGTGGGTGGGTGGGTGGGTGGGTGGGTGGGTGGGTGGGTGGGTGGGTGGGTGGGTGGGTGGGTGGGTGGGTGGGTGGGTGGGTGGGTGGGAGGGTGGGTGGGTGGGTGGGTGGGTGGGTGGGTGGGTGGGAGGGTGGGTGGGTGGGTGGGTGGGTGGGTGGGTGGGTGGGTGGGTGGGTGGGTGGGGCATGAGGTGTGGACGTGCACAAGAATTCACGCACACGCGCACGCATGCATGCATGCAATGCCAGCGCTGTTAGTGCTGCCACGATGCACGATATACCGATCAGCAAACACACCGTGAGCGGATAACCATCCATGGACAGCTGTCGGCACAACCCATACATGGACAGCTATTGGCACGACCCACGAATGGACAACTCTTGGCATGACCCATCCATGGACAGCTCTCAGCACGAGCTATCAATAGACAACTATCGGCACGACCAGGACAGGGGCACAAGTGTGCGTGGCACAACGCGCCAACCGTGGCCACGTGCGGCCGAAGCCACGTGTCCGCTGTTTCGCGCTAGCGGTGTAGCTGTCCAGTGCATGGCTTTGGGTACAGTCGGCATGGGAGTGGCTAGGAGGCCCTGCACAATGTGTGCGCCTAGCGCATGCCTGCCAGACCCCCATGCCTGCAGTGACGGAATGATCATGATTTGCGCCATGATTGTCATGGCACGGGCCATGTGATCGCGGCGCACTCGGGAGGCAGCCGAGAGCACGTCACGCTGCATGCGGGCTTGGAGATGCACCCACCCACGCCGGGAGAACAAGGAGATTGGGGGACAGAAATGTTGACCAGACGACGAATGCGCCCACACAGTGCACGGTGCATGGGGGCAGGGAGCCGTGCAGCGCGCCGGTGTAAGGGCGGGGGCAGCGCGCAGGTCGGAGGGCTGGGACCATGCGCGGGCGCTCACCTGCTGGAACAGGTTGGCCAGCGCGCCACACGCGATGGAGGCTACCTCGTCGTCTGCGCTGGCCATGCGCGGGACGAGCGCCTGCAGGATGTCGCCGCAAAAGTTGAAGTGGCGCGCCGCCACCAGCAGCTCCCCTAGCGCCCGCAGCGCCACCAGCATCAGCGAGCGGTGGGACTCTGCAGGCGTTCCAAAACGCTTGTCGACGGACGGCCCTGCGCCGCGCGTGCGGGTGGGCTTGGGGTCCAGCCGGCGCACCAGCCACTGGAGGAAGGCCTGCGCGCGCAGCGGAAGGGGGCAGGGCAGGGCAGGGCAGGGCAGGGCAGGGCAGGGCAGGGCAGGGCAGGGCAGGGCAGGGCAGGGCAGGGCAGGGCAGGGCAGGGCAGGGCAGGGCAGGGCAGGGCAGGGCAGGGCAGGGCAGGGCAGGGCAGGGCAGGGCAGGGCAGGGCAGGGCAGGGCAGGGCAGGGCAGGGTAGGGCAGGGCAAGGCAGAACAGGCATGTACAAAAACCAACGCCCCGACATCGTGTCAGATGCGGTGCCATGCTTGTCCACCAAACAAGGTTGCAGCTGTCCATTGCCCCATGTGACATCTGCAGTACTAGGCCACGAGTGGACAGCAAACATGTCCACCCCCCCCATGACCTCACGCCCGTAGCGGACCCAACTATGTCCGACCCGACAGCGGCACATGCCCGCGTGGGAAAGGATGTGCCACAGAGTGAGACATGCCTGAGCTTGCCGGCCAGAGTGTACCGGAGTGCTTCTCCCTTCTTCCACCCTCTCCACGCACGCTAACCACCCCACCGCCACTCAGACGGTACGCGGGCGAACGCAGGTCTGGCGGCGGGCCATGCCACGACGAGATGGCGCCGCCTTGCCATGCCACGATGAGATGGCACCCCTTTGTGATTAATTAATTCATTAATTAACACGCAGACTTCGCCTAGTCATTAATTATCACGTAGACTTCGCCTAGTCATTAATTAACACGCAGACTTCGCCTAGTCATTAATTAACACGCAGACTTTGCCAAGTAACTAATTAACACCTAGACTTCGCCTGGTCATACCCTACACCCCCATGACCCAGCGTGGTGCGGCGGCAGGGTATGCGGCCATGGAGCACATGCCTAAATGGTTTTGAAAGTGTACCCCCCCATCTGCTTACCTGCCAACCCGTCAACATGCCCACCTAATTGCACATCCCCTCCCCCGCTTTCCCATCACACGACCTATCCACCAGCCCATCGCTGACAACGCACGCGGCAACTCTCTGTTCAGCGGCAGCCACACAAGAGTGGCGATAAAGGCATGACCGTGGCGAATCAGGCGCATGCCATTCACACGGTGGTGGGCAGGCATGCACGTGCATCTCACCTGGTAGAGGATCCCACGAGCGCGATGCCTCTCACCTGGTAGCTGCGCAGCAGGCTCGCCTCATACTCGCGCACACGCGCGACCTCCTTGGACACGCTGACCTCCAGCTCCTTCGCCGTGGGCAGACGGATCGGGTAGCCTGGCACAATGTCCTTGAACACCGCCACCAGCGACAGCGCCGCCAGGCACGCCACGCCCGCGTCGGCGTCCGAGCAGAGCAGCAGCAGCTCCTGCGGATGATGATGGTGAACAACGCCAGCAGCCATGATAGTGACGAATGCCAGCAGCCATGATGGCGACGAACGCCGGCATCAACCCAGCTGGCACATCCTCAAACCGATCAGCGGCGGCGTAGCCAGAGGCAACAAAACCGAGCGGCACGTCCCGGGCATCCCCCGGCGACCATGCCGTGAGGGGTGGGTGACAGAAGAGCCCTTGCACGAGGAGAAGGAAGGGAGGCCTGGGAGGCAGGGGTGCGGTCACATGTGCATGCCGAGCTCGGTGAGATGCCGAGATAAGGCAGTGGCAGGAGGTCCAACACATGTGGATGTGGGTGGAAGGGACCGAGACCTCAAGTTGTGCCGATGGCGGTGATGGGAACAAGGCAGACACAACAGCCAAGCAGGCAAAGCACCGTGGCTGTGACGGCCATGGCGGCCATCACCGCCGTGATGAGAGCGGGCCGACCGTGATGAAAGCCGAGCAGGTATGGATGGGGGGGAAATGGTGGCGGTGTGGTGGCTGCAGCC
Source organism: Mesostigma viride (assembly GCA_009746045.1). Taxonomy (NCBI): domain Eukaryota; kingdom Viridiplantae; phylum Streptophyta; class Mesostigmatophyceae; order Mesostigmatales; family Mesostigmataceae; genus Mesostigma; species Mesostigma viride. The sequence goes on along the minus strand of RPFO01001075.1, from coordinate 647,018 downwards.
GTTGTTACGATGACAAATGCAACAGAGCACAGCAGACTCGCAGGGGGCACGCGCAGGGGGCGCGGGGAGGGCAAAGGGGCGGGAAGGGGCAAGAATAGTGATGAGGGTAAGCGGTTACTTGGCACCGCAAGCCGCACCCGCTTCCTACTTGCAAACAGGCCCCATGTTTCGCCTACCTGCCCCTTCCGTGTTACCTGAAGCTTCCCCACGTTGCTCTCGGGGTCTTCCAGCAGCGCGCTGCCCGCCTCCGCCATGCTCCCCTTGAGCACCTCGCGCCGCTCCGCCGCCCCCAGCTGTGCCAGCCACGCGTCGCGTTCAGCCATCTCTTTCTGCCGGCGACCTAGGCCCCCCGGCGCGTCGGGGACCGCCAGCGGGTGCGTGATGGCCTTGTGCGCCGCCGCAAGCTGGCGCCTCTCCTGCTTCTTCTCCTTGCGGCGCTGCTTGCGCGCGTCACTGCGCGCTTGTTGCTCCGCCGCTGGCAGCCGGCACACGACCACCATGCCAGCACCACAGCGACCACGCCACAGTGACCGGCACACCAGCACCGGCACACCAGCACCAGTGTAGGGAATGCAATGAGGGCGGGATGCGTCCCACGGGGAACAGTAGCCCATGGGCGGCGCGTGTCAGAGTCAAGTGTACGAGTCCAGTGTGCAAGGTGAGGGAACAGCAGGGCAGGTTGGGCCAACAGCAAGCCACCGAGATGCCAGCCACGCACGACTGCTGGGCGCACGCATGTACTTTTGAGCCTGTCCACAGCTGATGGTGAGTGCGCCACAATTGTGGCAAGTGGCGTGCTGTGGGATGGTCGTACAGTAACTTATGTCTCCTCCTCCACATCCCTCATGTCTGCCCGGGCACACTGCAACATGTGACGTCCTGCCGACTCCACACTCCACGTCCCCATGTGGCGGCCTTGGCCTAGGGCCCTCAACGTGGCATACATAGTGGCAACCCGCCACCTGCAGCGTGCCCCCCACGCATCCCATGCAAGCCCACCCACGTTTCTAACACATCGCGCAACGCTAAGGAGCACCCACGTTTCTAACACATGGCTAAGGGGCACTGCCCCCTGCTACGGCTAACTGTCCTGCACCCCCTGGCCGGAGGGCCTCACTTACTAGGCAGGCTGGCCTCCTTGGCACGCGTCTCGTCGTCGCTCTCCGTGTCGCTGCCGCTGTCGCTGCTGCTGTCATCGCTGCCCTCACCACTGGCAGCGGCATCCCCGTCTCCTTGCCCCCCCTTGCCCGCCTTGTCAAGCGCAGCGCGCGCACCAGCCGCCTCCCGCGGTGCCTGGGGGCCAGGTTTCGGCTGTGAACGCACCATGCATGCCACCACCCATGCACAGCATAACCGTGCAGAATGCCACCGGACCATCATCGCAAACGCATGCCATGACGACAACACAAGCGGGCGCGCATGACACATGGGCAAAGAGGGAACAGGGATCTACGATCCCCACAACGATGCCTGCGGGAAGGTGGTGCAAGGCCTGGCATCCGCAGTCACGATGCAACAATGGACGTGTGCGTACCAGCGCGCGGCGATACTCGAGCTTTCCATCCAGCGTCTTGACGGGCAGCGCATCCACAATGCCGCCACCTGCACCCTCCTGCGCCGCCTCCCTCTGCGCTGCTGCCGCCTGCTTGTCCATCAGGACCCGCTGCCTCTTCTCGAAATATCTCTCCACCAGCGCGCCCCCATCGCCACTAGCGCCTGGCACCCCGCCTTCCTTGCCCGCTGCCCCCTTGCCCTTGCGCTTGAGATCCTTCCCTCGGTCGGCCTCGGGGTCGTAGTCGGCGTCCGCAGCGCGCGTGACACCCGCATGGCCCAGCGCTGCTGCCGCCGCACTCGCTGCAGCCGCTGCACTCTCCTTCTTGGAGGACGGCTGCATGAGCTCCCTGTGAGCGTGTGTGTGAGAGAGAGAGGGAGAGAGAGAGAGAGGAGAAGAGAGAGAGAGAGAGAGAGAGAGAGAGAGAGAGAGAGAGAGAGAGAGAGAGAGAGAGAGAGAGAGAGAGAGAGAGAGAGAGAGAGAGAGAGAGAGAGAGAGAGAGAGAGTGTGGTGGTGGGGGGTGGGGTGGTTGGGGTCGTGGGGGGTGACAGGGAATCGTGCGAGCCAGGAGGAGGTGTAACTACCAGTGACTACTAGCAAGACACCCAAAGAGGTTGGGGGCATGCCGACGACTCCATCCACGGCTCGCTCCCCAGGCGCTAGCGAGGAGGCAGCGCGATCGGGGATGCACGCGGAAGGCAGGGCTTATCCTGTGCAAGCATGAGCGGGGGGGGGGGGGGGGTAAGCTGGTGCCTGGGGCCATCCCTCCTCATCCACGCTCCGCACTTTGATGACAAACATGCACACACAGTGCATGGACAACAGAACCTAGCTCCTACAGCAAATATAAGACACTTGTGGGCGAGCGGGTAGGCAGGTGGGCGGTCATGGCAGGCACACACCAGCCATGCCATGCATGCCCTGCCCTGCCCTGCCTGGCCTGGCCTGGCCTGGCCTGGCCTGCCGTGCCGTGCCGTGCCGTGCCGTGCCGTTCCCTTCCACCAATGCAACAAGAGGGCGTGTGCTGGCATCCCGCGCGCGTTTACCGGTCGATGGCCTCAAAGTCCCCATCCATGAAGTTGGCCACATAGGGGCGGTACTTGCGCACAAACTCCAGGTCCTCATCGCTCAGCTCGATCTCGTCCTCATTGATGGATGGCGGTAGCGGTGGCGCGTTGGGGCCATCCCCTTTCCCCTGCGCAGGCGCACACACACATGATGGATGGCGAAGAAAGTACGCGTCCGCATGATTCATTTGTAATTCACAGTCAATTTTTTCCCTGTGAGCATTTACGAAGTGTTAGTCAGTCTGTAAGTAAGTAAGTAGGTAAGTAAGTAAGTAAGTAAGTAAGTAAGTAAGTAAGTAAGTAAGTGAGTGAGTGAGTGAGTGAGTGAGTGAGTGAGTGAGTGAGTGAGTGAGTGAGTGAGTGAGTGAGTGAGTGAGTGAGTGAGTGAGTGAGTGAGTGAGTGAGTGAGTGAGTGAGTGAGTGAGTGAGTGAGTGAGTGAGTGAGTGAGTGAGTGAGTGAGTGAGTGAGTGAGTGAGTGAGTGAGTGAGTGAGTGAGTGAGTGAGTGAGTGAGTGAGTGAGTGAGTGAGTGAGTAAGTAAGTAAGTACGTAAGTAAGTAAGTAAGGATATACGTGCGCACTAACGGTAGGATCCCCCCCAGCCCGCACAACACGTCCTGTGCACACTGGGTGAGACATTACGCACACACATCGATAGAAATCCATGCAGGCATCTGCAGTACCACGCAACACGGCCAAGCCCGCGGCGTGATGCGAAACACGTCCCCTTGTGCATGTCCCCCGGTGCATGGCCCCCTGTGCGTGTTCTTCAGTGCTCAGTGCTGTGCTGATTGCCGAACTCAAGCAATGCGCTGGGGCTGATCATGAAGCTGTATACTGCCAGACAGACAAACGACGAATTTCCGATGCATGCAACTGGCCGAGCTGCTACTTGATAAATTGTCTGTGCAGTAGCATTGCTAGGCACAGCCAGGATAACAACCCTGACCGACCTGCCTGCCTTCCGATACCATATGATGGGAGAAAGGTTAGCGGTAGCACATCGGTATTTCCTTAAACGTATCTGGAATCTACCTACCTATAACAATTGGGTTAGGATAACATGGAGAACCCGGGCGTGGGAGCAGGAACCGCGATATTGTCTATTAATGAGATGAAGTAAAGAGGCAGAGAGATACAAAGAAATAACTAGTAACGAAGTAACGGCAGTTTCTAAGATGAAACAGTTATAGGGTAAGTCCTGGCACACATACATTTTTGCAACATTACAATATCGTAAATGTCTTTAATTTAAGGACATTGTCGACCATTTGCATGACCATTCACGACCATCGACCAGCACTGGCCACGGTACTGAAAAAGCGTTTCAGGCGCATACAACAATCGATAAATCATAGCAAAGTATAGTTTCAATAGAATGAGACTGTCCAGAGCGGCTATTTTACTTTAGCACTGCGCACTAAGAAGTGGCAACAACGCACCTTTTTCTTCGCCTTTTTGTTAACGGCCGGCTTCCGGGCCCCTCCGCCGGGCTTTGTGGCTTCCGTCCCAGCCGCCATGATAGTAAAAGGCCTCAAGTATAGCTCAGCCCACTACGATATTCCTTGCTCTGTACAGATGCATGGGGAACAGAGTCGCTCGAGCTATGTCAGCTGCCGAGGTTGCCGTCACCGCCCACCGGGAAATGTACGCGAATTTTTTTTCATGGCAGAGCGTGCGGGACTACTGCGGGCACAGCGTTGCCGGAGGTTGAAGTTGCTCCATAATAATTCTGCTCGCCATTGTTGCAAGACGTCGCTGGTCCAGTCGTGCCGCTTTGGTTACTGACAGCGCGCCGGGGCCGGGCGCGCCGCCGCCAGTCCTTGCGTACCACTTCATGTACGCGGCCGTGGGCCGCCGCCGCCGGCCGCACGGACTAATGTAGAAGAACGGACTCATGGGAGTGACTCGGTAAAGCCGGCTGGCCCTTGGGACGGCATTGTCAAACAGTGACTTAATCTGTACATGATCGTTTTGAGATGGCTGGCCGGCTGGTTCCAGACCATCATATTGTAGTCCGGCGGTCAATTCAGTTTAGTCGGTGCGGCTACCGCCCCAGACTACCTACATACTTGACAACTATAGTAGTCCCGCGGGCTAGACGGGTTTAGTCCGGCCTACGCTGGTAATTCATATCTCATTGATGTACCTCCGGTGTTCAAACTGCATGCATGAACTGAGACCGTGAGGTCTCCCAGCAGCTGATAGCTGGATCTTTGTAGTTGATGGCTGGTACGTCTACCAACCAATCCTTCAGGGGTTGTCCTAGGGGCCGGGCCATGTCAAAACTCAGAATATGCCGCCCTGGCTCAGGCAATGGGGGCCGCTGCATGGATGGGGCCTGGCCAGACCAAGGGCGGTGTCTACAAATTGACTGGTTGAATCGGGCAAGATGTCCTACAAATGCTATTCGATCTACGCCTTCCTAATCTCATAAGAAATGTGGGGCATACCCTTATAATACAAGGACTGTCCGGTGTATGTGTGGAAATGAAAGCCTATACTACGTTCAAAGCTTGCCAAAGCATCCTCAGTGGTTACCATGCCGTTCAGCCACGTGTTCAGCTGGTCCGTGAGCATCCAGGCTTCGGCCCCGTATGTAGTGAGCACAGTGCATGAGGACCAAGTCACCTTGAAGAGCACTTGCTTGCGGTCCTCGCCTAGTAGCGGCTACGGTAGATCCTTCGCGAGTGCCAGTAGGTCTTGTGCGAGCGGAGCTTGGCCCAGGCCAGGCCATTATGCGGGTGCTCACATCGTCGGCAGTGTAAGGGAGCAGGCATGCTCGGGCAGACCCTTGCAGCATGCAGTTTGAAGCGGTCACGAAAGTGCACCTCAGACCCGTCTAGCAGCCGCGGGAGGGGCGGGCAAGTACTGGCAATTACACCAATCGCCACCGCCTCGGTTTTGACGCTAATCTCCAGCCCGGCCCACCGCCCGAACCTGGCTCCAAGCCCAGAAAGTCCAGCTGCAGGTCTGAATGTGCTTGGGTCGTTTAGTGAGGGTGGTATCATCCGCGTAAATCAGGTCGGACAGAGAGGCGATAGCCATGGCCATCGCCGCCCGTGCTACGGTCCAAGCTGCAGGCTCGGACCCCGAGCCGCAAATCGCGCACGTGCATGGCGGACTGCCATGACGTAATCCATGACAATAATTTCAAACATATATATGGGGACATGACACATTGAACCTTGCCACACCCCGTTGTGAAGGCCTGTTCAAAGGGGGAATGGTGGGGTGGTGCCTTACGCAGTGACTTCGCACTACTGCATGACGCATGTAAATTAACCCTCATAATAAAGCCGGCGAATGGCAGCAATAAATGGTAGCGGCACGCGATCGATCCAGAGCCAGGATGGCCCAAAGAGCTCCCATGCAAAGAGCTCCCATAATCTGAGTGATAAGACCGACGTATCAAAAGCCTTGACATATTAGTCGACAAAAATGAAGACCAGCGGGAAACCATCGGGGCAAATGCGACGCACACTCTCCCGGAGTCCACCAGCCGGCGCGCGACAAAGACTGCCATGACAGTGTAACGACCACTACTGAAAACCATCTGAGACTCACCCAGGTGAGGGTCCAGTGCAGCGCGGAGCCTGTGCAGCATCATGCGCATGAACATCGGCCTTCAGCGCAGCGCTCTGGAGGCCTAGACACCACGGTAGTTACCGGGGTCGGCAACAGAACCCTTCTAGCTTGTACAGCATGACTCGGATGGCCGTCTGCCACTCAGCGGGGGGAGGGCGGGAGGCTCATCAAAGAGCAAAACGTGGTTGCAGAACGCCAGCAGAAGCTCCCGTACCGTGAGGTCGGGGGTCTTGAGCAGCTCCGCCGAAAGGTGGTCGGCACCGACCGCCGCATCGTACCACAAGCCTTGATAGCAAGGGCGCCGTCCAGTTCCTCCAAAGTGACGGGGTGGATCGACGACCGGTCATTGGTGGCAAGGCAGACCTCCTTCAAGGCGGGGACTCGGTAGTCCGCGGCCAAGGAGGGCGCCGCGGGCGGCGCGGGGGGTCCACGGCCGGCAACACCGAGACAGGCGGCCGTCTCAGGGTGGAGTGGTGGTCGCGCCCCCCCGCGTCAAGAAATTAAACATTGTGGACCAACCAACGGTCAAGGCTGACCGGCGCCGCGCATGCAATACCCCCGTGTGCTCGATCCAGAGGGGTGCGCTGCCGCCGGCCGCCGAGCCGGTGAAGGTGGTACCACATCTGGACTTGCCCTGGTTGTGTGCCTGGCAGGCCTTGGCATCGATCCGCGATGCACCATGGGCCGTCTCTGTGTCCTGAGCACGTGCACGTGCAGGCCTCCACGACGTACTCGAAGATCTGTACGTTACAGACATATATTTAGACAAATGCATCACTTCATACATATGTTGCCTGGCCTGCGCTAATTGTCTCCTTGATATGTTGCATGTGCGTCTTCTCATAAGATTAAAGTGGTTTCATTGGCATAAAAATTATTAGACTGACATTGGCATAAAAATTATACTGTACAAAAATAAATATTTAGCTTTACTTCCCTAACTTCAATCAGGGAATAAAAGCCGGCACACATGTATGGGTTGAACTTGCACTGTACGGTGCTTGCTTGACCTGGTCACCAGTAGGCGCATGCCTGACATTGTGAGGACACTAGCAAGGGGAAGGCAGCCACGAAACTGACCCGCGTAGCCGAATGGCGCAATGCAGCAGACATGCCCACGTAGCCTCCCACCACCGATCCTCCCGGCCAATCCACGTTCCAAATCCTGGATGGTGCCTCGATGCAAGTCCAAGCCCCCACAACTGATGTGCCAACGACGCAAAAGTTGCAACTTGCGCCCTTGCCTCAGCAAAACGTACCAAGGAGGTCCCATGTGACGGTGGGGCTGCCACACCTCCACACCCGACGCCTCCCCTTTAGGACCCCCCCAACAAACTCGGCGCCGTGATCAGTCACTGCCGGACGTGGTGGGCGGGTATTTCCCGATCAGGTTGTAGCGGTACGAGCGGGGCTCCGTCGTCAGGGGGCACGCACGCGCAAAGTAGGCGTGGGGGAACTGGACGGGGCCAGAGGGCAACGGCGCAGGAAACAGCTGCGGCTTGACCGCGGGACCACCCTGGGATGATGTCCACGCGGATGGCGGCACCTGGCCGCCGGTGGACCGGGCAGAGGTCAGGGGTGCGGGGCGCGAGGAACTGTTGGTGACGGATGCGGCAGCATCGGGCATCGCACCGCCAGCCGTTCCTGTGCCCAAGAGACCCCCCCTGTCCCCTACCGTTGCCGTGTCGTGGGCAGCTGGTTGTGGCTCATGCCCGTCACGCCCCGGCTTTTCCACCTGGCTAACTCCACGGAGGCCACTGCTGCTGCCGTACAGCAGCCGGTTCTCCCCATCCTCCCCATCCTCGTCCTTGCCCTCACTCTCGTGCAGCCTGTGCCCTGCGGGCCCCATGGGGGAGGGCAGCGCGGGATGGTGCTGCGACGCCAGCGTTAGCGCCGCCGCCAGCTCCTCCTCCTCCGCCTGATGGCAAAAAGAGCGGACAGGGAGGATGTGCCCGAGATCATGCACGAAGGTGCCCATGACACAGAGGTGTACACATGGCCATGAGTGCTGGTATACGCGATGACAAGGTGAGTGCACAACACCGTACCGGGATACGCGATGACGTGATGACTACGTGATGACTGCGTGATGACTACGTGATGACTACGTGATGACTAGGTGATGAATACGTGATGAATACGTGATGAATACGTGATGACTAGGTGATGAATACGTGATGACTACGTGATGAATACGTGATGACTACGTGATGAATACGTGATGACTACGTGATGAATACGTGATGACTAGGTGATGACTAGGTGATGACTACGTGATGACTACGTGATGACTAGGTGATGACTACGTGATGACTACGTGATGAATACGTGATGACTACGTGATGACTACGTGATGACTACGTGATGAATACGTGATGACTACGTGATGACTACGTGATGACTACGTGATGACTACGTGATGACTACGTGATGAATACGTGATGACTACGTGATGACTACGTGATGACTACGTTATGACTACGTGATGACTACGTGATGAATACGTGATGAATACGTGATGACTACGTGATGACTACGTGATGAATACGTGATGACTACGTGATGACTACGTGATGACTACGTGATGACTACGTGATGAATACGTGATGACTAGGTGATGACTACGTGATGACTACGTGATGACTACGTGATGAATACGTGATGACTACGTGATGAATACGTGATGACTACGTGATGACTACGTGATGACTACGTGATGACTACGTGATGAATACGTGATGACTACGTGATGACTACGTGATGACTACGTGATGACTACGTGATGACTACGTGATGACTACGTGATGACTACGTGATGACTACGTGATGACTACGTGATGACTACGTGATGACTACGTGATGACTACGTGATGACTACGTGATGACTACGTGATGACTACGTGATGACTACGTGATGACTACGTGATGACTACGTGATGACTACGTGATGACTACGTGATGACTACGTGATGACTACGTGATGAATACGTGATGACTACGTGATGACTACGTGATGACTACGTGATGACTACGTGATGACTACGTGATGAATACGTGATGAATACGTGATGAATACGTGATGAATACGTGATGACTAGGTGATGAATACGTGATGACCTCGCGATCACCAGGTGAGTGTTGGACAGGCGACCACGTACAGGTCAAAAGCGCCTCCCATGGCATACGATCGGGGTACCCGAGGAGCGTCCATACATTCCACATGGGCAGCTGACCGGAACTTGCGCATCTGACCCATGATTGGCGACATGTCCACCCCAACTCACGCTAGGCGTTCTACCATGCACCGCAGCACATGATCCGTAGCCGCCCGAAAACCCCACCCATGAACTGCATGACCTGTCACCGCAGACAGGAAAGAGAGTCCCATGGCTCCTATGCGGGTCCCAAGCAGGAGGCTAGCCCACTCCCCATGCTAGAGGCTGGTTGTGGGACCACTGGACAGCCATCACCACATTCCGTCCGTAGCTCCCAAAGAGACATTGCATCTGGTTGCGTAGGGTCCCCCACGCCGCATCCACTCGCGCCTGCACCGCCACACTGGTCGCATGACGGTGAGGATATCTACTTGCACACGCGAAAGCCAGGGCATGTTTCCGTGAGCAGACATCACCCGGGGACCTGCTGGCACTGTACAAGCGCCACTTTGTTCTCTCCCTCCCTGTGTTGGCGGCTCGCAGCATGCACCATCATGAAGCACGATTGCTACTACCCCACGCACCATCATGCGCATCTGGTCGGTGAACCATTGCGGCAGCTCACGCGGTAGCGTGACCAAGTCCTCGTCAAAGAGCTCCACGAACTGTTCCATTGCGAAGCGCGCCTTGCTGCCCGCATAGCGACGGTACTGCTAGCGACCGCAACACGCACGCGCCGCCACGGCAGCCATCCCGCAGGCAGGCAGGCGCCGGCCACGCCATGCCAGTGTGGTGGGTTGTGCCGCCCCACCCCGCCGTCCGCAGCCAGTCCAGAGCCCAAGCAACGTGACAGGGAATCGCATGAGCGTGCGAGCGGATGTAAGCACTGGGACGCGGCCCTTGGACACCCACATGCGCAGCCATAGGGGGGGCGTCCACATGCGCAGGCAGAGGGGGAACATGTGGGGGCAGGCAAGGGGATACGCCCACCCCTTTGTGTGTATGTGAGTGCGTGCGTGCATGTGGTCACTATAGTATAGTATTGTGTGCGTGCGTGCGTGCGTGTGTGTGTTTGTGCGCATGTCTGTGTGCGTGTGCGCATGGCTCGGTCGCGGTCGCAGCCGACGACTACCACAAAGGGCGCGCGGGCCATAACCCTCCCTGCCCTGCCCTGGTAGCCCGTGTCAACCGGCCACTCCTATGTGTGAACAACACAGTGCACCCTACTAGCTGCTGGCACACGCAGTGCCCAACACACAAGCTAGCAGCCACCAGCGTGGTGGCTTCTGCCGTTTGCGACAACGACACCCAAGTCCTCAGTCCGCGCTACTGCATCGGTGGCCTGTTGACCACGATCTTGAGTAGGGCATGCGTTCCTACGGACAGGTGGCAGCCAGCTGATCCAAGCAACGCGGCCACGTCCAAGACAAGGCAAAAAATGCTGCATCGCTACTTCTCACGTGACAGGGTCCCCTTACCTCCTCGATGATGGACGTCAGATTCCAGCGCTGCAGCTTGCGCAGGCAGCCGACCAGGGTGCCTGTTTGGTGGATGCCCGAGCTGACACCAGGTGGTGGGGGACAGTGCACGGAGGCGACAAAAGTTGGGATGAGAAATTGCAACGGCACAGATGGGGCCGCAAGTGCAGACATGCAGGTACAGCAGCACGCGCAGGCATGCAGGATGGTCTGCAGCGCCTATGCAAGGTTGTGCGGAACTACGCCCACAAAATAGGGCGGCCAAGGTGTATGCGTGGAGCTCTCACGATGGCATGCGCCAGCACGACAGGCGGCACCCACGCAGCAGGAACAACCATGCCGCGCACACATGCCAACACAACTTCATTCGCTGCAGGGGGGCCCTGTGGTGTGGTACGGTGACCAGGGCCCACAGGCGCCAGCAGCACACACATGCTGGTCCCCACCAGCTGTCACCATTCCGTCCGATCCATGCGCCCAACTGCCATGGCTTGCATGCCCCATGCCCCATGTGCGCGCATGCCCGATTGCACCACCGCTGGCATGCTCCCGTCCCATGCCCCATGCCGTGTAGCATGCCACGCTTGCCCGGTCAGCACCCAGCCAAGGTCCCTGTCCCAGGGTGCACGTGGCCCGCAGCTACCGACACCACAGGGGGCCGGGTGTGAGCTGGCTGACGCAAATGTGACGGATGGCGGCAACAGAGCGCCGTAATGAACACCGACAGCAGATGATAAGCAGAAGAGTCTTCGAAAACCCCTTGCCCAGTACACACGCACACACTCACACCCATGTGTTGCATGCCCCGCTACCCGCGAGCTGCCCACGCACAGGTCGTCTGCCCATGGCCCTTATGCCTGTACCTGATCATGGCCCTCATGCCCATACCTGCACATGGCCATCACAGGGTGGCTGGTCGCATCCAGTATGATCTCCAGCCCCTCCTTCACCAGCTCCTCGCTGATAGGCCGCCACGTGACAAACGGCTTCCACTGCTGGATGCCTAGATTGATCTGGGCACACAACAGGGGGGTGGGGAGAAGGGCGCGGGAACAAGGGGGGGGGAGAAAGGTAGGGGGGGGAAAGTGAGCGCAGACACACATGAGACGATGCGGGCACATTGTGGGATGATTTCAAGGAGAATGGGTGCAGAATGTGTGCAAAATGTGTGCAGAGCGTGGGGTCATCGGCGCCGCGAATGCGACCCCACCTGCTTGCACACGCAGGCAGCGGCCGGGGGGGAGAGGGATGGCCAACGGAGGCAGGCTCCCATGGTCCACACCGCACGCGTGTGGGCAGCAATGGGAGACACGCGTACGGCATCGGGGGTGACGGGCGGCAGTATGGACTGCCCTGGCCACACCCCATGCATGCAGGGTGTACGCCCGCCCACGCGCCCGCCCGCCCGCACGCACACCCGCCCGCCTGCCCGCCCGCCCGCCCGCATGCCCTCCAACACGCAGCCTGTGCATGGCTGCTCACCATGACACGCTGCCCGCGATGGCCGCAGCAAGCACCAGGGCCGCGATGGCCGCAGCAAGCACCAGGGCTGCGATGGCCCCAGCAAGCACCAGGGCCATGATGGCCGCAGCAAGCACCAGGGCCGTGATGGCCGCAGCAAGCACCAGGGCCGCGATGGCCGCAGCAAGCACCAGGGCCGCGATGGCCGCAGCAAGCACCAGGGCCGCGATGGCCGCAGCAAGCACCAGGGCTGCGATGGCCCCAGCAAGCACCAGGGCCGTGATGGCCGCAGCAAGCACCAGGGCCGTGATGGCCGCAGCAAGCACCAGGGCCGCGATGGCCGCAGCAAGCACCAGGGCCGCGATGGCCGCAGCAAGCACCAGGGCCGCGATGGCCGCAGCAAGCACCAGGGCCGCGATGGCCGCAGCAAGCACCAGGGCCGTGATGGCCACAGCAAGCACCAGGGCCGCGATGGCCGCAGCAAGCACCAGGGCCGCGATGGCCGCAGCAAGCACCAGGGCCGCGATGGCCGCAGCAAGCACCAGGGCCGCGATGGCCGCAGCAGGCACCAGGGTAGCGATGGCCGCAGCGAGCACCAGGGTAGGTGACGTACGGTGGCAAATGGTGGCGTATGGTGGCAAATGGCGGCGCATCGTGGCGTGTGGTACAGCATGCCACGGCGCCCAATTCTCAAATTTGTTGGCATGGGCGGGGCCACCGTCTCTACCCCATTACTCTCCCAACGCAGCCGTGTGCATGAACGAAAGAACGGACGAACGGACGCACGCATGCATGCGTGTGTGGGCAGTGCTGGACGAGCCAGCACCCCCATTCACCGCATCTGTCCAAGCATGCTTGCCTGGACTCCATCAGGTCCCTGGCAGCCTTAGAGGCCTGCCAAGTTTCGTCATTCAAAATCCGCAGCATAGGGTGCTAACACCCAGACACTGTAGATGGCATGGCTTGACGGGTGCTTGGCATGGAACCAACTAGCAGTAGTGCATCACGTGACACAGATGGATAGGTTGTGATTGACAATGGCGGCTGGCACTGAACACGCGGTAGAAACGCAGTAACAGCATTCAGCAGGATCACGGGGGAGCTGGTGCCAGCGAAGGCCATGTTAGAACGATAAGGCACAGCAGTTTCTGACACTTACAAACTTAGTGCCGCATTCTTCGAAAAACTGCGTCACTTGGCGGATGGGAACCTCCGGTGAAAGGTACACTACTGTGCGCAGCCCAAGCGTCCTCACAAACGTGAAGTTGTGGGAATGGAGAGCGTTAGAGCGATATACGTCGGGCTCTACATTTCCAAAATACTCTGGTACTGACAGATACGGAAGAATTTCCGAGGACGCCGAGCCTTTGACAGCCATGACGCCCTGTACTCTGCCAATTGTGCTAACAGCTTTCAAACTAGACCTCTCAACAAGGCAAGTTCCATCGGTAGGCTCCCTAGTTGTCCGTCAACCTATTAAAATTTCACGGAGGCAATGTGAGAAAGCGTAACGCGACTAGTTAATACTCGCGAGCCTGAAGCTTGAATAGCAGCCATTCGAATAGCACCATAATATCAAAGTCATGTTCCTGCACGCTCTGACGGCATCCCCTGTGAAAAAAAATCTCTAGCAATACAGGTGAAGACGTCAGCAATTTCTGTGGTTGCTAGATAAATTGACAGCTGCTGAGTACACGACAGTCAGCATGCTAGTCTGACTTCAAAAATCATTCGGCGGGCGCCTTGCTTTAAATGTTGAAGTGATGGCCTGCTCAGTCTTCGCAATTCGTCGGCGATCAGGATGTTATCAACCATGGCAAGTCTCGCTTTCAATCAATCCTGGTGTCCACAATATTATTATTGCTGCCATGGCCAATTCAGTCTGTTGTGCCGCAGCCAGTGTTACTGCTGGTGATACGAATACCGGTACATACCTGGTACATACATACATTGAAATGTTGATTGTAATGTTGATTGTACATTTCGTGGCTAGTTGTGTCAGTCCTGTACAGTCCTGTGCCAAGCCTGTGGCGGTGTCTGGTGCAACATGACGTGGCAACAGGACAAGCCCCGATTCTGGCGGGTGCCTTATGCAGTGCGACGTCGTCCGTACAACCAGGACGAAGGCCAACTGGGCGAAAGACAGCGCAAGGGAGTTGGTAGCAAAATGGATGGCACAACCTGAAGATCCGTGGCTATGAAAATCAGTTGTGGCTGCCAATGCATGTCGCTAGCTCAGAGAAATGGTAACATTGCCAGCAGCGTGACATATTACTCGATGGGATGCCATTGAATTGTTGAGACAATCTGTTAGCCTGTAATTTCTCAGCTCCTCGCCGGCATTCTCAAAGCAAGTTGGCATCTGGCAATGTCTCTCTGCAGCCTTCCCCACGCGATGGCCTCGCAAGCTGCTAGTGTTCTGCGACATCCATGTGCAGTAGCCGGCTCAACTGGTATACATGAAACATCTAGACGTTCTTGCACCTACCGCGCGTCGTCGATTAGGCATGCGTCTTCTCTGACCCCTTCAACGGCATTCATAGCCAAAAGGGCAGTGCTGATGCAAAGGAAAGTGGACAATCTCTTACTGCGCTCTCTAGGGCGGCCAAGCACGAGAAAATCCATTGTTTGTTCTGTAGCCAGTGCAGAGACGGCCAGTTGGACAAGAGCGGAAGGGCTAACCAGGTGGCTAGAGGTAAGAAACCACTTGTATTAGCCATTCAGCAGGCACTGGAGGGCATCGCTAAACAGAATTCTGTTTTCGGTATAAATTATACCTGCCGTATGTATGTCATCTTTACTAGTTTAGAGAAGTTGACGAGATGATATCGTTTTGGCGGCGCGCTAGAAGTGCGCTGTTTTTCGTCATAACAGAATAATTAATAAGTAATATTTTAGCCCTGAGGACTCTTCCTCTATCTGTCGACACTGACCAAGCGGAGGCGTGCTCCAAAACGCGTTGCAATCTTGTCCTGTGCAGACGGTTGAATGGGCAGACAAGATGACATGTGGATGGGCAGGATAATATTGGCGGAGTGGCAGGCAGCCGCGGCTTTCTTATCTCCCGTGTCCTGCCATCCTGCTGCTGACGCACGCCTAGGTCTGGGCGCATTATCATGGGAGTGGGTTTGGGCACATTACCATGACCAGGGGAGCCTGCAGTTGTGCAGAAGTGGCGAGCAGCCACATGCACGAGAATGCAAGCAACGCACCGCAGGCAGGTCACGGTATGGCGTGGCGTTCCCATCCGCTGGCAATGACTGGCTGTAACCCTTGCGTAAGACAGTGCCAGCCGTACCTACACCATTGCCAGAGGCAGCACGGGACATGACGTCGGCTGCCACGCAGCCCGTCGCACCATCCGCCACCGCTGTCATGTCCCTACAAGCGCACTGAAGCGTCCCACCTTAGTCCCTATTGGATTCCACGAGTATGGCGTGGCGGATGCCACGAGTATGGCTTGCTGCGCGTGCAAACGTGTGCCGCCGTCCCGCCTGCCTCTATTTCCCCCACTCACGCTCATCTCTGCCTCCCCCATGCATGTACTCCCCTCATGCCCCCACCCCCCCCCACCCCCCCTGCTTGCGCCCGCCACAGGACAACGGGGCGCTTACCAGCGGTGCCGTGCGCGTGTCGTCCAACGAGATGGGGCTGGGCCTTGCGGCGGCGCGCGACGTCAAGGAGCGTGAGGTGCTCTTCTCCGTGCCCCAGAAGATTTGCCTCTCGGCCGCCTCGCCGCAGCTGGTGAGCGCATGCAACACACACAACACACACAAACAAACACACACAGCACACACTCAGCACACACACACAGCACACACACAGCACACACACACACACCGCATGTGCTATGGTTATGGCGTGAGGGGAGTCGGGGGGCCCAAGGCGTCTGGTAGTGAATGGGGAGCAACTCTGCCCCTGCCCCTGTAACTGGTTTGCAGTGCAAAACTTGGCAGGCCATCCATGCAGGAGCTGCACGCATGCAGCCGTACACGCTTGCCCATGGGTGAGCCCATGGGTGCGCCCCGCTTGCCGCGTGCAGGCATAAGCCATGTGGGCGCACACAGGCGCTGCAGTGATGTCCTGTATTGCGTCATTTGAAGCAAGATGCTGTCAGTCAACCGGTATCATAGACTTGTTGTTGTTGGAGGCACGTGGTTGCTAGGCCTCAGCTGTATGCTGTGGAAAGTCTTGTCGGTGGAGGCGGCCGCGTCATGAGGATGTGCCGCACAACACAAAGTCTTGACTGTGCGGTGTTGCCATCAATGGGCGTCTGTCACCCCATCACGCCCACCGCATCACGCCCACCGCATCACGCCCACCGCATCACGCCCACCGCATCACGCCCACCGCATCACGCCCACCGCATCACGCCCATCACGCCCACCGCATCACGCCCACCGCATCATGCCCATCGCATCACGCCCATCGCATCACGCCCACCGCATCATGCCCACCGCATCACGCCCACCGCATCATGCCCACCGCATCACGCCCACCGCATCACGCCCACCGCATCATGCCCACCGCATCACGCCCACCGCATCACTCCCACCGCATCATGCCCATCGCATCACGCCCACCGCATCACGCCCATCGCATCACGCCCACCGCATCACGCCCACCGCATCACGCCCACCGCATCACGCCCACCGCATCACGCCCACCGCATCACGCCCACCGCATCATGCCCACCGCATCACGCCCACCGCATCACGCCCACCGCATCACGCCCACCGCATCACGCCCACCGCATCACGCCCACCGCATCATGCCCACCGCATCACGCCCACCGCATCACGCCCACCGCATCACGCCCACCGCATCACGCCCACCGCATCACGCCCACCGCATCACGCCCACCGCATCACGCCCACCGCATCACGCCCACCGCATCACGCCCATCACGCCCACCGCATCACGCCCACCGCATCACTCCCACCGCATCATGCCCATCGCATCACGCCCACCGCATCACGCCCATCGCATCACGCCCACCGCATCACGCCCACCGCATCACGCCCACCGCATCACGCCCACCGCATCACGCCCACCGCATCACGCCCACCGCATCACGCCCACCGCATCATGCCCACCGCATCATGCCCACCGCATCACGCCCACCGCATCATGCCCACCGCATCACGCCCACCGCATCACGCCCACCGCATCACGCCCACCGCATCACGCCCACCGCATCACGCCCACCGCATCACGCCCACCGCATCACGCCCACCGCATCACGCCCACCGCATCACGCCCACCGCATCATGCCCATCGCATCACGCCCATCGCATCACGCCCACCGCATCACGCCCACCGCATCACGCCCACCGCATCACGCCCACCGCATCACGCCCACCGCATCACGCCCACCGCATCATGCCCACCGCATCACGCCCATCACGCCCACCGCATCACGCCCACCGCATCACGCCCACCGCATCACGCCCACCGCATCACGCCCATCACATCACGCCCACCGCATCACGCCCACCGCATCACGCCCACCGCATCACGCCCACCGCATCATGCCCATCGCATCACGCCCATCGCATCACGCCCACCGCATCACGCCCACCGCATCACGCCCACCGCATCACGCCCACCGCATCACGCCCACCGCATCACGCCCACCGCATCACGCCCACCGCATCATGCCCATCGCATCACGCCCACCGCATCATGCCCACCGCATCACGCCCACCGCATCATGCCCACCGCATCATGCCCACCGCATCACGCCCACCGCATCACGCCCATCGCATCACGCCCACCGCATCATGCCCACCGCATCACTCCCACCGCATCATGCCCATCGCATCACGCCCACCGCATCATGCCCACCGCATCACGCCCACCGCATCACGCCCACCGCATCACGCCCACCGCATCACGCCCACCGCATCACGCCCACCGCATCACGCCCACCGCATCATGCCCACCGCATCACGCCCACCGCATCACGCCCACCGCATCACGCCCACCGCATCATGCCCATCGCATCACGCCCACCGCATCACGCCCACCGCATCACGCCCACCGCATCATGCCCACCGCATCATGCCCACCGCATCACGCCCACCGCATCACGCCCACCGCATCACGCCCATCACGCCCACCGCATCACGCCCACCGCATCACGCCCACCGCATCATGCCCACCGCATCACGCCCACCGCATCACTCCCACCGCATCATGCCCATCGCATCACGCCCACCGCATCACGCCCATCGCATCACGCCCACCGCATCACGCCCACCGCATCACGCCCACCGCATCACGCCCACCGCATCACGCCCACCGCATCACGCCCACCGCATCATGCCCACCGCATCACGCCCACCGCATCACGCCCACCGCATCACGCCCACCGCATCACGCCCACCGCATCACGCCCACCGCATCATGCCCACCGCATCACGCCCACCGCATCACGCCCACCGCATCACGCCCACCGCATCACGCCCACCGCATCACGCCCACCGCATCACGCCCACCGCATCACGCCCACCGCATCACGCCCACCGCATCACGCCCATCACGCCCACCGCATCACGCCCACCGCATCACTCCCACCGCATCATGCCCATCGCATCACGCCCACCGCATCACGCCCATCGCATCACGCCCACCGCATCACGCCCACCGCATCACGCCCACCGCATCACGCCCACCGCATCACGCCCACCGCATCACGCCCACCGCATCACGCCCACCGCATCATGCCCACCGCATCATGCCCACCGCATCACGCCCACCGCATCATGCCCACCGCATCACGCCCACCGCATCACGCCCACCGCATCACGCCCACCGCATCACGCCCACCGCATCACGCCCACCGCATCACGCCCACCGCATCACGCCCACCGCATCACGCCCACCGCATCACGCCCACCGCATCATGCCCATCGCATCACGCCCATCGCATCACGCCCACCGCATCACGCCCACCGCATCACGCCCACCGCATCACGCCCACCGCATCACGCCCACCGCATCACGCCCACCGCATCATGCCCACCGCATCACGCCCATCACGCCCACCGCATCACGCCCACCGCATCACGCCCACCGCATCACGCCCACCGCATCACGCCCATCACATCACGCCCACCGCATCACGCCCACCGCATCACGCCCACCGCATCACGCCCACCGCATCATGCCCATCGCATCACGCCCATCGCATCACGCCCACCGCATCACGCCCACCGCATCACGCCCACCGCATCACGCCCACCGCATCACGCCCACCGCATCACGCCCACCGCATCACGCCCACCGCATCATGCCCATCGCATCACGCCCACCGCATCATGCCCACCGCATCACGCCCACCGCATCATGCCCACCGCATCATGCCCACCGCATCACGCCCACCGCATCACGCCCATCGCATCACGCCCACCGCATCATGCCCACCGCATCACTCCCACCGCATCATGCCCATCGCATCACGCCCACCGCATCATGCCCACCGCATCACGCCCACCGCATCACGCCCACCGCATCACGCCCACCGCATCACGCCCACCGCATCACGCCCACCGCATCACGCCCACCGCATCATGCCCACCGCATCACGCCCACCGCATCACGCCCACCGCATCACGCCCACCGCATCATGCCCATCGCATCACGCCCACCGCATCACGCCCACCGCATCACGCCCACCGCATCATGCCCACCGCATCATGCCCACCGCATCACGCCCACCGCATCACGCCCACCGCATCACGCCCATCGCATCACGCCCATCGCATCACGCCCACCGCATCACGCCCATCACGCCCACCGCATCACGCCCACCGCATCATGCCCATCGCATCACGCCCATCGCATCACGCCCACCGCATCATGCCCACCGCATCACGCCCACCGCATCATGCCCACCGCATCACGCCCACCGCATCACGCCCACCGCATCATGCCCACCGCATCACGCCCACCGCATCACTCCCACCGCATCATGCCCATCGCATCACGCCCACCGCATCACGCCCATTGCATCACGCCCACCGCATCACGCCCACCGCATCACGCCCACCGCATCACGCCCACCGCATCACGCCCACCGCATCACGCCCACCGCATCATGCCCACCGCATCACGCCCACCGCATCACGCCCACCGCATCACGCCCACCGCATCACGCCCACCGCATCACGCCCACCGCATCATGCCCACCGCATCACGCCCACCGCATCACGCCCACCGCATCACGCCCACCGCATCACGCCCACCGCATCACGCCCACCGCATCACGCCCATCACGCCCACCGCATCACGCCCACCGCATCATGCCCATCGCATCACGCCCATCGCATCACGCCCACCGCATCATGCCCACCGCATCACGCCCACCGCATCATGCCCACCGCATCACGCCCACCGCATCACGCCCACCGCATCATGCCCACCGCATCACGCCCACCGCATCACTCCCACCGCATCATGCCCATCGCATCACGCCCACCGCATCACGCCCATCGCATCACGCCCACCGCATCACGCCCACCGCATCACGCCCACCGCATCACGCCCACCGCATCACGCCCACCGCATCACGCCCACCGCATCATGCCCACCGCATCACGCCCACCGCATCACGCCCACCGCATCACGCCCACCGCATCACGCCCACCGCATCACGCCCACCGCATCATGCCCACCGCATCACGCCCACCGCATCACGCCCATCGCATCACGCCCACCGCATCACGCCCATCGCATCACGCCCACCGCATCACGCCCACCGCATCACGCCCATCACGCCCACCGCATCACGCCCACCGCATCACGCCCACCGCATCACGCCCACCGCATCACGCCCACCGCATCACGCCCACCGCATCACGCCCACCGCATCATGCCCACCGCATCATGCCCACCGCATCACGCCCACCGCATCATGCCCACCGCATCACGCCCACCGCATCACGCCCACCGCATCACGCCCACCGCATCATGCCCACCGCATCACGCCCACCGCATCATACCCACCGCATCACGCCCATCGCATCACGCCCACCGCATCACGCCCACCGCATCACGCCCACCGCATCACGCCCACCGCATCACGCCCACCGCATCACGCCCACCGCATCATGCCCATCGCATCACGCCCATCGCATCACGCCCACCGCATCACGCCCACCGCATCACGCCCACCGCATCACGCCCACCGCATCACGCCCACCGCATCACGCCCACCGCATCATGCCCACCGCATCACGCCCATCACGCCCACCGCATCACGCCCACCGCATCACGCCCACCGCATCACGCCCACCGCATCACGCCCATCACATCACGCCCACCGCATCACGCCCACCGCATCACGCCCACCGCATCACGCCCACCGCATCATGCCCATCGCATCACGCCCATCGCATCACGCCCACCGCATCACGCCCACCGCATCACGCCCACCGCATCACGCCCACCGCATCACGCCCACCGCATCACGCCCACCGCATCACGCCCACCGCATCATGCCCATCGCATCACGCCCACCGCATCATGCCCACCGCATCACGCCCACCGCATCATGCCCACCGCATCATGCCCACCGCATCACGCCCACCGCATCACGCCCATCGCATCACGCCCACCGCATCATGCCCACCGCATCACTCCCACCGCATCATGCCCATCGCATCACGCCCACCGCATCATGCCCACCGCATCACGCCCACCGCATCACGCCCACCGCATCACGCCCACCGCATCACGCCCACCGCATCACGCCCACCGCATCACGCCCACCGCATCATGCCCACCGCATCACGCCCACCGC
Organism: Mesostigma viride; assembly: GCA_009746045.1. NCBI lineage: Eukaryota > Viridiplantae > Streptophyta > Mesostigmatophyceae > Mesostigmatales > Mesostigmataceae > Mesostigma > Mesostigma viride. Next base: position 624,913 of record RPFO01001075.1, on the reverse strand, counting down.
ATCACGCCCACCGCATCACGCCCACCGCATCATGCCCATCGCATCACGCCCACCGCATCACGCCCACCGCATCACGCCCACCGCATCATGCCCACCGCATCATGCCCACCGCATCACGCCCACCGCATCACGCCCACCGCATCACGCCCATCGCATCACGCCCATCGCATCACGCCCACCGCATCATGCCCACCGCATCACGCCCACCGCATCACGCCCACCGCATCACGCCCACCGCATCACGCCCACCGCATCACGCCCACCGCATCACGCCCATCACGCCCACCGCATCACGCCCACCGCATCACGCCCACCGCATCACGCCCACCGCATCACGCCCACCGCATCACGCCCACCGCATCACGCCCACCGCATCACGCCCATCGCATCACGCCCACCGCATCACGCCCATCACGCCCACCGCATCACGCCCACCGCATCACGCCCACCGCATCACGCCCACCGCATCACGCCCACCGCATCACGCCCACCGCATCATGCCCACCGCATCACGCCCACCGCATCACGCCCATCGCATCACGCCCACCGCATCACGCCCACCGCATCATGCCCACCGCATCACGCCCACCGCATCACGCCCACCGCATCACGCCCACCGCATCACGCCCACCGCATCACACCCACCGCATCACGCCCACCGCATCACGCCCACCGCATCACGCCCACCGCATCACGCCCACCGCATCATGCCCACCGCATCACGCCCACCGCATCACGCCCACCGCATCATGCCCACCGCATCACGCCCACCGCATCACGCCCACCGCATCACGCCCACCGCATCACGCCCACCGCATCACGCCCACCGCATCACGCCCACCGCATCACGCCCACCGCATCACGCCCACCGCATCATGCCCATCACGCCCACCGCATCATGCCCACCGCATCACGCCCACCGCATCACGCCCACCGCATCACGCCCACCGCATCACGCCCACCGCATCACGCCCACCGCATCACGCCCACCGCATCACGCCCACCGCATCACGCCCACCGCATCACGCCCACCGCATCACGCCCACCGCATCACGCCCACCGCATCATGCCCACCGCATCACGCCCACCGCATCACGCCCACCGCATCACGCCCACCGCATCACGCCCACCGCATCACGCCCACCGCATCACGCCCACCGCATCATGCCCATCGCATCACGCCCATCGCATCACGCCCACCGCATCACGCCCACCGCATCACGCCCACCGCATCACGCCATCACGCCCACCGCATCACGCCCACCGCATCACGCCCATCACGCCCATCATGCCCACCGCATCACGCCCACCGCATCACGCCCACCGCATCACGCCCACCGCATCACGCCCACCGCATCACGCCCACCGCATCACGCCCACCGCATCACGCCCACCGCATCACGCCCACCGCATCATGCCCACCGCATCACGCCCACCGCATCACGCCCACCGCATCACGCCCACCGCATCACGCCCACCGCATCACGCCCACCGCATCACGCCCACCGCATCACGCCCACCGCATCACGCCCACCGCATCACGCCCACCGCATCACGCCCACCGCATCACGCCCACCGCATCATGCCCACCGCATCATGCCCACCGCATCACGCCCACCGCATCACGCCCACCGCATCATGCCCACCGCATCACGCCCACCGCATCACGCCCACCGCATCACGCCCACCGCATCACGCCCACCGCATCATGCCCACCGCATCACGCCCATCACGCCCACCGCATCACGCCCACCGCATCACGCCTATCACGCCCACCGCATCACGCCCACCGCATCACGCCCATCACGCCCATCATGCCCACCGCATCACGCCCACCGCATCACGCCCACCGCATCACGCCCACCGTATCACGCCCACCGCATCACGCCCACCGCATCACGCCCATCACGCCCACCGCATCACGCCCACCGCATCACGCCCATCATGCCCACCGCATCACGCCCATCACGCCCACCGCATCACGCCCACCGCATCACGCCTATCACGCCCACCGCATCACGCCCACCGCATCACGCCCACCGCATCACGCCTATCACGCCCACCGCATCACGCCCACCGCATCACGCCCACCGCATCATGCCCATCACGCCCACCGCATCACGCCCACCGCATCACGCCCACCGCATCACGCCCATCGCATCACGCCCACCGCATCATGCCCACCGCATCACGCCCACCGCATCACGCCCACCGCATCACGCCCACCGCATCACGCCCACCGCATCATGCCCACCGCATCACGCCCACCGCATCACGCCCACCGCATCACGCCCACCGCATCACGCCCACCGCATCATGCCCACCGCATCACGCCCACCGCATCACGCCCACCGCATCACGCCCACCGCATCACGCCCACCGCATCATGCCCACCGCATCACGCCCACCGCATCACGCCCACCGCATCACGCCCATCGCATCACGCCCACCGCATCATGCCCACCGCATCACGCCCACCGCATCATGCCCATCGCATCACGCCCACCGCATCATGCCCACCGCATCACGCCCACCGCATCACGCCCACCGCATCACGCCCACCGCATCACGCCCACCGCATCACGCCCACCGCATCACGCCCACCGCATCATGCCCATCGCATCACGCCCACCGCATCACGCCCACCGCATCATGCCCACCGCATCACGCCCATCACGCCCACCGCATCACGCCCACCGCATCACGCCCATCGCATCACGCCCATCGCATCACGCCCACCGCATCACGCCCACCGCATCACGCCCACCGCATCACGCCCATCACGCCCACCGCATCATGCCCACCGCATCACGCCCACCGCATCACGCCCACCGCATCACGCCCACCGCATCATGCCCATCACGCCCACCGCATCATGCCCACCGCATCACGCCCACCGCATCACGCCCACCGCATCACGCCCACCGCATCATGCCCACCGCATCACGCCCACCGCATCACGCCCATCGCATCACGCCCACCGCATCATGCCCACCGCATCACGCCCATCACGCCCACCGCATCATGCCCACCGCATCACGCCCACCGCATCACGCCCACCGCATCACGCCCACCGCATCACGCCCACCGCATCACGCCCACCGCATCACGCCCACCGCATCACGCCCACCGCATCACGCCCACCGCATCACGCCCACCGCATCACGCCCACCGCATCACGCCCACCGCATCACGCCCACCGCATCACGCCCACCGCATCACGCCCACCGCATCACGCCCACCGCATCACGCCCACCGCATCACGCCCATCGCATCACGCCCACCGCATCATGCCCACCGCATCACGCCCATCACGCCCACCGCATCATGCCCACCGCATCACGCCCACCGCATCACGCCCACCGCATCACGCCCACCGCATCACGCCCACCGCATCACGCCCACCGCATCACGCCCACCGCATCACGCCCACCGCATCACGCCCACCGCATCACGCCCACCGCATCACGCCCACCGCATCATGCCCACCGCATCACGCCCACCGCATCACGCCCATCGCATCACGCCCACCGCATCACGCCCACCGCATCACGCCCACCGCATCATGCCCACCGCATCACGCCCACCGCATCACGCCCACCGCATCACGCCCACCGCATCACGCCCACCGCATCACGCCCACCACATCACGCCCACCGCATCACGCCCACCGCATCACGCCCACCGCATCACGCCCACCGCATCACGCCCACCGCATCACGCCCATCACATCACGCCCACCGCATCATGCCCATCACGCCCACCGCATCATGCCCACCGCATCACGCCCACCGCATCACGCCCACCGCATCACGCCCACCGCATCATGCCCACCGCATCACGCCCATCACGCCCACCGCATCACGCCCACCGCATCACGCCCACCGCATCACGCCCACCGCATCACGCCCATCACATCACGCCCACCGCATCACGCCCACCGCATCACGCCCACCGCATCACGCCCACCGCATCATGCCCATCGCATCACGCCCATCGCATCACGCCCACCGCATCACGCCCACCGCATCACGCCCACCGCATCACGCCCACCGCATCACGCCCACCGCATCACGCCCACCGCATCATGCCCATCGCATCACGCCCACCGCATCATGCCCACCGCATCACGCCCACCGCATCATGCCCACCGCATCATGCCCACCGCATCACGCCCACCGCATCACGCCCATCGCATCACGCCCACCGCATCATGCCCACCGCATCACGCCCACCGCATCATGCCCATCGCATCACGCCCACCGCATCATGCCCACCGCATCACGCCCACCGCATCACGCCCACCGCATCACGCCCACCGCATCACGCCCACCGCATCACGCCCACCGCATCATGCCCACCGCATCACGCCCACCGCATCACGCCCACCGCATCATGCCCATCGCATCACGCCCACCGCATCACGCCCACCGCATCACGCCCACCGCATCACGCCCACCGCATCATGCCCATCGCATCACGCCCACCGCATCATGCCCACCGCATCATGCCCACCGCATCATGCCCACCGCATCACGCCCACCGCATCACGCCCACCGCATCACGCCCATCGCATCACGCCCACCGCATCACGCCCACCGCATCATGCCCACCGCATCACGCCCACCGCATCACGCCCACCGCATCACGCCCATCGCATCACGCCCACCGCATCACGCCCATCACGCCCACCGCATCACGCCCACCGCATCACGCCCACCGCATCACGCCCACCGCATCACGCCCACCGCATCACGCCCACCGCATCATGCCCACCGCATCACGCCCATCACGCCCACCGCATCACGCCCACCGCATCACGCCCACCGCATCACGCCCATCACGCCCACCGCATCACGCCCACCGCATCATGCCCACCGCATCACGCCCACCGCATCACGCCCACCGCATCATGCCCACCGCATCACGCCCACCGCATCACGCCCACCGCATCACGCCCACCGCATCACGCCCACCGCATCATGCCCACCGCATCATGCCCACCGCATCACGCCCACCGCATCACGCCCACCGCATCACGCCCACCGCATCACGCCCACCGCATCACGCCCACCGCATCACGCCCACCGCATCACGCCCACCGCATCACGCCCACCGCATCACGCCCACCGCATCACGCCCACCGCATCATGCCCACCGCATCATGCCCACCGCATCACGCCCACCGCATCACGCCCACCGCATCACGCCCACCGCATCACGCCCACCGCATCATGCCCACCGCATCACGCCCACCGCATCACGCCCACCGCATCACGCCCACCGCATCATGCCCACCGCATCATGCCCACCGCATCACGCCCACCGCATCACGCCCACCGCATCACACCCACCGCATCACGCCCATCACGCCCACCGCATCACGCCCACCGCATCATGCCCACCGCATCACGCCCACCGCATCACGCCCACCGCATCACGCCCACCGCATCACGCCCACCGCATCACGCCCACCGCATCACGCCCACCGCATCACGCCCACCGCATCACGCCCACCGCATCACGCCCACCGCATCACGCCCACCGCATCACGCCCACCGCATCACGCCCACCGCATCACGCCCACCGCATCATGCCCACCGCATCACGCCCACCGCATCACGCCCACCGCATCACGCCCACCGCATCACGCCCACCGCATCACGCCCACCGCATCACGCCCATCACGCCCACCGCATCACGCCCACCGCATCATGCCCACCGCATCACGCCCACCGCATCACGCCCACCGCATCACGCCCACCGCATCACGCCCATCACGCCCACCGCATCACGCCCACCGCATCACGCCCACCGCATCACGCCCACCGCATCATGCCCACCGCATCACGCCCACCGCATCACGCCCACCGCATCACGCCCACCGCATCATGCCCATCGCATCACGCCCACCGCATCACGCCCACCGCATCACGCCCACCGCATCACGCCCACCGCATCACGCCCACCGCATCACGCCCATCGCATCATGCCCACCGCATCACGCCCACCGCATCACGCCCACCGCATCACGCCCACCGCATCACGCCCACCGCATCATGCCCACCGCATCATGCCCATCACGCCCACCGCATCACGCCCACCGCATCACGCCCACCGCATCACGCCCACCGCATCACGCCCACCGCATCACGCCCACCGCATCACGCCCACCGCATCACGCCCACCGCATCACGCCCACCGCATCACGCCCACCGCATCACGCCCACCGCATCACGCCCACCGCATCACGCCCACCGCATCACGCCCACCGCATCATGCCCACCGCATCATGCCCACCGCATCACGCCCACCGCATCACGCCCACCGCATCACGCCCATCGCATCACGCCCACCGCATCACGCCCACCGCATCACGCCCACCGCATCACGCCCACCGCATCACGCCCACCGCATCATGCCCACCGCATCACGCCCACCACATCACGCCCACCGCATCACGCCCACCGCATCACGCCCACCACATCACGCCCACCGCATCACGCCCACCTGTCTCCTGTCATCCCGCACTCGTGGTCATGCTGGGCACAGATAGGGATGAGCTGCTACATCATTAGTAATATTTTGCGTCTTTCTGGCCGGCTGGATGCTCTTCTTCCGCCCCCCCCCCCCCCCCCCGCCCTCGCTGTGTGCTTGCTCCCACACGCACACGCACACGCACACGCACACGCACACGCACACGCACACACACACGGCTTCCCCCCTACAATCACGCACGCAGGTTGACCGCAAGTTTGCGGGCCTGGTGGCCAGCTGTCGGCCTTGGATCCGTCTGGCCCTCGTGCTGCTCAACGAGCTCCGCAGCCCCTCCTCCTTCTGGCGCCCGTACATCGACAGCCTGCCCACGCTGCTGGACGCGCCGCTCTTCTGGTGAGGGGTGTGTGCGCCGCGGTGCTGTCCCTCCCTTTCTCTTCCTGTGACTGGAGCACCCTGGCTGCTCCTGTCATGCATGCCTGCGCACGATCCCTCGGGTGAGCGCCGCGTGGCGTGCGCCCGCATTACACGCGTCCCCTGGCGAGTGCGTGCGAGTGCTCCGCGGTCATTAATTGACGCGTATTTCCGCGGCCAACACCATGGTGCCTTGGTGCTAATGCGGTGCCCTGTTCGCAGAGCCGTAGCGATGGGTGTTGTTGCCTGGCAGAAAGGTGAAGGAGCGCTGCGGGGTCAGCCAATAGAGATCGGGAAAAGGGGCAACCGGGGCGCGGTGCCCGGTTGGCCAGGGGTTGGGCTGTATGAGCCCAATTTGGTGCAGGCATGCCTTACTCCGATCTGGTCCCATTGTTCCTTGCACACTTGAACACGGGAGTCAGCGTCCTATTTCTTCCGGCTGCTCCCGACCGCAACAATGTCCATAGGGGCATCTGGTCCCAGCGTCCCGCTGCGCGTACCTGTCCCCGCAGGAATGGGTTTTGCTGTGTTAATGCAGTCATCGCGGTCAGCTTTCTGGCCGAGGCATTTCATGTGCGCGTTTCTGAGTCATCTACAGTTCGTCACCCGCACTGCCTGTCATGTGCGTGCACTCACTTCCGCGGCACGTGCATGCCCTCCCTGCTTTTGCCGCGTCTGCTCCCGCGCATCCCATGCCCCCTGTCCCCCCGACACGGCTGGGTCCCGCAACCACACCGTGTGTACGCCATCCCCCCCCCCGCGCCAGGTCCGACGCGGAGCTGGAGGAGCTCAAAGGTGCGGCATGGGGGGGGATGACGTGCGCGCGCATGGGGGGGGATGACGTCCATGGGTTGCGCTTGGCCAGGGTGGAGCCAGGGGGCCATGTTGCGGTGGACCGCAAGGGGACGGCATGCACGGGTGGACCGCAAGGGGGCCGCGTGCACGGGTGGACCGCAAAGGGGCCGCGTGCACGGGTGGACCTCAAGGGGGTGCACCAGGAAGGGGGGTGCGGGAACCATGCGCTGTGATGACCCCCCAGTGCACACACGGCCGCATTCCCTTCCGTGTCACGTCCCGCTCTAGCCCTACACTGTGTGCACTAGCTCGCATTCCCTAGCCCACGGCCACTCTTCCTCTCCCTTTGCGGGCGCTGGGGTGGGTATCCCGATGCGCTTCTGCGGACGCTCGTCATCACGAGCGCGTACATGCTTGCTGTCCGCACAGGCGAGCGGATGTTTGTCAGATGTTTATCTTTGGCAGCCAGTTAGTGCGCCATCCATGACCAACCATGCCCCTTCTCCCGGTCCTCCTCGTCGGCTGCCACCCGCAGGTTCGCAGCTGCTGGACAGCACGTCGCAGTACCGGGAGTACGTGCAGTCCGAGTACGAGGCGCTCCAATCGGGCCTGTTTGCGCAGCACCCGGGCAGCTTCCCCGCCGACGCCTTCTCCCTGGAGCTGTTCACGTGGGCGTTCGGCATCCTGCGATCACGCACCTTCCCGCCCTTGACCGGCGAGAAGTGAGTGATGGCACATGCAAGCATTTGCAGGCAGTCGTACGCTGCCAGCTGGCGTTGTACGTGACTTTGCCCTCCTGGTAGGCCTCTGGGTAGCGGGCAAGCCAGTTGCCCGCAGTTTGCAACTGGCGGAAGCCAGTTGTAAATGTAGAGCCCTTTCTCAAGCATCCATACCCGCGACACGACATCCGATCTCATATACCTCATACCTCACATACCTCATATGTCGGATCTCATATACCTCATACCTCACATACCTCATATGTCGGATCTCATACACCTGATTGCGTGTGGCGATAAGGTACGGCCCTGCATCGATCACCCGACGATTTCCTGTCCAAAGCCAGCAACACCCATGTGCTCACGCATCCATCGGCGCATGCACCCACCATGTGCCCGCTGTTGCTGCGCATGACTGTGCCGCTCCCCGCCAGCCTCATGCTGGTGCCACTGGCCGACTGCATCAACCACGGGGAAGGGGACGCCAGCGGCAAGGCCTGGGAGCTCCAGTCGGCCGCGCTGTTCAGCAAGGAGAGCAACGTGGTGATGGTCGCCACGCGGGCGCACCGGAAGGGGGAGCCGGTGAGTGACGCCTTGCGGCGGCGGTGGAGAGTGTGGCTTGCGTTCACGTAAAGATGTCCAGGGTTTCTCTTGGGTTGGGTGCGCAGGCATGGCAAGTCACAGGCAAGCAGGTATGTTTACGGGGGGGTGACAGCGCGTACGCAGGAGAGCTGTTTGTGTAACTATCCTGTCCTGGCCAGTTGATCCTTGCTCTTGACAACGGCAACTCCAATGAACCAGGGGAAGGGCACGAGGGGGCAGGGGGGCAAGGCAGTGGTGCGATGCCTGCGCACTCCCGTTGCATCTACGCATGCTTGTAGCGTCGAGAAGCTTGTCTTGTACGTGTTGTTGGTGGAGACGAGCGCAGGTGCCTGCGCGGACAGCCTCCCACGGCCAGCATCAACGCAAGTTCTGTTCAGCCCTGCCTCACGCCCTCATCCCATACCCCACCTCCCTTTCTCCGCCACCATCCTTGGCCGTCCCATCGACCACCTTGCGCGCAGGTGCTGCTCAACTACGGCGCGGACAAGTCCAACGCCACGCTGGCGCTCGACTTCGGTCTGGTGGAGGCGCGCGGCGTGGGCACGCCCTCACGCAGTACCTTCCTTCTCACGCTGGAGATTCCTGAGAACGACAAGTTCCGGGTGGGTGGGCCGCGGTGGAGCAGGGGACGGGTGCCGACAGGGGGCAAGGGCAGGCCGTGGTGGAGCAAGGGACGGGTGCCGACACGGGGCAAGGGCAGGCCGTGGTGGAGCAGGGGACGGGTGCCGACACGGGGCAAGGGCAGGCAGTGGTGGAGCAGGGGACGGGTGCCGACACGGGGCAAGGGCAGGCCGTGGTGGAGCAGGGGACGGGTGCCGACACGGGGCAAGGGCAGGCCGTGGTGGAGCAGGGGACGGGTGCCGACACGGGGCAAGGGCAGGCCGTGGTGGAGCAGGGGACGGGTGCCGACACGGGGCAAGGGCAGGCCGTGGTGGAGCAGGGGACGGGTGCCGACACTGGGCAAGGGTAGGCAGTGGTGGAGCAGGGGACGGGTGCCGACACGGGGCAAGGGTAGGCAGTGGTGGAGCAGGGGACGGGTGCCGACACGGGGCAAGGGCAGGCCGTGGTGGAGCAGGGGACGGGTGCCGACACGGGGCAAGGGCAGGCCGTGGTGGAGCAGGGGACGGGTGCCGACACGGGGCAAGGGCAGGCAGTGGTGGAGCAGGGGACGGGTGCCGACACGGGGCAAGGGCAGGCCGTGGTGGAGCAGGGGACGGGTGCCAACACGGGGCAAGGATAGGCCGTGGTGGAGCAGGGGACGGGTGCCGACACGGGGCAAGGGCAGGCCGTGGTGGAGCAGGGGACGGGTGCCGACACGGGGCAAGGGCAGGCCGTGGTGGAGCAGGGGACGGGTGCCGACACGGGGCAAGGGCAGGCCGTGGTGGAGCAGGGGACGGGTGCCGACACGGGGCAAGGGTAGGCCGTGGTGGAGCAGGGGACGGGTGCCGACACGGGGCAAGGGCAGGCAGTGGTGGAGCAAGGGACGGGTGCCGACACGGGGCAAGGGCAGGCCGTGGTGGAGCAGGGGACGGGTGCCGACACGGGGCAAGGGCAGGCCGTGGTGGAGCAGGGGACGGGTGCCGACACGGGGCAAGGGTAGGCAGTGGTGGAGCAGGGGACGGGTGCCGACACGGGGCAAGGGCAGGCAGCGGTGGAGCAGGGGACGGGTGCCGACACGGGGCAAGGGTAGGCAGTGGTGGAGCAGGGGACGGGTGCCGACACGGGGCAAGGGCAGGCCGTGGTGGAGCAGGGGACGGGTGCCGACACGGGGCAAGGGCAGGCCGTGGTGGAGCAGGGGACGGGTGCCGACACGGGGCAAGGGCAGGCCGTGGTGGAGCAGGGGACGGGTGCCGACACGGGGCAAGGGCAGGCCGTGGTGGAGCAGGGAACGGGTGCCGACACGGGGCAAGGGCAGGCCGTGGTGGAGCAGGGGACGGGTGCCGACAGGGGGCAAGGGCAGGCCGTGGTGGAGCAGGGGACGGGTGCCGACACGGGGCAAGGGCAGGCAGTGGTGGAGCAGGGGACGGGTGCCGACACGGGGCAAGGGCAGGCCGTGGTGGAGCAGGGGACGGGTGCCGACAGGGGCAAGGGCAGGCCGTGGTGGAGCAGGGGACGGGTGCCGACACGGGGCAAGGGCAGGCCGTGGTGGAGCAGGGGACGGGTGCCGACAAGGGGCAAGGGCAGGCCGTGGTGGAGCAGGGGACGGGTGCCGACACGGGGCAAGGGCAGGCCGTGGTGGAGCAGGGGACGGGTGCCGACAGGGGGCAAGGGCAGGCCGTGGTGGAGCAGGGGACGGGTGCCGACACGGGGCAAGGGCAGGCCGTGGTGGAGCAGGGGACGGGTGCCAACACGGGGCAAGGATAGGCCGTGGTGGAGCAGGGGACGGGTGCCGACACGGGGCAAGGGCAGGCCGTGGTGGAGCAGGGGACGGGTGCCGACACGGGGCAAGGGCAGGCCGTGGTGGAGCAGGGGACGGGTGCCAACACGGGGCAAGGATAGGCCGTGGTGGAGCAGGGGACGGGTGCCGACACGGGGCAAGGGCAGGCCGTGGTGGAGCAGGGGACGGGTGCCGACACGGGGCAAGGGCAGGCCGTGGTGGAGCAGGGGACGGGTGCCGACACGGGGCAAGGGTAGGCCGTGGTGGAGCAGGGGACGGGTGCCGACAGGGGGCAAGGGCAGGCCGTGGTGGAGCAGGGGACGGGTGCCGACACGGGGCAAGGGTAGGCAGTGGTGGAGCAGGGGACGGGTGCCGACACGGGGCAAGGGCAGGCCGTGGTGGAGCAGGGGACGGGTGCCGACACGGGGCAAGGGTAGGCCGTGGTGGAGCAGGGGACGGGTGCCGACACGGGGCAAGGGCAGGCCGTGGTGGAGCAGGGGACGGGTGCCGACACGGGGCAAGGGCAGGCAGCGGTGGAGCAGGGACGGGTGCCGACAGGGGGCAAGGGCAGGCAGCGGTGGAGCAGGGGACGGGTGCCGACACGGGGCAAGGGCAGGCCGTGGTGGAGCAGGGGACGGGTGCCGACACGGGGCAAGGGCAGGCAGCGGTGGAGCAGGGGACGGGTGCCGACACGGGGCAAGGGCAGGCCGTGGTGGAGCAGGGGACGGGTGCCGACACGGGGCAAGGGCAGGCCGTGGTGGAGCAGGGGACGGGTGCCGACACGGGGCAAGGGCAGGCCGTTGTGGAGCAGGGGACGGGTGCCGACACGGGGCAAGGGCAGGCCGTGGTGGAGCAGGGGGCGGGTGCCGACACGGGGCAAGGGCAGGCCGTGGTGGAGCAGGGGACGGGTGCCGACACGGGGCAAGGGCAGGCAGCGGTGGAGCAGGGGACGGGTGCCGACAGGGGGCAAGGGCAGGCCGTGGTGGAGCAGGGGACGGGTGCCGACACGGGGCAAGGGCAGGCCGTGGTGGAGCAGGGGACGGGTGCCGACACGGGGCAAGGGCAGGCACGCAGCCAAGCGATGCGAAACAGGTGCCGAGATGTGATAGCAGGCGTGCTGTCCTTGTTCGGACCAGGGGGTGCAAGGGCGTCACCGTGCCTGCAGCGCCAGCATGTTGTCGTCCAGTGCGGGCATGCACATGCAGGTGCCTTGCTAGTGTGGGCGGTATGCCTGCATGCGTCAGTTTCTGCTTGGCACAACCCGCAGATGCTCGCATGGTTGACTCGTGTGGAAATGCTCACATACTGGCACACGCTCAACTGCAGTCGCGTCCATGTATGTATCTTAACAACACATGCATCTTGACACGTCCTTTTCTCTGACTTGGGGGGACCGACAGGCACAACCACGCACACGCATGCACGCACACGCATGCACGCACACACAGCCTCCACCGTCCCACGTGACCACACTACTTACCCTCTCACTCGGCGTCGTATTCAACTTTCTCTTTACCACAAGTACTGCCCAACGCTGCCCCCTCGTTTGGTTCCCATGAGATGGTCGTGATCCCACAAGTTGTCGCATCTACTTGGCCCCGAGGAAGCAGTCCTCCGCTTGCCTGCATGGTGCCATGCCGCGCGGACAAGCCGGCGGGCGTCCTAAGCAAGCAACGCGCAGCCATAAACACGCCATGTGCATGCGACACACCCAACATGTGTGCCGGTGGGTGGCCGCAGCCTGCATTGTTTGGCCCGCTGGCCTGCGCTTGGGTACCCCTTGCTGACCGCATCCCTGCTGTGGACCGCCCATCCGTGGTGCACTTCCCCCCTACCGTGGTGTTGCTCTGCGTGCGGCCTGCCTCATCGCACCGGTGCGCGCACACACAGGACGACAAGCTGGACATCCTGGACATCAACGGGCTGGAAGAGTCGCAGCAGTTCATGCTGATTGCCGACATGGGTGGGGAGCCGCCGCAGCTACAGATGCCCTTCATGCGCCTGATGAACATCGGTGAGCAGTGGCCCATGAGGATGGCGGCGAATCGGGTCATACGCTGGGCCATAGCTGCTTCGCTTGCTGGCCATGCTTGCTGGTGTGTGGTGGCAAGTGGATGATAGCTACCATTTCCCCCATGGTCTGCGTTGTTCCTGCTTGGCGCTGGTTGGTACCGACTTGGTGCCCATGAGGGTGGTTGTGAATGCGACAATTGCGCTAATCCTTGAAGGATGTGCCTGTTATGTTGTTCTGTCTGCCCTGGTGTATCTTCTTGCCTTGGCCTCATGCTGTTGGCAAGAACACAGCAAGTGGCCTGGCCTAAGCTCCCACCCCTTATCGCTTCCTTGTGCTGGCTCTTTGGCTTGGCATGACGCAGTGGGCCCTGACGCGTTCCACTTGGAGTCGGTGTTTCGGAAAGAGGCCTGGGCGCACGTGTCTGGACCGCTGAGTGAAGCGAATGAGGTAGGCGGTCCACATCACGCCTGCCTGCCGGCCTGACATACACACTTGCGTGCACTCATACGCAAGCGCGCGCCCAGAAAACTTCTCATCCCACGCCACCCTACCCCACCCCCCACATCCTTCTGTCTGTTTATATGTTGTCCACTCATGCCCTCATTCAATGAACCAACCATCACTCACTAAGCACCCCCACACACCCCACACCCCACACCCCACCCCACCCCACAACCCCACCCACCCACCCCACCCACCCACCCCCACACCCCCACACCCCACTCACCCCACCCACCCACCCACCCACCCTCCCACCCACCCACCCTCCCACCCACCCACCCTCCCACCCACCCACCCACCCACCCACCCACCCACCCACCCACCCACCCACCCACCCACCCACCCACCCACCCACCCACCCACCCACCCACCCACCCACCCACCCACCCACCCACCCACCCACCCACCCACCCACCCACCTGTTCAGCTTGAGATTGACCAGCAGATGCTGTGTTGAATGCTGGTTTGTCTCATACCCTTTACTCTGCAACACTGAGGTGTTTCCTGGTGGCCCCAAGCGGCTTCCTTGGGGGCCAGATTGGCATTAGTCACGTCCCTTTGAATGCTAGCGGTTGCGGTCAAGTGGATTTAAAAAAAGGATTAGCCTATCATCACTGTTCAAATCCTAGTAGCGCACGAATCTCAACTGGGAATTCGTTGATATTCCGGCTATGGGTTGCTGGATGAGGCGGCCCAGTGTTCAGCCGTGGTCAACCTTGCGTTACATATCACGGCTTCGGAGACCCATGTCGACGCGACAGTCTGCCAGAGGTCCTGCATTCCAAACCTAGTAGCACACTAAACTCAGCGGTGGCCGAAGCCAGCTGAGCCAGGCCACTTCCACCACCTTGCCGCGGTGGCGGCAACAGGCGCTGACTGGCCCCCTGGCTCCATGTTCCCCCTTGTCACTATGGATCGTCCCCCCCCCCGGCACCCCTTCGTCGTCCTCCTACCCCTTCCCTAGACCGCCGTGTGCAAGTCGATGATCATCGGCTGCCGGCAAGCGCTCTCTGGCTACGCCACCACCCGCGTGGAGGATGAGGCGTTGCTGGCAGGACCGCTGGCGACGATAACGGGCCCTGGTGACGGCGGCAGTGAGCGCGTGGCCTGGCGCCGCAAGGTGGCCGTGGTTGTGCGGCACGGCGAGAAGCTGGTGCTGGAGCAGTCGCTGGCATGGTACGAGGCGCGTCTGGCCGAGCTGGACAAACTGCAGTACTACGCTGAGCGCCGGCTGCAAGGGCTGGGTCTGATCGACGCTGACGGCAACGCGACCTACACCGCGTTTGTGAGTGGGGCATGCCTCGTGTTTGGCTGCACGTGGTGTGTGTGTGTGTGTATGTGTACGGTGCGCCCTACTCCTACGTGAGTGTGTTTTGCTCAAGCACGCGTGCGCTTGGTATCACGGAGAAAACCAGCTCAGTTGTTACATCCTCGTGCTGGCAAGGTGGGAAAGATATACCCCATAGGACCTTGGTGCAATATCCGCAACTGCAAACCCTTGGCGTGGTTGCTTGTTCTGCAGCGTGGCTCAGCGGGTCCTCGGGCATAATAACGTCGGTGTTTCTCACTTGTAAGTCTTGTAAAAGCGTTGCCCCTGTGCCCTTGGAAAACGTTGAGCAGCCGCGACCTGATTAGTGCCAGACCTGCGCTGGCAGCATGACAAGAGATAGTGGCGGTTGGAAGACCAGCTTGAGCAAGCAATCAAAGCATGGTGGCCGGGTGCTGAGCAGCCGGTGCGGGATTGTGGGTGGTGGAAGGGAGACCATGGGACCAAGAGTGGCCATGTAAATGACTTTCCTACTCTCTATCGCACACACAACTCTCTGCCCCTGTCCGCACTAGCATCACCCAGTGATCTTTTACATGTGTTCTCTGGTCCTTCATGGCGAGTCAAGCCTCACGCTGGGGAGAGTGCGCTTGTCTTTCATGTGCATGACTTGAGGTACAGATTTCAAGAAATGCAAATGCATAAGTGGTTGCACCATTCTCAGGGAATTGGGATTATCATTTTATTTGTTTGCTCCGCGATGTTGTCAGTACGCAGCTCTGTGCCATGCAAGATCGCTGAGACAGTAAGGCCACAATTTTTTCCCTGGAAGCTACTTATTGTAGCTTTTGTTTTCCAGCCGCCGCCACGTGGCGTTCTTTTCGGGCAATACTTTCTGTGCCACAGGATGTTGGCGCGTGCCACCTGTTCCAAGGTGATGATATTTGTATTTGCAATGTGTGCAATCTTTCAAGGGTGATGCGATATTTGTATTTGCAATGTGTGCAATCTTTCAAGGGTGATGCGCTATTTGTATTTGCAATGTGTGCAATCTTTCAAGGGTGATGCGCTATTTGTATTTGCAATGTGTGCAATCTTTCAAGAACGTTGGGAAGCACGGCATGGCTAACGTAATGACTGACATGATCTATGGATGTTAGTTATATTGAGGGTGATTCCTTGTGGAAGGTACTTATTTCCATTGAGGGTGGCTCCTTACACAAATGGAGGGAGAGCGATCGCAGCAGTGTTTACTAGTATACGAATAACCACACATACACGACCATATACAAATGGAGGGAGAGCGATCGCAGCAGTGTTTACTAGTATACGAATAACCACACATACACGACCATATACAAATGGAGGGAGAGCGATCGCAGCAGTGTTTACTAGTATACGAATAACCACACATACACGACCATATACAAATGGAGGGAGAGCGATCGCAGCAGTGTTTACTAGTATACGAATAACCACACATACACGACCATATACAAATGGAGGGAGAGCGATCGCAACAGTGTTTACTAGTACACGAATAACCACACACACACGACCATATACAAATGGAGGGAGAGAGATCGCAACACTGGTGCTTACCCCTGAACGCTCTTGGCCGCTACGAACAAACTCACTGATCACGTGAGCTTGTTTCTTAGCTTAAGCATCGATGTCTCGCTCTGAACATCACCCAGCCATAATTTTCATGTACACGGTGCAAGTTTACACATATCCACCTTTATCCATTTTCATCATCCTTAACGACTGTCCAGACAAGCGCAGATAAGATAACAGCAGGCTCAAGCTACCATGGTCCGGAATCTCCAAGTTTCTGGTCTGCGTTGGTTGTCTCAATGGTACCAGTCATAACACTATGTATTCTTCTTTTGTTTTGATGTGTGTGCAGGACTTCCTTTAGGGCGACGTACGCACAGGTTTTGTAAGGCCTGCAAAGAAGGCTTTTCATGTAATTTATGTGATCCCAACTCGCCACATCAGACATCTGGGGCTAGCCAGCTCTGGTGAGGAAGCAAGACATGGGCGGTCTGGGCGTACAAGCAATCTGTAGTGGCCACTGGACCATGGGGCAGCCCTACTGCACCCGCTATGCTTTTGTTATGTCAAAGCTTTATTGCACCCACAGGGAATGCCGGGTCCGATTGTGCACCCTGTGGCATGAGGGAAGGGGGGCTCTCTGTCCCCTGCCCGCTGTGCACACTCATGGAATGAAAGTGCTCACTCTAATGCTCGGTGACTCCCCAACGGAGCACATGTTTAATTAATTAATGCATTGATTGATTAAATGATTGATCAATTAAGAACATAACTCCGTTGGAGCGTGTTTGCAAACGTGGGAGGCATGCCAGATAGATTAGACCGGTAGGACTGTTTGCACCCATCCATCCATCCATCCATCCATCCATCCATCGGGGTTAATGCTCCGTGACCACTCCCCAACGGGAGCACGAGTCTAATTAATTAATTATAAGTAATTAATTAATTAATTCCTGCAAGAGTAGGGTGTAAACTACACGTGCTCTAGGTGCACATAGTGCACATGCACCACTATGTATTCCAGCACCTAAGGTGCGGACATATAGGGTTGTCTCACTTCATAGGGTGGAAGATCATCGTGGCTAAACAATGGCTAGTGCATGGCTTCTCATCAGAGAGTATAGCTCTCTGCATAGGCAGAGAGCTTGGCTAAATTCTTAACGCAACATGCGTGGGGGGTCCCATTATAGGCGCACATGCGCATAGGCGTGAGCCACGTGCTAAGCTAGCTAAGCCTGACTAATCTACACTACTGCTATATATTCCCTAGACTGGGGTTGCTAGCTGGGGTGGCAGGGGGCGCCTGCCAGGGCTTGTGGTTGACGTGGATGACCACCCCTCTCCAGTATACCGGTTTCCCCCCGGCCTGCGGTCTGCCGGAGCTGGAGGTAGGTCGGCCATAGCGACCCCCTCGCCGCTGTTGCTGTGCCAGGGTCAAGTCGTCGTCCAGCGTGCAGCAAGTCCCCGAGAGCTTCTTGCGGCATTTAAGAAACAACAGCTTATCCGCCATCTTGGTATTGCAGTTGCTTATCTTGGTATTGCAAGTTTTAACGTGCGCACCCTCCCTGCAGATCCTTCTACGAGCGGCGGCACCCCAGCACGCCAACGCGTCGACGAGCTGATCGCCCTGTGCGCCGACAACAAGATCGCTGTTCTTGGAGTCCAGGAGCACCGACGCACCGTTGACCCTCAGCACGCGGTCAACGGTCTGCTGGTCGACGACCTGCGGGCAGGCTGGCGGTTCCACTATGGTGGCGGCGACGCGCCGGGCCAAGGTGGAGTGGGCCTCTTGTGCTCGCCGGCAGCATCAGCGCAGCTCCAGTCCATCGTGCTGCGGTCCCCGCGTGTGCTAGTGGCCACTTTTTCGGCCACTGAGGGCCATTCACACCACACGCTAACCGTTATCGTGGGATATGCACCACATGCGGGTCGAGCTCAGGCGGAACGTGAGGCCTTCTTCGACGCCCTCAAGGAGGAGGAGGCCAACATCCCAGCTCGGCACTTCCTGGTTATGCTGCTCGACGCCAACGCCACGCTGCCAGTTGGCACTGGGGGCGCTCAGTATTCCCCAACCAACACGACAGCCAACGGTAACACGCCTTTATTTGCGAATCTGCTGGCAGAATCTGCGCTGGTTGCATGCAATGCTTCTTTCGCACGCCCCGCTGAGCAGCTGGCCACCTTTTTTGGGCCGTCGGATCGGGTGGTGTGCCTTGATTATGTCTGCGTACGTCGGGCTCAGCGCCCCTCAGTTGTCGATGCTCGCGTCCTGCAAGATTCTGTCAGCACGGTGGAATCTGATCATCGTCTCGTGCTCGCTCGCATCAGATTGCGGTTTCCTGGGGTGAAACCGTCGCGACAGCTGGCACCTCAGCCAGATCTGAAAGTGCTCCGGATTGTGCTGAAGGATGCCGACAAGATGTCAGCAGCAGAGCAGGCCGCTATGTCGCACAGGGATGATTTCCTGGCCGTATTCGACGCCGGGGGCAGCCGACAGCAGTTACACGCCATTCCGCCGCCGGGGGATATTTCAGTGATCCTCCGTGGTGTCGCCGCCAAGTATCGCCTGGCTGCCCGCACCCTCCCCACCTTGCCTCCGCGTCGGCAGCTTGCTGTCCACCGTCACGCACCGACAGTGGTCGCCGCCAGGCAGATGCTCCGCCGCAACAGAGATCCGATCGCCAAACCTGGGCTGCAAGCAGCTCTGAGGGCCGCCTACGAGCAGGCTGAGAAGGCAGATGCTCAGCAGATGGTCAAGGACCTGCGCAGCTGCCAGCAGAAGCACGACGGCAAGGGGGCCTGGTTCTGGTACAAGCGCCTCGGGCACCCGGACGGCCTCGGCCGGCCCCACCGCCACGACGTCCCCGGCGCCCCAGCCAAGCGGCTTCGTACCTGGGCCACGGCCACGGCCGAGGTCGTGGGGACAGCTGCGCCGCCCCCACCCCTGCTCCCAGCCGCCGCCGCCCGCCCGGCCGCCCTGGCCGGCCCCGCAGGGCCCCCGGCCCCGCCTAGGTCAGCGGCGGACTACCTAGTCCCCCCGCTGGTCGGCCCACTTGGCGACCCGTCTGACATGCCTCCTTTCACCTCTCGCGAGGTCACGGAGGCGGTCCAGCGCCTGCGTTATGACGCAGCCACCGGCTCTGACGAGATTCCGGCCGCAGTTGTAAAACTTGCAGCCGAATTCGAGGACACAGGTGTTATGCTGCTCTTCCGGGACATCTGCAACCGCCTTCTGCTGTCGTCGCAACCACCTCCAGCGGCCTGGCAACACAGTTTTCGCACGATGCTGTACAAGAACAAGGGGTCGCCTGCCGACCCCGGCAACTACAGAGGGGTGTGCATTCAAAGTGCCCCCCTCAAGCTTCTTATGCGGCTCATCCTGAACCGCCTGCGCACGGCCCTGGACGGTCACCTCAGCGAGACTCAGCACGGCTTCCGTTCAGGTCGCAACACAGTACAGGCGCTCTTCGCTACTCGCCGACTGGTGGAGGAACTGCAACGCCTTCAGCCTGGTGAGTCCCCTTTGCACCTTGTGCTGGTGGACTTCATCAAAGCCTTCGATTCGGTTTTCTGGCCTGCGCTTTGGGACATCCTCGAGTTGTTCCGGATCCCCCGCCCCCTGATTGCTGTCATCCGCAACCTGTATGAAGGGTCCACCACTTCGGTGCGCACTTCTTACGGGACCACGCCCCCATGCCCTTTACAGAAGGGTGTGTGGCAGGGCTGCGTGCTGTCGCCCTACCTGTTCATTATTGTTGTCGAATACGTAATGATTCAGGCGCGCAAGCGATTTGCCCGCATCGTGGGCAGGGAACCAGGAGTGCAGGTTGCTAACAAATTCTGGCATGGCGGTGCGGACACGGAGATTCGGCTAGCAGACATCATTTACGCAGACGACACCACCCTCTTCGAGGACACTGAGCACGTGCAGACATGGCTTGACTGCCTGGCTCTCGAGGCCCGTGCAGTGGGGCTTGAGGTCAGCAAGAAGACAGAGGCCCTGGCGGTTGGGCTCACCAACCCAGCGCCGCCCCTCTATCTCCTAGACGGCTCTCGAGTCCTGTATCGGGACCGCGTTAAGCTGCTGGGCAGCCTGCTCCCAGCTGCGAGGTGATGTGGACCATCGCATCTCCCTCGCCTGGCACGCTTTACGCCAGTACCGGGCCCTGTGGCGCAAGCCCCTGGGCAAGATCGAGAAACAGGACCTGTTCAAGGTCCTCGTCCTTCCTGTTCTCACGTATGGCGCCGAGACGTGGACCCTCACCGCCGACCTGGCCCGCAAGCTGGACGGCGCGGTCACCAGCATGCTGCGTTCCATTTTCAGAGTAGGATATGCTGCTCATGTCCGCAATGAGGACCTGTACCAGGGCATGCCCTATATCACCAGCACAATTAAGCAACGCCGCCTGCAGCTTGTAGGGCACCTAGCTCGCACCAACCAGGTAGACACCTCACGTGGCCCCCCCGCAGGACTGCGACCAGCCCAGCCTGGCCGGCACCTCCTGACGTGGGCTGGGCCTAGTGATGTTAGACGCCGCAAGGCCCGCACCTTCAAGGAACAGCTAGTAGAGGACATGGGGGGCCTCGGCCTCTCCGTGATTTGGCAGAAGATGATGGACAAGGCCAAGTGGGCCCAGGTCATAGAGGACAATGAGCCCCCCCAGTGGGGAAGCGCCCGCGTGTGCAATCCCGCGGGAGGCACGCCAGATAGCTCCCCCTAGGGCAGCGTGCGGCTGCCTAGATAGATGATGTAGTTAGAATGTTGTTAGATAGATGCAGTATGTAGCCAATGTAGATAGATTAGACCGGTAGGAATGTGTGCACCCATCCATCCATTCATCGGGGTTAATGCTCCGTGACTCCCCAACGGGAGCACGAGTCTAATTAATTCATTAATTAATTAATGAGTAGTGTAGTTAGGATTTTCTAGAATAGATAGCTTAGAGTTAGGTTGGTTCGATTACGCGGCTCCTTCCACTCCACCCATCCATCAAAGAATATGTGCTGTAGACATGATCTCCCAACGGAGGCATGTTATAATTTAATTTAATTTAATTTAATAGCAGTCCAAGCAAGAGAGAGGGAGTGAATGCGATGTTCAAACTGAGCTGGGACCACTAGGTCAGCCAGCAACTGCTGTGGGTAGGTCATGACATGTTTGCCTACCTTCTTAGGAATGTCCTTAGGGCTTCAGGCCAGGTCAGGATATGCCGCCCTGGCTGGCCAAGCCGCTGGGGGCCGGCCAGACCGAGGTCGGTGTCTACCTGGCTGGTGCGAGCAATTAGATGTCCTACGAATGCTATCCTACGCTGTCTAATCTCGTCCGAAATGCGAGGCATGCCCTGGTACAAATGTCTAAGATTCTAAAGACCTATGCGTGGAAAACCCTACATTCAGGGCCTGACGGAGCATCCTGGCTACCGTGCCGTTTAGCTTGGCCTCCAGCGTTTCCGTGAGCGTCCATGCCTCGGCGCCATAGGTGAGCACCGTGAGGACCAGGACCTTGAGGAGCATGCGCTTGCGGTGCTCGCCGAGGGCCTTCATTTGTTCATCCTGCAAATCTATTTGTTCACTGCCTACCCCTTTTCACTTTACACTTTTTCATTGGAGTGAGCTGGGCATGAGGCTTTAATTAGACCCTGTTGGATAGGAGCCCCCCGGCCGGGCACCATGGGCGCTGAAAAATCAAACTCCTGACCCATACTCCAACATCGCCTGTGCCTCACCACATCCCAGCAATGCACCTCTTTCTTTAATTATTCCATTTTTGGTTTTGGTTATAATTATTAAGTACTCTTTACTTTGTTTATTTATTATATTGTTCCTATTATTACTCGAAACACACGCCCTGATCAAGCAAGCTGTTTCCGGCCCCACTGTCCAGGTCATCTAGTCGCTCTACACGTAAGCCAGCCATAGTTTCCATGCACAAGGCTACACATTTCCATCACCATTCATATTCATCATCCTGAACGACTCGAACACGCGGACAAGATAACGGCAGGCTCGAGCTACCATGGTCCGGATTCTCCCGATTTCTGGCCTGCGCTGGTTGTCTCCTTGGTATTATTACTGGTCATTTACATTTTCTTTTCTTTTTTCTTTCTTTCTCTTCCTTTTTCCTTTTCCCTTTTTAATGTATACTCCTTACTTTTTCTTTAATTTAGCCCCTTCGTGTAGTATGTGTGTATGCGTTCCCTCTTTTCCTTCTTAGTTTTTTTTTTTTGTTGTTGTTGTTGTTGAACTGTT
Source organism: Mesostigma viride (assembly GCA_009746045.1). Taxonomy (NCBI): domain Eukaryota; kingdom Viridiplantae; phylum Streptophyta; class Mesostigmatophyceae; order Mesostigmatales; family Mesostigmataceae; genus Mesostigma; species Mesostigma viride. The sequence goes on along the minus strand of RPFO01001075.1, from coordinate 601,922 downwards.
GGTGTGTGTGTGTGTGTGTGTGTGTGTGTGTGTGTGTGTGTGTGTTTTTTCTGATCAGGCACTCCGCAAAGGTGACAACCGCTTGCGTTCAGGGCCGGGCCGCGGAAAACGCGGAAAAACGCGATCTGCAAGTGAATCCGACCGTAATCGAACTGGGGACCTCTCGTGTGTGTGTGTATGTGTGTGTGTTTACCCTATCAACCTTTCTTGTTATCCTCTGTCTCCCTCCATGCAGGTCTTCCTAGAGATAGCCGTGCGGCTCCCGCGGCCTTCGCGTCTTTCCTCTCAGACAACTACCCTAGTCCTTCCACGGCGTTGGATCCCCATGCGTCCAGGCATAGTTGTCTCACTTCATACTATCAAGGAGACAACCAGCGCATGTCAGAAATACTATACACGATCATAGTAGGAGGCATGACCCTGCTTGTCACACTCTGATGCATGCTGCCAAGGCCCTGTGGCACCGCTGACCGCTCCGACCCATCCATCTGCATGCGATGAGGTTTAGGCAATGGTGTGCACGTTTATGTCTTGTTCATTAGCCGTGGCCATGCACGTATTTCAACACGTGCACACCGCAGGTTTAGACGTTGCTCGGGTTGTCACACTCTGCCCAACGTAAGAAAAAGGAATCTACTTATATATGAATGAGACAACCAGCTGGCGCAGGCCAGAAATCTGAAGAATCTGGACCATGGTAGCACGAGCCTTATCTTACCTGCGTATCTCGAGGCGTTCAGGATGATAGAGACGAAAGCGATTGACAATGTGAAGCCTTGTACGTAAAAACTATGGCTGGCTGGCGTTCAGAGCGAGACCTAACACAGACGTTGACCTAAAAACAACATCCCGTGATCAGTGCATTTGTTCCTAGCGGCCAGGAGTGCCCCGTTGTAAGCACCACTGCTGTGATCGCTACTTCGCTAGCTATGTTGGCAATACACGCGAGTACAAAAGAGAGCCAATTTCTTATTCATCCTATTCTCTTTTTTTACATGTTACTAACTTTCCAGGATGGCTAGGTAGCAACAGAACGCATATTTCCTTCGAAACGTCAACCTGATGCTTCGATGACCACGACAGACGACTGATAAGCCACATTGGATTTCGCGGCTATTCTGCAAAATGATCCCCTACAACGTGCAGCTTCGGCCGGATGGGTCACACCGCAATGCACAGCCACGCCAGGAATAGGCCAACTGACTACATTACCAAACCCCGCTGGAAAGAAGTAAATAACGCACTTAGCTACCAGTCCCAGTTATGCCTCCATCCGAGAGATTAATTATTGCTAGCATATTAGACCGATGCCTTTGTACGCTAGAATACTATGAAGCATAATCAACGACCGGAAGATGCTTCATGGAATAATGCATGCACTAACGGCCATGACCAAACTTCAACTGAACAACTTTGGCGACGGCAATCGCGTCACATACGAAGGATGGAAGACGCAATATCTGGCAGTCAACAGCGCGCTTGTCCACCCCATTTCTCGCTATGGAAGTCCAGTCAGGAGACGATACCTTTCTTGGTCCGACCCGGCGAGCGTGTCACGCGGGCTATGGCTGCCCTTAAGTACTGTACATAGACGCGCATCGGTGAACATAATAATCTTGGCTAGATTGCGACAGCGACACAATCATGACAGCACACAGCGACTTTATGATTTATCCCGAATGGCCAGGAACAATAGGTACTAGCTAGTATGTATCAACCTTACCTACTGTGCGTACTTCCCCGGCCGGCCTGGCATGACGCGGCGCCTGGTGAGTCGTTGCCCCGCTTTTCGCCGACCCCCAAAAATGGTGGGCATCCGTGCTGGCGCGCATCCGGACGACGCGACGCCTCGGGGCGACGGCTCTGGCCATCGCTGCTCGAGCCCCATGCCCCAAACCCATTGCGCCGGAAACGAAGCCCTAAAAGCTGCGGCCGGGTTCGCGGGAACGCTCAAAAGCAGCCTGCGCAGCAGCAGGTCGTTTAGACAGGCAGTTTTTTCCAAAAAGAGGTACTGTGCATCAACATGTCGGAAAAGAACAAGCAGCTCCATTCTGGGGAGGAGACAGACAAGAACATCGAGTCATGGAAGATCAAGAGGTTGATCAAGGCGCTGCAAGAGGCGCGGGGGAACGGCACCAGCATGATCTCTCTCGTCATCCCCCCCCGAGATCAAATTTCTCGCGTTTCCAAGATGCTTGCTGATGAGTTTGGCACTGCGTCTAACATTAAGAACAGGGTCAACAGGCAGTCTGTGCTGGGCGCAATTACATCCGCTCAACAGCGTCTGAAACTGTACAATAAGGTGCCGCCTAATGGGCTCGTCGTGTACACGGGCACTATCATGACGGATGACGGGAAGGAAAAGAAGATTAACATGGACTTCGAACCGTTCAAGCCAATCAACACGTCGCTGTACCTTTGTGACAACAAGTTCCACACCGAGGCCCTAAACGAATTACTCGAGTCCGACTCCAAGTTCGGCTTCATCATCATGGATGGTAACGGGGCTTTGTTCGGCACCCTGAGTGGCAACACCCGTGAGGTCCTGCACAAGTTCACGGTGGAGCTGCCAAAGAAGCACGGCCGTGGTGGTCAGTCGGCGCTGCGTTTCGCCCGTCTCCGCATGGAGAAGCGCCACAATTACGTGCGCAAGGTCGCAGAGCTGGCGGTGCAGTTCTTCATCAATCCCGTGACGAGCCAGCCGAACGTGTCTGGGCTCATTCTCGCCGGTTCTGCCGACTTCAAGACCGAGCTGAGCCAGTCGGACATGTTCGACGCGCGCCTGCAAGCCAAGGTGCTCAACGTGGTGGATGTGTCGTATGGAGGAGAAAACGGTTTCAGCCAGGCCATCGAGCTGTCCAGCGAGATTCTGTCCAACGTCAAGTTCATCCAGGAGAAGCGCCTGATCAGTACGTGCCAGCATGGGGTTTGCTGCTGTTTTCATGCGCTAGCATGGGGTTTGCTGCTGTTTTCATGTGCTAGCGTTGCTGGCTCTTTCTTCAGAGGGGTTGTTTTCAAATAGCTAATGTAGCTTTCCTTTTCCGTGTGCTTTCTTATGGGTGGTGGGCCTGTCTTGCCACTCTCTACTTTCCTTTGCTCCCTTCACCAACCCCCAATCCACCCCCCAACACCCTCATCCCCCACCAGGCCGGTACTTTGAGGAGATCTCTCAGGACACGGGCAAGTACTGCTTTGGCGTGGATGACACGCTGGTGGCGCTAGACATGGGCGCGGTGGAGATCCTCATTGTGTGGGAGAACCTGGACATCATGCGCCACACGGTCAAGAACGCCGCCACAGGGGAGGTGAGGGGGGGGGGGAGGAAAGAGGGAGAGAGGAAAAGTATGACGGGGAGGTGGTGTTTTGTGCATGGGGGGAAAGAATGACAGGGGATGGGAGAGCTCACCGATTAAGCCACGCTGCCATGGTTCGGTAGGGCCTTGTGTCCATGCCTGCCTCGTCATGCGCGCTGGTTTCTTGTTGAGTTCCGTTGGGTCGTGCCATTCGTGCATCGCCTGCTCACGTCCATGTCGCCCATGTCGCCATTGCGCCCCCCCCCCCCCCCCGCCCCCAGGTGCGCGTTCTCCACCTGAGCAAGGAGCGCGAGGCGGACGCGTCCAACTTTGTGGACAAAGAGACGGGTGTGGAGCTGGAGAGTGTGGAGAACATCAGCCTGCTCGAGTGGCTGGCCAACGAGTACAAGCGCTTTGGCTGCACGCTCGAGTTCATTACCAACAAGAGCCAGGAGGGGTCCCAGTTCTGCCGGTGAGCGACGCGCACACGCGGATGCACATACATGTGCACACACGCACATGCACGCACACGCGCATGCACACACACATGCGAACGGACAGGCACATGCACGCACATGAGCACACACGCAGCTACACACACAGAAGGTGGGTGTGGTTGCTCATGCGGTGGTGGCTAATGGCAGGATGGGGAGGAGAGGGGGGTCTGGCCTGCAGCATGCTCGACCTTGCTCGCAGGACCCCTGGATGGCAGGACCCTTTGTAGCGGAGCAGATGCGGTGGGTGCCACTATGTTGTAGTGTCCATGAGTAGGGTGCATGCGCGCGGGAGTACGCATTCCGTGTCAGGTGCCTTTAGTTGCCATCATGCCATGTAGCCTGCCACACGCCATGACATGGTGCAACCACGCGGTCCCTCGGTATGGGGGTGATAGACTCACAGGTAACCGGGGGAAGGGAACAAGTGGGCCTAGTGTGTGGAGGTGGCTCGACGTCGACAAATGATGGGCTTCCTCATGAATTGACCATTGATGGGCTTCCTAAGTGTCTTGAGTGCCACTTGTTCACGCTAAGGCAGCTGTGGTTGCGGAGAATCTGTATCCTCCACGTACTTCGTCGCCATCTCACCTGCCTCCATCTGTGTGCCCCTTTCTCCTCCCCCCCCCCTCCTTTCGTGGCCCTGCTTGCACGCGCGCCTGCAGTGGCTTTGGCGGCATCGGCGGTATCCTGCGCTACCAGGTGGACATGCGTGAGATGGGGGAGGCCTCCGACGACGAGGGCATCTACGAGGACAGCGATTAGCAGGCAATGCAGCGAGCAGGGGGGGAGGGGGGAAGGGGGGGGGGGGGGGAGCACGGGGCAGCACGGGGGCTGCACCGCAGCACGGGGCGGCGTGTGCCCAAACGGGTGGGTGGATGCCACCGTCCCAAGGCCACACCGCGCGGGGGCAAGCTCCCCCTGTTGCGGCAGCCCCCGTGCCGCTGGTGGCGCATGCGCGCGGCGCAGCATGTCCAGAGTTTGTGCAGGGCTTTCCCGTGCGGTGGCGGCAGCCCCTCGGTGGCCAGCCCAGCCAGCGAGGCGGGAACGGCGTCACATCCCGTGTGTGGCAGCAGGCCAGCTCGTGCTGCGCCCGCCCGCAGGGTGCATGCGATGTCGTCGTGTCGTCGCCACCGGCCAGCCGTGGCGGCCGCGTCGTTGTCACCTGGGTGCTCCCTGGCCCATCATGCACGTGTGTGCGTCCCCGATCTGCGGCGGATCCCCCATCGGGTGTACGATGGCCTTGCGTGGGCACTCGTGGACAGGGAGGGTGCGACTGTGCCCGCCGCAAGCAGCCAGCACGAGGACGTGCTCCAGGTGTCATGCTCCCCGTGCCCAGCGGCGCCACACGGTGCTCGCACATGCTACCCACCGTCGCCATGTTGTCCCCTCCCGGGTACATGTTCTGGCGCACGCCACGTGCTTACGAGCCACCCTGTTGGTGGGGGCACCTTGTTGCGCGGTTTCCCCGCACCCCTCCCCTCCCCCGGGCGCATCGCGCCACGCATCTTGCACCCTGAAGATCAACCGTGGCAACGGCAGGTGAGCCGCGTCCCTCAGGATCTCGTCGCTTGAACAGCATGCAGGCTGCATCCAGCCGTGTTGGAAATAGGGAACAATTGGTGCTGTGCTTGCATACTTGGCTTTCAGGCAGCCTGCTCTGTTGGAAATGCGTAGAATAGATGGGCTCCACGCGGTTCAGTTATGCAGGCAGAGCTGTTGGCTGACCTCGTTGTGTGAATTGCATGGCTGTCTTGTGCTTGCGCTGGTTGTGGTTGGCGCAGCAGGCCCCATGGCGGACGCCAGCGCCTTGCGGTGGCCCTTGTGTGCCCGGCGGCACATCCAACCTCGGTGGCCATGGTTGATGCGAGATGTTGGCCTGATGGCGCCCGACAGCGATAAGAGGACGCTCTATCCGATGTCCATGGGATTCGCTTCCTGGAAACGAGCGTAGCTGCTTGAGACATCAATACCGTGTAGCCATGGCATTTGTAAATTTCTTGTGTGATACCTCCTTAGATATCGGCAGCGGCGGCCATGGGTGGATGTCCTAGGGTGCTATTGGCCCAACGGTACATGATAGACCGCTCGCCCCTTCACTATGGTTGCCAATTCTCAGGAGTGTGATGTGTCACCAGCGATGTAGCCGCCAACGTTGCTGCAAAAAGTTTGTAGAAGTTGGTCAGTCATATACAACGCTGCGCTGCAGTGGTTACCATCCTGACACAGTAGCTGTCAGCTGAAGGTGTTGTGTTGGGCCGCATGAGCTGGGCCTTTCCAATTGTTTCGAAATATTTATAGGTTATGTTGAGTGAGACTATTCCTGGATGCATGGCGTTCCAACTTCTTGTAAGGACTAGAGTATCTCATTTGCAATGCCTCTTTGTTTTGTGACTGGTGCTCTCCCAGAGCAGCAGATCTTTGTACAGTGCTTTGTCAGTCATGCAGTTAGCAAGCGTGGGGTGTTGCAAACTAGAACATGTGATCTTGGTATTCAATAAATTGTCTTTTTCAATAAAACTAAATGGAATAAGCTGTTTTGAATTTGCCGCGAGATTCATGGCATGCATGGTGACTGTGTTAGGTGAGACAACTATTCCTAGGCGCATGGCGATCCAACGTCGCGGAAGTGCGTGAACATGCACTGAAGGCACATGTGCCACGGAGTACCCGATGAGGTAAGTACTTTTCTACGCGGATACTTCACCCGCGATGGCAAGTGGCGCAACTCACTAGCACAGGTCTGGAGTCGCAGATAGCAACTCCGCGTCATCCGAACTATCTGGAAGACAAATGTACGCTCGGCCATGATGACTAACGGGTGTGGGGGTAGGTTGCATGCATGCTACCCCCCGATTAATTAGAAACATAACTCCGTTCAGAATAACTCCGTTCGACCAGCGTCTTAAGGACAACGCCATCGCTATCGAGGTTCTGCAGAACACCGCAGGCCTCACCGCCCAGGCGGTGAAGGACATTGCCGCCAAGCCAGCCCCGGCTGGCCTGGCCGGCGATGCTCCTCCCATCACCACCTGGGCGGACATGCTTAAGCAACATACCACATCCACCACCTCCGCCGTCGCAGCCCAGCTTCAATGGCAGACGCTTGACCTCCGCGAGGAGGCCGAGCTCGCCAAGCGCAGCCTCAACGTCATTGTCAAGAACTTCACGATGGAGGAAGGTGAGAATTCCGAGAAGCTTTTGCGTGCGTTTGAGAGAGAAATCCTTGGTCGCATGGGCCTTAACGGTGAGATCGAGCTGGCCGCCCACCGCCTTCCCCGCGCGCGGGGTAAGGCAGCTAGGGCCGCCCCCGCTCCTTCTCACCTTTAAGACCCCGGCGGACAAGATTTCTTTTCTCAGACGCCGCAAGCGGCTCGAGAAGACTCTCTTCACCCTTGATGACGACTTGACCCTGGCGCAGCAACAACGGCGACGGGAGCTATGGCCGACCTACCTCCAGCTCCGGCAGACCAAGGCGGGCCAGCCGGTGTACTGGAAGGGGGCGGCCATCTACGTCGGCCACAAGCCCTGGCAGGCGACCCCCCCCCCCCGCGGCCCCAGCGACTCCAGAGGCCCCAGCTTAGGGGAATACAGCAGTAGTACTTAGTGCAGAATAGATAGACCGTGGCCATGTACATGTACACGAGCCACGAGCCACGAGCCACGAGCCACGAGCCACGAGCCACGAGGTAGCCATGGCTGACGGCGGAGCTCAGAACTTTCGCGTCTGAGCCCCAAATTCCGTCAGATCACTTGCAACCGATGCATCTTTTCTAGGCGCATCTGCTACTATAAACGGTTACAGCTGTAACGCAGTATTGTGACCAGCCTGCAGCTATTACGCGAACTGCTATTATGACGAGCAAACGCACAACAACGCAACGCAGCCTAGCGGCTGCGCTCGGCAATGAAAATACGTCTGCAGCTCCGGCTGCAGCTTCGCCCACCGGCCCAGAAGGCAGCGGCGCCACTAGCCAAGCTCTAGTGGTCGCCCAGCCCCCTCTCGGACTCGCCTCGCCAGCAGCGTCGCCTGAACCCAAGCGCAGTCGCCCTGCCCCTGCCGAGCCGATTTTTGACGAATTTGACGCCAGCCAACCCGGCTTTTTCGACAAGCTCACTGCAGACCGCATCGTGAACTACGTGTTCTGGGGATCCACCGCCTCGCTTATTGAACTGTGCAAGCAGCTCTTCCATCAGGGTCGTCTCATCAATGCTCAGCAGCAGCATCGTCCATACGAGTACATCTTCACCGCCCCCCGCCCCCGGCTGCAGATCTACGCCCTCTTCTCCCTCCTTGGACGCTCCATCGGGGAGCTCTGGCCCCCCAAGCCCATCACCACCACCTTGACCGAATCCTCCATCCGCGCCCTCCTTAAGGAAGCTTTCGAGCAGCACGTGACCCCCCTTGCCACAGATGTGGCGGCAATGGGCGGCACGCTGGCTGCTGAGCTCCCCACCATCTCCACCGCCACCTCCACCCTCCTCGCCTCCTCCACCGCCACCACCCCCTCCTCCGACGCCATCACCGCCCAGCTCCGCGACATCGACCAGCGTCTTAAGGACAATGCCATCGCTATCGAGGTCTTGCAGAACACCGCAGGCCTCACCGCCCAGGTGGTGAAGGACATTGCCGCCAAGCCAGCCCCTGCTGGCCTGGCCGGCGATGCTCCTCCCATCACGACCTGGGCGGACATGCTTAAGCAGCACACCACCTCCACCACCTCCGCCGTCGCAGCCCAGCTCCAGCGGCAGACGCTTGACCTCCGCGAGGAGGCCGAGCTTGCCAAGCGCAGCCTCAACGTCATTGTCAAGAATCTCAAGATGGAGGAAGGTGAGAATTCCGAGAAGCTTGCGCGTGCTTTTGAGAGAGAAATCCTTGATCGCATGGGCCTTACTGGTGAGATCGAGCTGGTCGCCCACCGCCTTCCCCGCGCGCGGGGTAAGGCAGGGCCGCCCCCGCTCCTTCTCACCTTTAAGACCCCAGCGGACAAGATTTCTTTTCTCAGACGCCGCAAGCGGCTCGAGAAGACTCTCTTCACCCTTGATGACGACTTGACCCTGGCGCAGCAACAACGGCGACGGGAGCTATGGCCGACCTACCTCCAGCTCCGGCAGACCAAGGCGGGCCAGCCGGTGTACTGGAAGGGGGCGGCCATCTACGTTGGCCACAAGCCCTGGCAGGCGACCCCCGCGGCCCCAGCGACTCCAGACGCCCCAGCTTAGGGGAATACAGCAGTCAGTAGTGTAAAATAGATAGACCGTGGCCATGTACATGTACGCCTCCTAGAGGCACTATCCCAGCTATAAGCCACGCGCTTTACTTAAAATCATGTACATGTGTGCCTATGATGAGCCACACTCCAGATGATGCCTAGCTTTATTTAGTTATGCTGTGCCCATGCAGAGAGTTGCTCTCTGCTGAGATGCCACGCTCTAGTTTTGTATAGCCATGATGATCTTCCCCCTCACAGGCATGCTCCCCCCCTTACCCGGGCATAGCGTGATAGACCATGAGGGTGCAGGTGCCCTGGTGCACCTAGAGCAGGGGTCCTTTACATCCCCACCCTTGCAGGAAGTAGCTTAGGATGTATGATAGGCCATATGCCCCCTCTCAAGGGCTATGTGCTACATATACTCCCAACGGAGTTATGTTACAATTCAATTCAATTCAATGTACATGTACGCCTCCTAGAGGCACTATCCCAGCTAAGCCACGCGCTTTATTTAATCATGTACATGTGTGCCTATGATGTGCCACACTCCAGACGATGCCTAGCCTTATTTAGTAATGTTGTGCCCATGCAGGGAGTCACTCTCTGCTGAGATGCCATGCCCTAGCTTTTTGTATAGCCATGCTGATCTTCCCCCCCATGACAGGCTCCCCCTTCGCTGCGCATAGCTTGAAGATCATGGGGATGCAAGTGCCCTGGTGCACCTAGAGCAAGGGTCCTTTACATTCCCACCCTTGCAGGAAGTAGCTTAGAATGTATGATAGGCCATATGCCCCTTCTCTGGGCTATGTGCTACATATACTCCCAACGGAGTTATGTTCCTAATTAATTAATTAATTAATTAATTAATTAGTTAATTAATAACTCCGTTGGGAGTATCTGTAGCACATATCCCTGAGAAGGGGCATATGGCTTTTAATACATTCTGGGCTACTTCATGCAATTGATGGGAATGTAAGCTACCCTTGCTCTAGGTGCACCAAGGCACCTGCACCCTCATGATCTATCACGCTATGCCCAGCTAAGGGGGAGCATGTCATGTGGGGGAAGATCATCATAGCTATACGTGTGTAGTACTCCTACACACAGATCTCGAGTGATTTAATTTATCTAGTACCAAATCCGACAGGCTTGCATCACTCCCCGGACAGGAGAACTTTTGCGGATGACTGTAGGTGTAAGTTGGCGATGCCATGGTAACCGGAGACGTCCGTCCTATAGTCAGCGAAAGTTGGTGCGAGAGGTCCCCAGTTCGATTTCGGTCGAGGATTCATTTGTAGATCGCGTTTTTCCGCGTTTTCCGCGGCCCGGCACTGAACGCGAATGGTTTTCACCTTTGCGGAGTGCCTGATCAGAATACAAGAGCTAGGGCATGGCTTCTCAGCAGAGAGTGACTCCCTGCATGGGCACTGCATAATACAATAAAGCTAGGCATCATCTGGAGGGTGGCTCATCATAGGCACACATGTACATGACTAAAAAGGCTAGGCCTGCCTCAGCTGGTATAGTGCCGGTAGTAGGCGGGCATGTACAAGGCCACTGTCTAACTATTCTACACTACTGCTGCTGTATTCCCCTAGGCTGGGGCTGCTGGGGTCGCTGGGGCCGCGGTGGTCAAGGGGGTCGCGTGCCAGGGCTTGTGGCTGGCGTAGATGGCCGCCCCCTTCCAGTACACCGGCTGGCCCGCCTTGGTCTGCCGGAGCTGGAGGTAGGTCGGCCATAGCTCCCGTCGCCGTTGTTGCTGCGCTGGCCAGGGTCAAGTCGTCGTCCACGGTGAAGTGAGTCTTCTCGAGCCGCTTGCGACGTCTGAGAAACGAAATCTTGTCCGCTGGGCTCTCATGCAAAGATGAGAAGAAGCGGAGGCGCCCCTGCCTTACCCCGCGCGCGGGGAAGGCGGTGGGCGGTCAGCTTAATCTCACCAAGAAGGCCCATGCGTGCAAGGATTTTGCTCTCAAACGCACATGCAAGCTTCTCGGAATTCTCACCTTCTTCCATGTCGAAGTTCTTGAGTATGGCGTTGAGGCTGCGCTTGGCAAGCTCGGCCTCCTCGCGGAGGTCAAGCGTCTGCCGCTGGAGCTGGGCTGCGACGGCGGAGGTGGTGTCCAGAGGTGGTATGTTGCTTAAGGGGTCCGGACGGACCGGAATTATTTCGCGCCAAAAAATTCCCGCCGGTACCCGACGCTACCTCGGCACGTGAAATTGTGGTGCACGATGCGCGTAACCCTTGCGCCAAGTTGGCCATGGCGACGTGCGTTCGGCAATAAATGCAGTACTTAATATGGCAATAAGACCGCAGAAAATTATGCAGATGCGTCAAATCAAAGTTTCATCATGATCTTGCGTAGCCGAAGATGCATTATTGACGAGATCGATGCCATTTTTCATCCGCGTTTGCGAGGGGGTCTGGCCCGGAAATCTTGCCGCAACGAATAAGCAGCAATACATGCCTACAGCGATAATTACAAAGGTAACTTCTTAGTCCCTAGCGATGCAGAAAGCAACGTTCATTAACGGGGAGATTGAAAATGTTAAAGAACCTTTTATTTTATTACTTTTCCTCGTCATTTTCGGAAAGAAAACGCCAGGTCCTGCTTTATGCGCTGTCAACCCGTCCATGGGTGGCTGGCATTTCTTGGCGCGCCTTGTCAGGAAATCTATAGCATGCCATTGTACGTCTATTATCCAGTGGTTACCCCCGAAGTCTATTGCGTTTAGAAATCCCTTTATTCTAAGCTTTCAGCACGGTTTCCTGGAAGGGTGCGTTGTTTTGTTCGCCGCTTGCTGCATGCACGTCTCTAGTTTTCCGGCAGCTTTCAACCGATTCGCTTACGTTATGCGTGGCAAGCTCTGAAATCCTGTCTAGGATTGATTTGGGTAATATCAAGGTAAGCTGCTACGTTAATGTAATGATATATAGAAGGATTTGGATGGCAGAGTGCCTATATTGCATATTCAACACGTACCCCGGCATGCCTCGAGGGCGGCATGACCGTTGCAACAAGCTGGCAAGCATATGAACCGTGCGTCTCAACGTGCTGGGAAACAAGGTGGCTATACTTCTCTTGCTGGCCATGCTTTGTATATGTGTAAGCTACATATTCTGATGCTACACATGCTTACGTGTGTGTTCTCTTTAGATTTGTGGATCACAGCCACTATTATCACAATCAATGTGCTCTCAAGAATGCTAGCCATGCTTATGAGGATGGCTGCAAGCCATTTCTCTTATGGCTTTGCTGTATTTCGTGTTTGCGCTTACAGTGAACTGTTTTGTTGGTTGGTTTTTGAACGGGGTGATGTGAACCTGCAGGGTTAGAACATTGTGTTATTATTGCTGGTTGATTGAGGCATCATCCTCTACTCTAAGTCAGCATAGCATGTGTATATGAGCATGCTGTTTATGCCACAACGGTATGAAAGTGCCAAAAAATGCCCTTATAAGCCCTACAAGGAGCAAATTGAGTCCAAACATGCTAGATATTGGTAGGCAGCATGTCCATGACACCAGTAAAAGGAATTTGACTTTCCAGAATTTTCCGACATCGGTTGGTCTATTTTTGGTATGTCTATTTTTAGCAACTTTCCAGATTTTAATACAAACAAATACCATTTGATATGCAAATAAAGAGCTCCTGACCTGGCTGTTTGCATGTAGGCTTATGCTCATGTCTACCAACTGTGCACCAGGTCCCATGGTCATCTGACCTCATTTGGTGACAAACTGCCACCAAATGCTAGCAAAAACGCACCGTTTCACCACATCTCATAGCAGTTTCCATGGAAGATGTGTTTAGTCGAGGCTGGAAATTTGCAATCACGTTACACATCATAAATGTAGACATGGCACAAAAAATCAGGTCCATCGTACTGTATTTGGTAACAAAATGCCACCAAATGCTAGCAAAAATGCGCGTTTTTCGCGTTTTTTTAACACATTTCATGACAGTTTTCATACAAGATGTGCTCAGTTGGGGCTGGAAACTTGCAAGCATATTAAATATCATCATTGTAGACATTGCACAAAAATCCAGGTCTGTTGTACTTCATTCATTGACAGCTCGCTAGCAAATGTGAGCAAAAATGTGCGTTTTTTGCATTTCCGCCACATTTCTTGCAGTTTCCCATGCAAGATGTGCTCAGGTGAGGCTGAAAACAAGCGCCCATGTTAAATCATCATGTCATTTCAGACATTGCACAAAACTTCAGGTCCATCAAGTGTCATTGGGTTCACTGGTCCATGCAACACCTGCCAGTTTCCAGCTAATCACTCAACCTTGGATGCAAAGTTCTTTTGTAACGGTATGGCCAACTCCCACCAACTGTGTTGCTAACTGTTCAGACCTTGCACAGATAATATAACACAACTTTTGTGACACATAGACAAAGATATATGAACATGAACAGTGGCTAGACATGGTTGTTGTATATATGTGCATACGGCCATGCTAAGGCAATTTTCAAGTAGGGGCTTGTTAGACATAAGAACTGCCAGCTGTCACGTTGGCTAGCATGATCAGTTCAAACCCACAGCATGCACGGTAGTCGCAAACTCAGCTTGGCAATGTAATAATCTAATCATGCCAGGCATCTCGGCCGTCGGCATGGTTGCGATGTGTTTTGTGCGCCTTGATTCGGTAGCAGCACATCCCTTGGCAACCGGCCCGCCTGACCAAGGTTGCCACACATGGTCCTCTGCATCACCATGGATGTCCCCATGTCCCTGTCTCTGTTATAGGGGCCCACGTTGCTGGCAACGCAGCTTCCAAGTTGGACTAGATCTCCTCAGCCAGCGCTGTGGTGCATAGCCAGACAGCTCATACACTGCTCAGTTGCTACCTCGAGGTTGCCGGCTTGAAATGTGCCACCAAAGGACTGCACTTGGCCGCCATCATACCTAGCATGAAGAAGCCACTGCACATCCCCGGTGAGCCGCTTGGCCACCATACCGCAGTTGTCTTCAACAGATAGTGCAAGCCCAATGGCCTCTACATAGGCACATGCATCGTGCTCATGCTCTTGCTCTGGCCCTTGTCAACATGAGATGCATGCCCATGCATGCTTCACCATGTTTCTCCAAGCCATCCGTGACTACTTGCTTCAGATATGTCATTCAACTCCTGCACGTCCTCAGCCAGACTGTCAAACTAGCTGGTGCCCCATCCCTCACTTTGGTGAGGACTGCGATTCTGGCTAGCAGCTTAGCGATCGTGCGTGGTTGTGCCTGAGTTTCTGGGTGAGTGGCAGTGGCATTGGAGCAAGAGGTGTTGAGCATGTGCGTGTGTCTATCCACTTGACAAACAACCCCTCCCAGCCCTGACATTGAGGAGTTTGGCCATGTGCCAGGTTGCCAGAATTCCGCAAACATGCATCATAGGGAAATAAAGGATTGCTGGTTGTGCACACGACATGAGAAAACAAAACACACATACCTGTCAGGAGGGCAGGCTTGGGTTGCTTCATTGGCGCTGGTTGCAGCGTGCGTAATAATAGCCCGCCATTGGCTCATTTACCCGTGCCCTTGGCCAGCACGCACAGCCTGAACTGCATGAACTGCATGGATGCGGCCGTCCAGGATGCCCTCTGCTCATCATTCAGGGGTATGAAGGCAGCTTGGGTGCTGGTGTGTAAGGCAGCTTGTGCATCGGTGTTTGCCGCCCGGTCCTGTGGCAGCACAGGTAGCTGGCCTAGCCCGGCCACTGTCCTCTCTCCGCTCTCACGCAATATGCCACCCTCTCCACAAACCATGACAGTTCTCATGTGCATGCATGTCTTAAGATGCTTGTTGAAGGCAGATGCTTTCAGCTTAGAGACGGTGGGCACGTATGCAGTGGGTTTATGGACTCACAAGCATGTGAAGCCATCGAGCATCCAAGAAAGCCACCAATTGCTTCTGGGTTTTCCATCAATCTTCGTGGTCAACCATGTCATGCAACATTACTTGCCGTGAGCACAATGCCAATAAATTGCAGCATGTACAACTAGAGCAAAGCAACAGCTTTGTGATCCATAGCCCTGCCTGCAAATCATTGCCATCGGCGGCAATAGCGCTGCAAGGCTGCCAGCCAGCCCGTAATATCTTGCCCGCAATCCGTCATGCACCCTCCCTAATATCCGTGTGAAGAATTCCTTGACATCCCTAGCCTCTAAGGTAACCTGTACGTCGCTGATGTGAAGAAAAGGCTCGCCATGAAACCGTAGCTCGCTATACGATTCATGACGCACCTCCCGTAAGATAAGAAGATGACCAAAAGAGAAACTCCGGAGATGGGGAACTGGTAACATATTCATCCGTGACAAGGTCAGGGATTCAACAAGGAGTGAATTGGCCCGTAGATTTGAATAAGGGAACATACCGCTCGGAGGTATCCATGTCTGCCGTGCGCTTGATGTCTGTTTCGCACACCCCGCCGCAGAAACTCGTTCCGGCATTCACCTGCTGACCGCAGTTTGTGCATGTCCAGAGGCTGATAAAAGCCCCAACATCGTGGGCGTCTTTAGAGTCCACAAAGCCTGCATTAAACATGACGTTCGGGGCAAACGCAGATATATACGAAGTATGGGTCTGCCAAGCCTGACGCAGCCTTGAAATTGGTCGGAAATATGCGGTAGCTCAGGAAAAAAAATTGCAGCGGTAATGAAGAAAGTCGTTCGGTCAAAGTCTTTAGAATTAAAAAATGCATCGTTTATGATGGAAACCCCGATCTTAGGGCGCACTTCATCGGGAAAATTTTTTGCTGCGGTCAGGTGGGGTCGAGAGAAAATCTGCGACCATTCAGGCACCCACCTATGAATGACGCAACATGCTGTTCGATTCCGCACATTTTATGGCTAAAAAAAAACAGTGGTGGATCGAATAACACCTTAGGAGGATAATCGTAAAATTTCAGCCTTGATAGTGCCTTTATACACGCTCAGCATCGCCTGCCAGACCGCCATGCCTGTCGCCCGAAATTCGGTCACTTTCGTGCACGCGCACACCAAAAATCGCATTTGGCGCCACTTTTCGGGTACCGCTTACGAGGGCAGATTTTGGCGCGGCTCGTACCGTTGTGGCACCTTATTGTTGAGCATGGTTTACAACCATGGTGAGGTGTGGGGTGTGGCTAGCATGTACGAGTCACCCATCTAATCCCACATGTTTCTGTTACTATTGAACGTTGCTTGGGCCTCTAAACATTTCTGTTATTACCAATGAAGATTGCCAACTATGCTACCATAGTGTCTTGCTGCATGCTATGAATGACCTCTCTAGTACTCAAGGCTCATGCTCAGCTTGATCCTGCATTTGGTGGCTGTTTGTATAACTCAATTGGCAGCCGTCTATGTTAGGATTCTGATGATTTGTGGTGGGCAGGTGATGAAACTTAGGGTTATGTTTGAGCTCATGCCAGTCCTATACTAGGGTTGAGGGGTGGCAGTTGAGGACACTAGTTTATGCCATCAGTCTAGCTCAGAATGACCTGAATTTTGATTCCAAGATAGTTTGCATGATAAATAACTTGCTGGCACCTTGTTTGGCCCACACTGTGGTGGCCGGGCAAGGGTGTGAGTGGTGTGGCCATGTGTCTTACAACCGTATTTTCGTGCATTTTTTTTTTCATACAAAAGTGTTGGCTGTTCACATACGTGGTCAGAATGAGCTGAAAATTGGTGCCACTGATATTCCCACCCTGTGGAAGTTATTTCTATCTCCCTGGGCCCAACCCATGCGTATTTGATTTGATTTGTTTTTTTTAGTCACAAAAAAGACGTATTTTTCGGTAAACTGCATAAGTATGCCCAGACGTGCGATTTTGGTGCTGCAAATTAGCTCCATTCTTTGGTCTGGGTGGGGATTTGAACTTTTTATGGTGTTTGGTACACAAGTGTGGGGGGGTTGTCCTAGGCAATCCGTGCTTTTAGGGGGTGTGCGCGCCAAAAAAAGTTCCCTGCACATGTATTGTGATGGACCTTGAACTCAACAAGTAGTGGGATGCATGCCCAAGGGTCATATTTATGGTCCCCCATCATCATTTGCATTGCCAGCATGGGTATTGAGTGCAAAACATGTGTATTCAATTTGGGGGGGGGCAGGTCCGTCCGGACCCCTTAAGCATGTCCGCCCAGGTCGTGAGGGGAGGAGCATCGCCGGCCATGCCAGCAGGGGCTGGCTTGGCGGCAATATCCTTCACCGCCTGGGCGGTGAGGCCTGCGGTGTTCTGCAGGACCTCGATAGCGATTGCATTATCCTTGAGGCGCTGGTCGATGTCGCGGAGCTGGGCGGTGATGGAGTCGGTGGAGGCGGAGGGGGGGAGGGGGGTGGAGGCGCGGAGGGTGGCGGTGGCGGTGGGGATGGTGGGGAGCTCATCAGCCCCCCGATAGCCCAGGATAATAAAAAGGCTTCTCCCGGAGCCTGAGGGGTTTTAGGGGCATACCGAGGGTTCACCTGGACACGCTTTTTTGTTGTGTTAACCTTTTCTCAGACTTACAGACTTATTTTTTGCAAACTTACCTACCTCGTGCAAAATTCCAAGTCCCAAGCGTACGCCCTTAAAAGGGCAGAAAGCCCCACTTCCGGGAGTCCCGGTGCACGTGCCTTAAATGGGACTAGGGACCCGCTGGCGCTGCGCCAGACTTCTTTCATGAGATCGGAAAATCTCACTAGCCCGCGCGAGGGCGCACTTACAATTTAAACTCCTACATGCCTCCCATCTTTTACTGGGATTTTCGCACCAGTTGATCCTACGGCTGAGATTCCATGCAGGATTGGGCGCGGCGTGACCAATTCCTGAGTCATGACGGCTAATAGGAGTAACAGCGTGGTGTCGATCATTCTGATTTGGCACGCCGCAAAGGTGAAAACGTACCATTTGCGTTCAGTGCCGGTCCGCGGAAAACGCGGACAAACACGATCTGCAAATGAATCCAGGCCGGAATCGAACTGGGGACCTCTCGCACCAATTTTGCTGACTATAGGACGGACGTCTCCGGATCCTAGGGCATCGCCAACTGACACCTACAGTCATCCGCAAAAGTTCTCCTTTCCGGGGAGTGATGCAAGCCTTTCGGATTTGGTACTAGATAAATCATTCGAGATCTGTGTGTAGGAGTACTACACACGTGTCTGCACTCGAGACTTGTTCAGCCGTCTCGAACCGTGAGACGGGCTGAACACGGCTGGAACCTTCTTGAGAAGGGGGCGTAGCCGGTACTATCGAAATCAGCCAAGCGTATATTCTGATCAGGCACGCCGCAAAGGTGAACACCATTTGCGTTCAGTGCCGGTCCGCGGAAAACGCGGAAAAACGCGATCTGCAAATGAATCCAGGCCGGAATCGAACTGGGGACCTCTCGCACCAATTTTGCTGACTATACGGGACGGACGTCTCCGGATCCTGTCCTGCCGGTCGATCATGTCTAAAGGTTATGTTACCAGACGGTTTTACGTACCTATTCGAGTTCTCCACTTGTCTTCTCCGTCCTGAAACATACGCTAGCTCTAGTACGGTTTTCCGTGCTGTACACTTGTCTTCTCCCGTTTAGGGCTAAGTTTTGCAAAAAACAAAAGTCCTAAGTCCAAAGTACTTTTTCCTCAGGACTGCTCACCCACAAACCGCGTGGAAGGACTAGGGTAGTTGTCTGAGAGGAAAGCTAGACGCAAAGACCGCGGTCCGAGCTCTAGCTAGAGCCGCGTGTGTATCTGTAGGAGAAGACCTCAGCACATGGAGGGAGACAGATTAAATCTAAGGTGGACTGGTAGATAACCTTCGGTACCCGGCGCCAACTATAGCGCGCCCCGCCAAAAAGTGCACCCGGCCCAGCCAAAAGGTCACACTTCAGGCCAGATGGGGGCGGCATCCCCCCGGCCAACCTAGGCTTGGCGACAAAACCACTCTTCTGAAGCTGAAGTTTTGCAGCCAATTAGATACATCCACAGCGAGTTAGCCTGTTCAGTCAGCGTGATTGTTACAGATGGCTGGCTCAAGCTATGAATTTGGAGGTTTTAGTTTGCATGGAACAGCCCTTTCTGCATGGGCACAGCATAACTAAATAAAGCTAGGCATCACATCTGGTGTGTGGCACATCTTAGGCACACATTAATTAATTAATTTTAATTAATTAATAGACACGTGACTGCGTCACGTGTTAGGCACACATGTACATGGCTCAATAATGCTAAGGTATCAGCTGGTTTGGGCCCAGCCGTAATTAATAGGCGTGCATGTTCAAGGCCACGGTGGCTAGGCCTTACTATTCTACACTACTACTGCTGCATGTATACCCCTAGGTAAGCTGGGGCCGGCGGGTGTCTGGAGGTGCTGGGGCAGCAGGGGTCGCTTGCCAGGGCTTGTGGCCGACGTAGATGGCCGCCCCCTTCCAGTACTGCCGGCTTCCCCCGGCGCCGCGGTACGTCTGCCGGAGCTGGAGGCCGGTAGGTCGGCCATGGCTCCCGTCGCCGTTGTTGCTGCGCTGGCCAGCCGGGTCAAGTTGTCGTCCAGAGTGTAGTGAGTCTTCTCGAGCCGCTTGCGGCGTCTGAGGAACGAAATCTTGTCCGCCGGGTTCTCAAAGATTAGCAGCAGTGGAGGCGCCCCTGCCTTACCCCGCGAGCGGGGAAGGCGGAGGGCGTCCAGCTTGATCTCACCAATGAGGCCCATGCGGCCAAGGATTTCTCTCTCAAACGCCTGTGCAAGCTGAAGTCACGGAATTCTCACCTTCCACCAGGTCGAAGTTCTTGACGATGACGTTAAGGCTGCGCCGGCTTGTCGAGCTCGGCCTCCTTGCGGAGGTCGAGCGTCTGCTGCTTGAGAGCTCTGTGCTGCGACGGCGGAGGTGGTGGAGGTGGTGTATTGCTTGAGCATGCATGCGATCAGCCCGGTCTGGGTGCCAGGAGGAGTGGCTCATGAATTGCCTGCCGGGCCCTGGAGCGGGGGCTGGCTTCAATGGCGGCTATGTCCTTCACCGCCTGCGGGGCGGTGAGGCCTGCCGTGTTTTGCAGGCACTCGATGGCGATGCAGCGTTGTCCTTGAGGCGCTGGTCTCATGTCCCGGAGAGCTCTGGGCGGTGATGGCGTCGGTGGTGGGGGCACCTGGTACGTGGCGGTGGAGGAGGCGAGGAGGGTGGAGGTGGCGGTGCCGAGATGGTGGAGAGGAGGGGGAGCTCGGAGGCCAGCGTGCTGCTTGAGCATTGCTGCCACGTCTGCAGCAAGGGGGGCCACGTGCTGCGCGCTGGCCTCCTTAAGGAGTGAGCGGATGAAGGTTTCGGTCAAGGTGGTGGTGAGGGGCTTGAAGGGCCAGAGCTCCTCGATGGAGCGTCCAAGGAGGGAGAAGAGGGCGTATTGCTGCAGTTGGGGGCGGGGGGCGGTGACTGAGGATGTATTCAGTTCCTATGGGCGCGCCTCCGAAGGGAGGCATCGACGAGGCGACCCTGGTCACCGGAAGAGCTGCTTGCACATTTCATGCAAGAATGCTCCGTGACTCCCCAACGGGAGCACGAGTTTGATTAATTAATTAATTAGGTTGGGGTCAGCTGGGGTGTTGGGGGTCGCCTGCTTTAAACAAATATCGGGTCGCCTGAGCACTGCATGGCTTGTGGTTAACCGGTAGATGGCAGCCGGCCGGGCCCGCCAGTACACCGCCGGCTTCTTCCCTGCTCCTTGCCGGAGCTGGAGGTAGGTCGACCATAGCTCCCGTCGCCGTTGCTACTTGTTGCTGCGCCAGGGTCAAGTCGTCGTCCAGCCGGCATGTAGGAGGTCCCACCAAGCCGCTTGCGACGCTTGATGAACTCCATTCTATCCGCCATGGTGTCAAAGGTGAGGAGCAGCGGGGATGGTCCCGCCTTACCCAGTGAATGGGGAAATCGGGTCACCCCCGGCTTGACCTCACCTGTGAGAGCCATGGGGACAAGGATTTTGTTCTCAATTAATTTATTAATTAAACTCGTGCTCCCGTTGGGGAGTCACGGAGCACCGAAGTGCTTTTAATCCCTGTGTGTGCACTACAGGAGAAAGGGCAGAGACCCCCAGTCTCCTTCATGCCAGAGGCATGCCACAGCTGCATTCGGGCGCGCTAGCTAAACGGACACACTAAGGATCCGGCAGTCTGTGGGTGCAATAAGACCCATGTGAGCATATCATAGCCAGGAGCGTGGGCAAGTAATCTGAACATAGCCGGGGCGTAGCATGGCTGTACTAGGACTAGGCTAAGGCTATGGCTGGTTGTGTACCGTGCGTTGGCGGCACGTGACTAGGTGTGTTGGCACAGCTAGGCAAACATTCTAGGCATGGCTGCCTTAGCGGCAGTGACGCCAATGGTTACAAGCTAGGGCTATTGCTATTCTAGCCCGCTGTTTGTTCTCAAACCCCTGGGCATGAATCTTGGAGGTCTCGTCCTGCGGCTGGCCGGTCGAAGTGCCTTGACGATGACGTTAAGGCTGCGCCTGTCGAGCTCGGCCTCCAGAGCGGCGGGTCTAATTGCACGATATTTGTGCCAGATCGAATTTATAATCGTATCCGATTGCTGCTGTGGCATGCCTCTGGCATGAAGGAAAGGGGGGGCGGGTCTCTGCCCCTTTTCCTGCTGTGCATGAAGTACACGAGACAAGAAGTGAGATATACAGCGATTAACAGCACTCCAGTGCTCCGTGACTCCCCAACGGGAGCACGTGTTTTAATTAGAAATCCATTAAGTGTTAACGTGCGGGCAGTCCAGCGTGTAAGATTGCTGGGCCCGTCCCATGTAAGGAGGTGCCTACCTGGCTGTGCGGGCCAGAGCTCTGCAGTTGGGCCCCGCGACATGTCTAGCTGGTTGGTGCGAGCCAAGTGCCTGACTAGCTGTAATCTACGCTGTTTGATAGTGTTTGTGATCACCACTAGACACTCCCGGCCAGTTAGGCTCGAAACACACGCCCTGATCAAGCAAGCTGTTTCCGGCCCCACCGTCTAGGTCATCTAGTCGCTCTACACGTACGCCAGCCATAATAGGAGAACTTTTGCGGATGACTGTAGGTGTAAGTTGGCGATGCCCTAGGATCCGGAGACGTCCGTCCTATAGTCAGCGAAAGTTGGTGCGAGAGGTCCCCAGTTCGATTCCGGTCGGATTCATTTGCAGATCGCGTTTTCCGCGTTTTCCGCGGACCGGCACTGAACGCAAATGGTTTTCACCTTTGCGGCGTGCCAAATCAGAATAATAGCTGGTTGTCTCCTTTCAAGATAATTTCAATGCACAAGGCTACACATTTCCATTTAAAAAAATTAAATTAAATTATAACATGCCTCCGTGGGGAGGTCATGTAGCACATATTCCATGATGGATGGGGTGGAGGAAGCCGCGTGATCGAACTATCCTAACTCTAAGCTATCTAGAAAATCCTAACTACACTACTCATCAAAACGCCTCCTCCGCTTGGGGGGAGGTGGCTTGCCCACAGGGTCGGGCGTGTGCGCCTTGACAATCTTCTTCCACCGCGTCTTGTCCTGCATGGCAGTCCAAAGACGGGAGAGAGAGTGGATGCGGTGCTCAAACTGGGCTGGGACCACTAGGTCGTCCAGCAACATCTGGA
Source organism: Mesostigma viride (assembly GCA_009746045.1). Classification (NCBI taxonomy): domain Eukaryota; kingdom Viridiplantae; phylum Streptophyta; class Mesostigmatophyceae; order Mesostigmatales; family Mesostigmataceae; genus Mesostigma; species Mesostigma viride. The sequence goes on along the minus strand of RPFO01001075.1, from coordinate 579,368 downwards.
TGTAGGTCGTGACAGGACATTTCCATCTCCATTCATATTCATCATCCTGAACGACTCGAAAACGGGGACAAGATAACGGCAGGCTCGAGCTACCATGCGGTCCGGATTCTCCCGATTTCTGGCCTGCGCTGGTTGTCTCCTTGATAAGTGGCATGCCCATGCATGTGTATGGATCATCGCATATGGACCATGGACCATGGCATAGCAGGCCAGACTTGCTGGTTCATGGCAGCAAGTATTCCAACAAAGCATTTTAGTTAGTTTGTTTGTTCATTTATACACTATTTACACAACTATTCCTGGATTGGTTTATCAAGTTTATGACTGTAAATTGCGCAGTGTTATTATGTGATGTTTTGCATTTCCAAGTACAACAAACTGCACCTGTGCCTTGATTGAGGGCCCATGACTTCAGACTACTAGCCAGAAACGTAATTGCTTAATTGCATGCATAACCACAAAGAGAATGGCATGCATTTAATTAATGCTTTTTAAAAACTCACTGTAATGGGCTAATGCACCCGCCTATTTGGACTTAAGACTTCTAAGGTTTTTTGCAAAACTTAGCCCTTACCGGGAGAAGACAAGTGTCCAGCACGGAAAATCGTAATCTGGCGTATGTTTCGGGACGGAGAAGACAAGTGGAGAGCTCGAATAGGTACGTAATTACGGCATATGTGCGGTGTGGGAAACAACTGAACTGAACTGAACTGAACTGAACTGAATTACGGCCAGTATAGTATAGTGATCACTGTGCGGGTTAACCTTGACGGGGTGACACGACCTTTGGACTTTGACAATACAGAAGGCTGTTAGCCGTCATAACTGGAATTGGTCACGCCGCGCCCAATCCTGGAATCTCAGCCGTAGGATCGGCGCGAAAATCCCAGTAAAGGACGGGAGGCATGTAGGAGTATAAATTGGAAGTGCGGTCCCGCGCGAGCGAAATCGATATTCCGATCTCACTACAGAAGTGGCGCCGATTTTCAGCATTAAGCGGGCCCCTTCATTGTGGGCTAACTTTTGCAAAGAACACAAGTCGTAAGTCAAAACCAGTTTTGCGTTCTAAAGGCTTTTTGCCTTCAGACTTAGGTTTTTGCATTAGTTAGGTAAGTCTGCAAAAAATAAGACTGTAAGTCCGAGAAAAGGTGAATACAACAAAAAAACTGTGCGACCCGCCTAATCACACCAGCTTTTCCTCCTCACAAACAACTCAGTTAGAGGTTAACCCCTTGTGCCGGGAGGGCCTTCGAAGAAACGCCACAAAGCTGGTATTGGTTCTCACCATCTTGCGTCCTCAAAAAGCTATTTCTGAGATGTAGAATCCAGTGGACGTCCGACAGTACGATAAGGCCATGCAACAAAGCCACACAACAGAAAGAACTACATGATGCGCTCCCACAGCTTGTGCTCTTAGGCTTGATTGTGAGAGCGGCCGGCTCATGCCCCCTGTATAAAAATTCCCTGAAGGTACAGTATCAGTGACCATGCGCACCATGCGAGGCACCGCCACTTTCCATGCCTTCTTTGTAGCCCTCCCTCCAGAAATGCTTCCAGGCAACTTCGTCACCAGTGGCAAGATACCGTTCCCGTGCAGCACGCGCCAGCGATTCAAACCGGCTCATTCGCTCCTCGGTGAGCCGCTTTTGTTCCTCCGCAATCCGATGCATGCGAGCAAACTGCATGAAGTGACGGCATAGCAAGTTATGTCCATGAGATTTCCCGCATGTCCATAGGGCAACGATCACAAGCACAACCTTGAAGCGAAACAGCCAGCGCGGGACCACATCAAACAATTACCTCTTTTCGGTGGTGAAGGCATTCGAAGTAGTCATCTCGCACTAACTTGCATTCGGTTTTGTCTTCCGCATTCATCATGCAACGCGAAAAATCCATCCATATGTCATAGCACCGCGACCTGCGCCCCGTGTTTCCGATACCGGAAGCCATGATTGTTAAGCGGCACCGAGACACGGCAAGTAGCGATCACGGATATGCAGGGAAGCCTATCCTCATAGAAGTCGCAAGCCCAGCCCTTGCGCTCTAGAATACGCTTTTACCGGCGTCTGGGCGAATTCCCCTGCAAGCTGAAAGCTTGCGGTGAGGTTTTCCACTCTACCCCACGGGGTTAACGTCGCGATTGATGCAATCAGCGTCCAGGCATCAAAAGCGCGAGCGTTCTGGCATGAGCCAGCCTTTCCATATGTATGGGGCAATGGCTATCTTCACGTTGACGACGTCGCCATGGTGCATCCGACATGGTGGCGAGGGGATGGCCCACCAAGTTGTCCTAAACCACACCCACAGGTTCTCCCTGTAAAAATCTACGCTGCAGGCTCGCAGGTGCGACAGTGGCCAGAGGCCATTTGCGCCGCGGCGTGACTACAGCCCTGTAACAGCCCAGCGCCGGCGCGGCAGCCCCCAGGCGATGAGGGCGATACCGTACATATCTTACCAGCAGCCTGGAGGTCAGACTTTGGAGTGGTGAGTGGTGACTGGTGAGGTAAGATGATCTGTCGTGTGACCTTCTGACCGATCCCGCAGCTGCCAGATGTCACATTTTTTCCTGGCGTGGATGTGGCGATGTGCTGCCACGAAGGGCTAGGAGCTGTACTGTAGCTGTGGCAAGGCTAAACACTTCCAAGCCAAAGCAACAGCAGCGTTAGCATCAACAGCGAATAAGTAATTAGACAATGGTACCACAGCCAGGAAAGCAATGATTTCTAAACTGATTCGCCATTAAACTGCCTGCTCGTGGCATCAGCCTGGTCGTCCCAGTTTACGGCATTACATCAGCCTGTTAATAAGATGGTGTCTCTAACCCTACCGACGTGTATGCAATGCGTGAAGACGAGTGCGCCAGGTCACTTCACGACTGCAAAATCATCTAATACATGCCGGCCAGGCAGGTTGTTTTCACGTCCAAAGAGCTTGATTCGGAACAAGCTCCTAGGTCAGCAATCTTTGTCAGCAACACGCCGCTTTCAAGTTCGTTCTCAGGCGTCAGATGGTGAGCTTGCCGCGCATTGAGAATTGATGTGTGATGACTACATTAAGCCGAATTCGGACGCAATTCAACTTGAGCAGATACCTTTTATCTGATACCTTTGCCTGCTGCTCTAGCTGATACCTTTGACTTGAACAGATACCTTTATCTAATTTAGGCTGATCTGTTGATTTTCTCGCGCCATATTTATTCAAGTTTCCTAGACGGTCTAATGCTCGGTACCATTGCACAACAGGGCCTCACCCCAATCCTGTGAATGTCGTTTTTTGGAGTCTTGTCGTAATTTGCTTGGAATTTCGGCATGCAACATTCAAATGGATGGCCACGCAGCGTCACAATAGACGGTAGTAGGCGCCGAGTGCCGATGAGTCTGATGGGCTGACCACGTGTGTTTCGCGAGCAACGTACCAGGCAACCCTGTTACTTGACCACTTACGTCCAGCGCTTGCTGTTCCCATCGCCTCGCCAATCGAGCCAGAATCCGGCAGTTACACAAAGTATTATCGAATCGCGGCATCCTCCAAGCTCTAGCCCACCTTACGTGTCCCTCCCAAGTACCGTGCTGGCTCCGCACCCCCCCCTCGCCTGTTCATAACGCCGGTGTCGGGGCGTTTCATCGGAAGCATTCTCCCCCGCCCTCATTGCTCCATCTGTAACGCACCCACGGAGGCTCCTACCGTGGAATAGAGGCCCGTGCAGCCGCGCGTGTGCCAGCTGCGTGCGATGCTACCCCCCGACGCCCCCTCCTCCAGCGCTCCACCATGGATGGGGCCATGTATATGCGCACAATGTCACTGCGTCGAACACTTGTGCATCTGTGTGCGTGCGTCCATTATGGGACAAGATGCTGTGCCGGCGCGCCTGTGTCAGTGCCCGCCGGGAGGCATCACCGCACAGTGTGAGATGGGGCATGCCTGGCCTTCCCACCCACATCCTGGTGCTGCCCTCTACTGTCCATAATTAGTCAAAGCGTTGTCAATTATTCGCCGGGCATTTGTGTGGTGTGGCCTTACATGGGTGGTGCGTGGTCATGAGACACCCGCGTGGCGACTCATGCGCGCCGGTCCATTCCCTTGCCAACAAACCACTCCTGCCTCCTTGCTGTCATCTGCCCCGCCGCTTGGCTCTGGGCGGCTGGCCCATACGCCCCGCACGGTGCCAACACACGGTTTGTGCCCCTCGTTACCTGCCCGCAGAATGGGGCAGCTGGCGCCAGATGGAGTTTGGCAAGGCCGGCGCGACGCGTGAGGTGTGGGAGAAGTTTGCACAGCGTGGCCGCGATGCATTCCTGCAGGAATGGGCCAAGGGGGCGGAGATGGACCTGGTGCTTGCGCACTTACAGGTAGGGGGCTAGGTTAGAGCATGGCGCGCATTCAGGCGGGTGGTTGGGTCGCTGCTTGTTGTGACCGCAACGTTCCATCTCCCCGCAAGCTCATGAGTTGGATGCCAGCGAACGTATCGTGTGCTGGGGAGGCGGACGGGTGGATGGGCAGATGAGTGGATGGGCGGATGGATGCATGGGTGGATGGATGCATGGGTGGATGGGTGCATGGGTGGGTGGGTGGGGGTGGGGGTGGGGGGGGGGGGGGGGGGGGGATGGGGTGGGGGGGGGGGGTGGAGGGGCGGAGGGAGGGAGGGAGGGATGGAGGGAGGGACGGAGGGAGGGACGGAGGGAGGGACAGAGGGACGGAGGGAGGGAGGGACAGAGGGACGGAGGGACGGGAGGGACGGGAGGGACGGATGGACGGACGGACGGACGGGCGGGCGGGCGGGCAGGCGGGCGGGCGGGCGGGCGGGCAGGCGGGCGGGCGGCGGGCGGGCGGGCGGGCGGGCGGCGGGCGGGCGGGCGGGCGGGCGGGCGGGCGGGCGGGCGGGGGCGGGCGGGCGGGCGGGCGGGCGGGCGGGCGGGCGGGCGGGCGGGCGGGCGGGCGGGCGGGCGGGCGGGCGGGCGGCGGGCGGGCGGGCGGCGGGCGGGCGGGCGGCGGGCGGGCGGCGGGCGGGCGGGCGGGCGGGCGGGCGGGCGGGCGGGCGGGTGGGTGGGTGGGTGGGTGGATGGATAGGTGGATGGGTGGATGGGTGGATGGGTGGATGGATGTTCACCTGTGGGCCATGTGGGGCCAAGTCGCGCAGGACCATGTGTGGCATCAAGTCGCGCGGGACCATGTGTGGCATCCATCCACTCATCCATGGACCGCCCATGAGAGCACGTCGACCTCCCGTTCTTGTCACGTGTGTCGGACCTGCCCTGACCATCACGACGGTACCATCACCTGCATCTGCTCTGCCGATGATGCAGGCTGACGTACGACACGCCCACATTGCTGGCGCAGTGGCGCTACACTTAGATAGCTTTGCACTCGCCTAACCTGTTCGGTCGGTGACACGTTTGGCTGGTGCTTGCATGTGCGGTTCCACCTGGCCCCCACCCCACCCCCACCCACCCCCACGTTTTACCTCCTGCATCATATATATATATATATATATATATATCACGGTAAACCTCGATGATGTATATTTACCTCATATGCATCATATTTATCATGTTTACTTACCTCATGCCACGTTACATCTTGCGATCCCTCCCCCCTTTCAGCTGAGTGCGGAGGACGACGCCTGGTTCAGCCACAGCGTGGTGGAGCTACCTGTAGCCACGTACGTGGGCCGCGTTGACAAGATGGTGGACGACCTGTGCGTGGCCTACCTGGACGAGATGGAGGCCCCGCTGGAGCGGCCGCAGGAGGTGCTGTCCAAGCTGGAGGAGTACCTCTACGGATGGTGCCGGTAAGGGGGTGGAGGAGTGCCTCTAGGGGTGGTGGGTGTGAGGGGGTGGAGGAGTGCGTCCACTGGCGGTGCGTGGGAGGGGCCCGTGTGGCAGCATCCGGGAGAGATGCCGTGGCAGTAGGGAGGGAGTGTGGGTGGACGTGGCAAAAGGAGTGGTGGGGTGCTGATGTCAGCGTGCAAGACTATATCCCTGCACGCAAGCCAACATAGATTGGGATGTGGAGCGGTTGCACTTGTTATAGTAGTATTGCTAGAAGCCTTGCAGCCGTGCGGTTGCACTTCAGCATGTAGAGTGCGGTTGCACTTGTTATGTAGCTATTAGCCTTGCGGCCGTGTGGTTGCACTTCAGCATTAGGGTGCAGTTGCCCGTTGTCATGTGCGTGCCTTAGCTGGGTTGTTGACCATGGCGGTGGTGAGACATTCGCAGGTGGCGGTGGTAGTGGCGCTCTTCTGGCAGGGTCCTTGTGGCGGGCCTTTAATGGTTGGCGTGTGCTGTCATTGTGGATGTGTGCTAGGCTCATCGCCACCACTGTTGACAGCCTCATTGACTTTGTGTGCATGCGTGCGCGTGTGCATGTGGGTACATACATGTTTCTGTGTGTGCTTGGGCTTCGGCTCGTGCATCTGCTTGGGCATCGGCTTGCGCTTGTGCGCAGCTTCTGCATCGCCGATCCCGGTGAGCTGGCGTCCCCCTACCGTATGTACGGGCACCACGTCATCGCGCAGAACTGTGGGACGCCCGCCGCCGTCGCCATTACGCTGACAGGTGTCGTGCAGCGGTTGGTTGCGCGGGGGAAGCTGCCACCCAACGTGGAGGTGGGTGCCTTTGCTCGGCCGTCCTTGCCTTGTCTCGCATGGGCCATGCCATGGGTAATGGTGCACGCTTCCAAAGGGTGCTGCCGGTGCCGCCTGGCCACAGCGGCCTGTAGTGTTCCCTTTCAAAAGTATGCTGGACATTTGCCAAGTAGGGCCTTCAATGACATGGTGCCTGTGGGGAGATGGAAGGAGGATGTGAACCCAGCGTAGGAGCTTGCTCCATCGGCATAGGGACACCCCTGCGTACCGGTTGGTCGCTGTACGCTAGTAGCATCTGTGGCAGGAGCGGTGACATACAGCCATGCTATTTGGGGGCCCAGTACCGCCACCGCCAGGTCGAAATGTCCGGCCCCCATATTGAACTCAGGGTCCAATGCCAACCGCCGGAATGAAACGTGCTGGCCCCCAGTATGCTAGCACCCCCCTGGGGCGCCGCCACCGGTGCGCCGACAGCCGGCCCCCATATGCCCCCCCCCAACGCGCTGAAATTTTCGTGTTCAGTGACCAGATCGCAAAATGATTGGTTGTACGGTATGAACAAAAAACGAAATTTTAGTATCTAAGTTCCGCAGCGCTTGCTGAATTTGCCCCGGAAGCCCGGGGGCACTTTCCCCGCTGAAAGGTGTCCGCGGAAGCGTATTGTAGCCAACGCGGAAGCGTGTGAAGACAACGCAGCAGACGAGCACTTGCCACGTGGCAAATCCCCTTTGGCAGTAGGCTCGCCATATGGGGGCCATGACCACCCGCCGGCAGGCTATTTCAGCCGCAGCCCCTATATTTATATAGGGGCCGGACCAATGCAGCCACCGGCAGCCTTGGGGCCAGACCCTAGTACCCGTGAAATTTCGGCTGGACATGTCACCCCTCCTTCTGTGGCCGTCTGAAACACTTTTTGGTCGAGCGCACTCTCGCCAAGGCGGGCAGGACGTCGGTGCCTGCCCAACAGAGGCAGGCCAAGGAAGATGTCATGTCATGCCACATGCGTGTTCAAAATTTCGGGGCCCGAAATAGTCTTGGCAACCCAAAAGAGCGTGGGGGGGAGTATGGAAGCTCGGAGGAAGTGTGGCTCCTGGTTTCTGACACTCCTCGTGGGAAGTGTTTCTCACACTCCTGCTGCACAACATCTTTCACAAGGGTACACAGAGGTACACAGAGGTATGCCCCCCTGCTTGCGTATGCCCCCCTGCTCGCGATATCCTTTGAGAGGCCCCTGCACTTCATGTCGCCGGTCGCACTTGTCATGCCAGAGTGACCACGCATTCTTCATGCTAGCGTGACCACACATTGTTCATGCACACGTGACCACACATTGTTCATGCTAGCGTGAGCACACCGTGCTTCCCATTATCGACCGGTGGGGTAACCTCCTGTATGGCATGGCGTCGGCGGCTCCCTCGCGCAGGTATGCACCACCGGCCCCTATTCCCTCCCGCGCGCGCGCCTGCGGGGCTCCAGCGGCCAGGGTGTGGTCGTCACCTCCCAGGGTCTGCTCATCGACATCCTCAAGGGCCTCAAGCGCGCCTTCTGGCCGTGGGAGTGGGACCCCAGCCTGCCCAGCGGCTTCCTACCCGCAGCAGAGGCTGTGCTGCAGGTCTCTGGCCGCGTGGGGACAGCCAACCGGACGACGGGCGTGATCCAGGTGAGCGCGCCGCGCATGTGGGAACTTGATTCACATGCGACCTTCCTTCCTTCCTTCCTCATTCCCTTGCGCGCCTCCAACTTTTTCCTAATCCAACCCCCTCCCAATCCAAAGGGGTTGCCTTGCGAAGCCGTAGTCCATCGGGAGCCCCGCTCATGCGATGTGTCTGGCCCTGCGCTGAGCACGCACCCTGTGTCATGCCGCATCCACCAGGGACCACACCCACTTCGCTTGGCTGTCCAATTGAGGCAGTATCAGAAAAATTTTCAGCGGAAAGTGCTGGAGGAGGCTTATATAGACAGAAGGCTGATGTAGTCTCACCTGCGCACGGGGACAGCCGCACTGGTATACCAATGCGGCTGATCAGCAATCGCGGCCATGGCCTACGCACGGTTGGCCAGTAGATCTTCGGTGGCATAGTAGTGATGGCGCGCCCTGGGGACGTGCCATGCCCCCACGTGCTGCTTGAACCTGGACAGTGGTTGTGTGGGACGTGCAGCCCCGATGTAGGTGCTTTCTCGTGTGCCGCAGCGTGCTCTCTCGGGTCCCCTATGCAGGTGCTTTCTCGGGTGCAACCCACAAATCAATGCGGGGGTTTGTGCAGCATTTTCCACATGTATCCCAGAGGGAGGGGGGACGTTCTGCGGAGCACATTAGGTGGGGGCGGGGGCAGGGGCAGGGGCGGGGGCGGGGGCGGGGGTGGGGGCGGGGGCGGAGGCGGGGCGGGGGCGGGGCGGGGGCGGGGGTCACCATCGTTCCACCGGGCATGCAATCACGAATTCCGTTTTCTCTGAGTATATTTGAGTTAACGCATGCGGGAAAGATAGGGCTGCTATGCCTGGCCTGTGATGTGTTCGGTGGTTGTCTATGACATGGGTTGACTAATGCAGTTTTACAAAGGGTTCCAAGCTCGCCTAGTTTTCTTGGAAGGACCCCATTGTTTATGAAGGTCGGCGGCTACGTGTAGATGGTCAAACAATGACTAGTTGATTTTACATGACTTGCTTGCAAAATTCGTAATTGTATGTTAACTGTGCACCGGCTGACCTCTGGGTCGGCTGGTTCTACCGAATCTGAATGATGGGTTGTGATTTATTATTCGATATTGGATTCGAATCGACCCAAAGGGTCGATGGGTGAGATTGGTGGCTATTAGTTTTAAGGACCTTGTCTACTACTACCGGTACGGTTAGCGCACTACCCTGGGGGTGTCTGGCCACGCTATTGTCAATGCCTTTTTCAGCATTTTTCAGGCTGTTGTGTGACACATGCCGGTCCAGGATTATGTCAGCCTGCGTGCCAGCGGACAGTACCTCAATCAACTTATTGGGAGCTTAGTGATCTAAAATATTTTTCTGGCGTGTGGCCGCCTGTACTGTGCATCTGTCTTGGTCACCTTTCCTTGCGCGGCTGCAGGGCATGGGCAGGCCCTACGGCGACTTGACACGTGCACGGCTGGCCACAGAGCGTTTGGCACTCATCGTTGGGGGCATCCATCTGCGGGACCTGGCGCTGCTCAACTATCACCTGGGGGAAACCCAGGTGGGTTGGGGGGGGAGGGGGGGATCGGGGTCTTGGCGGTGCGGGGGGATTCTCGCCTGGCTGTGCTTTTCACCCCACATCTGGATCGTGGTAAAAGGCTGGACGAACGAAATGTCAAGGGTTCTCTGCGCGTATTGTTTATGACAGGTTGGTGTAGTGCTGGGGGTATGATAGTACCTCATGGTGCTATGCTTCGTGCCTTGCATTGGTAAGTGTGTTGTTGAAGTCCCAACATGGCGCACTCATTGTGCTCACACAGCATTCCACCGATGGAGTACGTGCACGAACCGCTACCGCGGCAAAGCGGTGCTGCATGGTGAAGCCAGCCCTCAGCTCACAGGTGCCCACATACGGCGTTGGGGAGAAGTCGCAGTATTCAAAGGTTTTTGGCGCCGCATCAGAGGACGGACATCGGTGGCTTTCTGTGCTAGCTGTCAGGCATCATAAAGGGCCAAGGCATGTGTCGCCGTGAGACCAGGCACGTCACCACGCTTTATTTGGGGGAGTTCCCATACTTGGCATTGTGGAACAGGTGTGCACAGGGCTGTTGGGTGTAGGGCCATAGCGGTGGTGTCAGGCTGTGGCAGTGGTGTGCTGGTGCTACAAGGCCTTCCTGCTACCAGGCGCAGTTTGTGCGCCTATCCTTATAGGTGTATATGATTAGCTGCGGGCTGTGCTGGCCCCCATGGGTGCGCTTATCGACATGTGTGGGCAAGGGGTGCACATGAGCAGAGTGTGCCGTGGTCTACATACATGCGGGCAGGCAAGGATGAGGCCACACATGCACATGGGAGCGCTGGATGTGGCCGTCCGCCCAAGGAGGATCATCCCCACCACCATGCCCATGAGCACCCTCGTGCCATCCTCACGCGGAGCCTTCATCTTTATTACGCTTGCAACGCCTGCGCCGTGGTCTCCTGTGCATCTGCTGCATGTCCACGCCCTACAAATGTCGTCGTGAGCGGGGTGCCAGAAAGCATACACGTTGCTTCAACAGTACTGCAAGGAGGCAAGGGCAGATGCTTCGCAGCGACCGCCTCTGGTGCTTGGGGCGCTGCTGGAGGACCTGAGCGACCCCTCGGATGCGGTGCTGTGCCAAGCGCTGTTGGACAAGATGGAGCGCGTGTTACTGGAGAAGTCGTGGAAGGCGTCTCCCAGCGAGCCCCAGAAGTGATGGGTGCGCGCGTGGACACCCCGCTCGCGACGGTAGCAGAGTGGCAGTCATGATCGTGCCAGAGAAACTTGAATTTTGAAGCACACACAAATTCACCTAGTTACGGGGCAGCTCAAGAAAAAAAAACAAAGGAAAGGGCATCAGGATGCAGGGTCCTCAAAGCCTTGCAACACCCAGTTGGTGGTAGACAAGGTAAACCGGCTGAGACAGGGGTCATGAGCCGACTGGGAGACAAGGTTGGAAGTCCCCTCAATAGAGGTCAGGGGTACGTCTTTCTCTTAGTTGTCTCAAGTAATGTATTTCATGATTGGATCAGATAACAGATTTTCATTTAATTTTTCTTTAAGGCTTGGTACATGATATGCTTTGGCTACACAATGTCAGATATAACGACCATGAGGCTAGCGACCTATCATAGTACTAAGCAAAATTGCTGGCCATGGCCCAGCTAGCCGCACACATGGTGCTAAATAGCTTGGTCAACCTTGATCGTACACATCAGCAAATGCATGTGCAATCGTGCATGCATGATAATGATTCCCAGATCAATTGGTGTGTGCCCATTGCGGCATGTACATGTATGTAAACTCGGGCTGCAATGGATCTCAAGCGGTCAGCCGCGGGTATTGATAGCTATGCGGGCTATAATCCAGGCACGACTTTGCTCAAATGTATGACCGATGAGGTCGATTCTGGGCGTAGGGCCGCCCACTCAGCTCACCTCTCATCTGGCATCCTTTGACAACATGGTGCATGAGTGTAATGTCACTTGCTAAGCGACCAGCGCATTCTTCCTCCACAATGGCTGGCCAAGCCGCACAACATCTCCGGGGTTTACCACAAAACCAGGCCCAGCGTAGTCCTTAGGGGCTTCAAAGATCAGCACAACAGTAGAGCCAAGTTTGAAGACAGCCATCTGCGCGGGAAGAGAGGGGAAGAACATGGATGCCAAAAGCAGCTCTATGTTAATGCCTGACAGCTGTCGGCAGTGATCAAGTCGACACTTCCGTTCCCTGGTACCATAGTCCATGCCATGCCCACAAACATGCACACGAGTGCATGTTTACACATATCAGTCGGCATAATTTCAATGATACCTGGTTGTCTAATTGATACCAGTCAGTTGCGAGTGCTGACGAGATACCATCAACATTACCGGGAAATGCTAGGCAGCGTGAACACTTGCAGCAAACGTCATCTACAGCAAGCAGTCAGTAGGCTTCCAGAAGACGACGCAAGCACACGTCATGCAATGACATGCAGACCATGGCAGCACCATACCTCATCTCCCACTGCCACGCCACGGCCCAACGTGCCAGCGTGCTGGCCAGCCGCGCCCGATGGCTCGCGTGCTGCGCTCTCCTCACGGTGCTGTTGGTTGGCCTGGTCAGCACCAGCATGCTGCGCGGTGGCATGGGGGCCCCCATAGTGCTTCTCCCGCACAGTCAACCGCGTCGGCTCAGGCAGGGGGCCACTGTTGGCATGGAAATCAGGCTCCCACGCAACCTGCGACAGGCAACAGCCACCCGGGCACAGGTACGGGCCTCCATGTGTAGAGCTGAGCCCACATTGGGAGAAGGTCTGACGCCCCTCGCACCCACCCTTGTACAGCCACGATGTACAGCACGAGTTGCACACATCCCTTGGCCACAGCCCTCGCGCCAACTCAGCACTCCAAACGGGGCCGCAGGCGACAGCATAAGTATGGCAGCAAAAGCTCCCCACCGTGCCCATATGGTGGACACGCCAGACGCTGATGCATCCTGCCCGAGTGGCCAGCTGCCACCCTGAGCGCCTGCAGCTAGCAGCCAGGTGTTGCAGGCAGGTGACATGCATTTCTGGCAGGGTGCATGACAGGCAACTGTATCAATGAGACAACCAGCGCAGGCATCTGTATGTCCAAGGCAGCAACCAGCGGGCCCAGCGTTTGCCATGGCGGTCTAAGGGTCCAAGGACCTTCTGCCGTGTACACATCCGTGGCATCGAGGACAAGGCAGCAACAAGGCCTGAACGCAAAGACAAGAAATCACCCTGGCAGGGCACGTACCCCTATGTTGCCCACATTGGTGGCCCCGACCGCCACCACCCCCATGAAGCCTTCCTCCCAGTGGCCTTGAAGGACCACCTGCGCCAAGGGCAAGCATGTGGCACCGCAGCAAGCGGCATCCTTGTGAGTTCATCGCGGAAGAAAAGGAGCGTAACTCTAGAAGAGGGACGAAAGCGGCAGCCTCCTCTGGTGCAGGTGATGCGCGCGGTTCAGATGGATCAACATTTGTGTTCCAATCGGGTCGGAGACGATTGCCCCTGGACAACAAAAATGAGGGGCCCCGGTCAGCTTGACATAAAACACACACACAGGCGGTAGGGTAAGGCAGGGTGGATTCACCCTAACAAACTTGCTGTATGTGCCATTGCAAGAGGAACGCGTCTTGCGTACAACGCGCCTTGAGTACGCCTCGAGTGCAATAATTGCACGCCATATTACCATCCTACGCGAAGCTTGCCGTAGGCCATCTGGGCAGCAGGCTCCACAACTAGTGTGGTTAGTGAAGGTCACAGCGGCAAACAATGGGGTGTCACAAGGATGCGCCAGGGTTCTCCTGCATGCTTGGGATGCCCCACGCTGCCATTCTTTTCTACTGTCATGCTGCTTCAGTGGGCAAAACTTAGGGTGTGTTGCAAGTGGGGGTTGCCATGCCCTTGACAGTCTCATTCCAACGATGCAAGCCACCGCCCAAGTGCCCACCACAGCAATGTCAAGGAGCAAGCTTGCTGGCAGCTGCAAGACGAGGCTCGTCCATGGGTAGAAAAGACAACAGCATATTTGTAGGATGATGCCATGCAACAAAATAAAACTTCGGCTTCTCAGAAAGCCTGCACGGCCGCACAGCGCCCTAGAGGCATCTAAAAGGGCTCCATGATCTGCAGCCGGGGCAACACCTTATCTATTAGATGACCAATTAGTCGACCAATTAATCAAGGCATCTGTTTTTGGTCGTGACATGTAGTCCATCAGAAAGGTGCTAGACTCCCCCTCTGCCTCATGGCTACTAGTGTGCCACATACCCCCTGGCACTCGCCCCCCTGTCCTGTCACGCAAGCGCGCCATGCTCCTTACACGGCCGAGCGGTTGCCCCAGTTGCAACCATACCCAATAGACAAACAGGAGCCCAATGCACGCCGGGGCCAACCAGTGCGGTCCTTACCCGCTTGCTGATGCTGTGCAAACTCACTCGCTCGCTGATGCTATGCAAACTCACCCACTCCTTGATGCTGTGCAAACTCACCCGCTCCTTGATGCTGTGCAAACTCACCCGCTCCTTGATGTTGTGCAAACTCACCCGCTCATTGATGTTGTACAGGCCTGGGATCCATCTCACCGAGAAGCCATTTACCGGGAACAGGTAGCCTGCGCGCACACGGTGGTGGGACAGCGTGGTGGTATTGCAGAGGCATGAATAATGCATGCAGGCATGCATGATGCATGCAGGCATGCAGGCAGGCTGGCGGCAAGCATGTGGGGTGGGCAATGCACACAGATGCCGAGGACAAGGGGATCCAGATGGGTGGGATGTCTCTATTTCAAATGTGGCAGATTGTGCCATCACAAAGGAATATCAATGGCGCATTCCCTTGTTGATAAACCAGAAGAAAAAAAGGAGGCGAACGGAGCAAAGTGCAAAAGACGAATGGCACAGCCATGCCATGGAAGCGACAACCCGTACGCGTACGCCAGTCACGCACGATGCCTGGATTGGGCTGCAGATGCCCTCTGGAGACATTTCTCACAAGTCCACGACAAAAGGCCAAATGTTATCTCCCTGCTCAGCGAGCAGACCAACCCACGGACGCCATCGGACGCTGCGGTGATGATGTTGCGGTATCCAGCAATAGTGCCTGTGCCCACACATGCACGACAGTGCCATTACTCACCTGCTGGACGACAACAGACGACCCCACCTGCTGGTCGCGGTAAAATTGGATCTAAGGGAAGCTGCGAAAGAGAATTTCTTGTTTATGCATGCCTCCCCACCCCCCTGTTAGCAAACCTAGGACCTTCGAGCAATTCTAGGATGGTGGCCATTTCCCCATGCATTGCAACACGTGCGACAGCATGGGCGTTTCCACACATATTGCAACACCGTGACTGTGCGCGCATCGGGCTCCACACACGTCGCCGCCCTCCATCCACACGCCCCCACCTGCGATGTGTCGCATGATCGACACCGTCCAATCGCACGGCGCGTGAATGCGGTGGTAGTCGCCCGGGGCCAGGTACAGCGTGCAGTATAACAGCCGCCGGTCACTCTGCGTATCCTCTCGGGTGGCACCCGCAGACGAGGGTTGTGCTGCAGCCGCCTTGGCTCGCTTGGGCCCCCCAAACCAGCCATCCCAGCGACTGCGCGCCGGCTCCGGGCCACCCCCTTTCCTGTGCGAGGCCTCTCCCGCTGCTGGTGTCTTCCCCAGAGTCGCAGCGGGCGCCCCCAGCAGGCTTTCCACTGAGAAGTTGCAGCCCTTGACCTGCTCGATGCTGGCGACCGGCGGAGGTGCAGTTGCAGCTGGCGACGCAACCTGCACCGCCGCTGTCTGCTGGCCCATTTGCACCCCTCTTGTGATGATGACCTCGCCCACCTTGTAGACCCGGCCGTCAACAGGGCTCAGCTGCAGATGCAAGCAGCCAGTGCGGACGCAAGCAGCAAACGTGGCTCAGCACACAACCAACCAGCGGCCTGAAAAGTGCAGGGTCAACAGTGGCTCTGGGTCAACATGGAAGAAGCAGGTTTGCCGACGATGTCATGCGCCCAGCCCTTAACTGCAGCTTTGCAAGGACAGACGCAAGCAATAAAACAAGCAACCTCCACATCAACAGAGTGGTTTGCGCACATGTATTGACCCGGGCATCATCGCACTATCCATCACGGTACTTGCCACCAGCAGCAGAACTATCCTGCGCAGGAAAGACACCCTTGTGCTGCCTTGTCCTGTTGGCGTTCGCCACCCGCCATGCCACACGGAAAACAACATTGATCAGGACACGGGACAGGACACGGAATACAACACGAAACACAACGGAAGAGATGCGCAGGTGTGCAGGGTGCATGCGTACGCACCAGCGTGCCGGGCTGCCCTTGTATGGTGCGTGCGCCAGGAGCTAGCCTGCGTGTGAAGAAATCCTGCAGGCTGACGTACTCCAGCACGTCTTTCTCTGCCTCATCCAGGTCTGGGGGTAGACAACGGGGGGGGGGGGGGGGGGGGGGGGACGTGCCCGGTGAGAGAAGGCAGGCGCGCGAGACAGGGGACAGGTTAAGACCGTGTTGGGCACTTGCATGATGCACGACGGCAGAATATGATACCCTAAACAGACACGACGGCAAAGATAACGACCACCTTTCACCACAAGCGTCTTTAACACGAGCAAAGCACGCACATCGATGCCTTTGATGGGTTGGGGATGGGAACGCGCGACCGTGCCTTGTCCCATCCCCCCCACAATATCCGCTACCATCACACGATGCGACCTGGTATCCTCCCAGCAGTGCTTCCCCATGCCCAAGGCAGAGGCGGACACACAACGGCGTCCGGCGCAGACACCAGGCAGAGGCGAGCACACAACGGCGTCCGGCGCAGACACCAGGCAGAGGCGAGCACACAACGGCGTCCGGCGCAGACACCAGGCAGAGGCGGACACACAACGGCGTCCGGCGCAGACACCAGGCAGAGGCGAGCACACAACGGCGTCCGGCGCAGACACCAGGCAGAGGCGAGCACACGACGGCGTCCGGCGCAGACACCAGGCAGAGGCGGACACACAACGGCGTCCAGCGCAGACACCAGGCAGAGGCGGACACACAACGGCGTCCGGCGCAGACACTTGATGGATCCAACGAACGACACCGCGCCTCGGGGCCCAGGAGTTTGCACCAGGGCTTGCATGGGCTATACCATTTTACCACACGGGCATGACTATGTGTGTCAGGGTTGGGTGATGCTGGCAGCACCCAAGGGTTGCCCATGCGGGTGCCGTACGATAGCACTCAACACTGGCATGGGCAGATCACAGTTTCGTCAAGGGATGCAACAGGGCACGCAGCGATGGGCGGGGGCTGGTGGGATGGGGGACGGACCCGCGGCAACAATGTGTTGGTGTGGGGGGCTACCGCACGCACATCAAGCGATGTTGCGCGCACGTACTTGCATCAAACGCCCACGCCCAGCCGCCGTGCACCGGTCGACGAAGCCACAGGGGCAGCTCCTGCGGGGTGACACATGGCGGCATTAGAGCACGCCAGCAGGGGTACGGTACGCATGAGGCGCACGGGTCAAGTTTGTGCGGATGTGCAACTGGGCGCAAGGAATGCCACACCACAGGCACAGAAGCCCGGCCGACAGCATCGACCTCAGTGGCATGCACAGACATTCATGAGCTACCCTTGTACACTCATGAACGGCCCTTCCTTGTATACACCGCTGCACTCCGCGACTGCCGTCCGTGCTCTTGAGCAAGGTGAAGCATCGTTCTTGCGTGGACTGGCGTCTCCAGCCACTAGGCAACAGGTCAGTCTCCTCATTGCCCAACACAGGGAGCATGCCATATGCATGGCGGAGCCCTGACATTTCAGGAAACGTATGCCCAGCCCGTACAATAGCGTTTCGCTGTGCTTGACATGCTGACGTCAGAGGACTCATGTGGCAGTGAGGGAGTGATCTGCCAGCAGCACGCCAGAGGGCTGGTATTATCATCCTTGCCAGGCCATCGCAGCGCGATGACTCACCATTGACGCCACGGCACCAAACCAGCGGGAGGTGACGCGGAGCGGAAGCGTACGCAGGAAGGCCATCTGCAGGGTGGCGCACGCAAGGAACCAGCCCCAGCCCCAGCCCCAGCCCCAGCCCCAGCCCCAGCCCCAGCCCCAGCCCCAGCCCCAGCCCCAGCACCAGCACCAGCACCACAATCCCCCATCAGCGAAGCACCCCGCACCAGCATCATCGCCAGCACGAGCAAGTCAAGCAGAAGGGGGGGAGGACGTGTCACGTGTTGAAAGGAAAGGCAAGCTTGGCAGCACAGGCCACACGTCACATGGGCGGATGCAAGGCAGGAAGCAAGGACAGGGGCCAGCGCCGGCGGTCCAAGCCGGCGGGCCACCATATGTCGCCACACACTGCTCCCCATCGGCGCGGGGAACCAAGCGGCCACAGAGACAAGAAGGCAGGTTTGGCGTGGGGAGGGTGCCAGCTGGCGTGCATGTTACCCTGCACCGACGCTTGCACACTCAATATCTCGAACAATAAGAAACAGACTGCAAATGCTGGCTACCCTGCCGTGTGCCCCCGGTTAGGCTCTGCTGTCAGCCTTCCCTTGTCCCAAGCCTTCCGATGCTGGACAGTCCACCACAATTGAGGCAAACGGGAAAGAGAGTCATCCGTGTGTGTGCCAACTCCCAACACGATGCCCCAACGTATCCTCATGCCACCCACCTCCCAATCCCCTGCCAGCTTGGCCACTACCTCCTCCACGTCCTGTGGGGGGGTGGGTGGCTGTGGATCACAACGGGGCAGGAGCAACCACCCACAAGGATGTCAGCCCAGCAATAGCAAGGGAGGTACCCATCAACCACAAGCACTCCTCCACTGGCCGCAATGCATGGCGAAGGAAGGGCAAAGGAAGGGCGAATGAGCGGGCTGTTGGGACAAACGGGGCCGATGCTGGCCCCTGGGTGTTCGCTGGGCGCTCAGCACAGCAGGACTGCTAGCATGCATGCAGCGGGGGGCAACGGCGCCATGTGCAGCTACCCAGTCATACGGCAGTAGGAATCTTGTCGTGGGTGACAGGTCTCATCTCTTGTGACGTCAACCCTATGATGCCGTGTCATGGATAGGGACAAGAGACGGCCCCATGTGCACGCTGTCATCGCCACCATGCAGTGTACCACCATACACTGTAGCTCCAAACAAAGACGAACAAAGAAGAGGCTCGACACACCACCGTGTCAGGGGAGCACAAGTTGTCATCACGAGGAACGTCCCTGGTGTGCGCAAGACTGAAGGCGCTTCGACATTTGCATGCTGCCCGTGGTTCTTCCAGAAACGGTGCACTGAAAACGTCGTAAAGACCGAAGGCAAGCCAACCCTGTGAAGAGCCTTGCGGTACGTTGGACACGGTGAACACTTCACTACAGCTCCCTGCGACGCTCGTGACATCTGCAAGGAAGCGGAGAGCTCTACGCTAAGCCTTGCATGAAAAGTTGGGTTTGTGTTTCAGAATTGTGGGAGGCGATGAAGGTCCTCTTTGGACGCCGGCTCGCCTGCCACGCCAGCTCCGCAGATAGATGCGAGTAGACATGTCAAACCCCCACCCAAACACATGCTATGGACACGTGCTAGCCTTGACGGCATCGCGCTTGCTTGCACGGCTCTCGCGCTTCCTGGCCGCACATGAACCCATCGCTTGCATCCACGCGGATGTGTGAGCCGCGGTGTAACCAGGGCTTGGCGCGCCCTGCCCTGTGCGGACGTGAGGAGGGGTGCATAATCTTGACCACGCCGATGCCAACACGAGGGCTACTGCCTTACCTTTACTAGAGCGATGACGGCAGCGGCTCCACCCGCCGCCAGCAGCAGGCCTCCCCACCGTTGGACGCGAGACAAGAGCGTGCCGCGGCCCTCTGCATCCGGCCAGGCAGCGGGAAGGGAAGCAGGAAACGGGTCAGGCAGGATGATGGGCGGTGGGAAGGGAGGTAGGAGATGGGTCAGGCAGGATGGGCAGTGGGATGGGTAGCGGGATGGGTGGTGGGATGGGTGGTGATATGGGTGGTGGGATGGGTGGTGTGGTGGGGCCAGGCGGACAGGTGGTGAAGCATGGTACAGCAGTACGATAAAGCCAGGCGGACAGGTGGTGAAGCATGGTCAAGCAGTACGATAGAGCCAGGCGGACACAGCGTAGCCAGTGTGGCCGCAGGAACGTGACCATGGGACACAAATGAGAGGCAGGCATTTCCTAACAATGGATGTCGCAGCCAGAGCATGCAGGACGCAAGGCCAAAGTTCTACTAGTATGTACACCTGGTATTAATGGCGTGGTTGTGCTGGCGTCCCGCACGAGGCTCCCCTGTGGTTGCCTGCGCGCACCAAACACAAGGCTACTGCTAGCACCGACAACATGGAAACCGGTAAATGGGCTCTGCCGACCATGTGGCAACTTTGTGCGCGTGATGTCCGCAGCAACCTGGCGCGAGTTGCGTTGCAGATGCGCGCAGACATCACATCGTCATTGAACCACCAGGCCATGCTAACCCACGCTACCAAGGAGTTCACCGTAGAAGCGCATGCATGCTTGCAAAACGTACTCACTCCTTGAGCAACAGTCACGTCGCATTAGAACAGAAGCCGCAGCAACACGGAGTTCTTACCAAGCACAGTCGACTTTAGGAGTGCTTCATCCGATAGCGTCGAGCGCAAGCGTCCATCATGCTCTCTAAGGCGTTGGGAAAAGAAGCGGGGCCGCACTCCTTGAAAGAAACGGCTTTTGTGGTAAGTCAATGCGCCCGCAAATGAAGTGGAACGGACAAGCCTTGGGTTGGATGCCAGGCGCCAGGCATCGACAATGGCAGCCGAGACATGCGCAGCACGGCGAGCGTGGATCCCGGGAAAGTTCATCGTGCCGATGACGGAAAATTCCAGCTCACAAATTTATCCGCTGCAAAATTCTGTACGTGCACAAGAGCCGCCGCATTCCCTAGGCACGCTTTCAATTGGCACGCGAGTCCGTTTCCCCGGCACATGCACACATGTGCAAGCGAGTAATGCCAATATGCGACATTAAACACTACATGCCCTTCATGTGCGAAATCAGCTTCGCGACTTGTGGTGCTGTGACAGCGACCGCGGGCGTAATAGACTCACTGGAAAGTCAGTGAATTATTGTTTCTGAATTGCCCCGTGGTAGTGTGGCAGGCTACAAGCTAAAGCTTCCATGTGCCCTGTTCCTGCCACTTTGAGCAGCCATGCAGTGTCCTGGCTGTTCCAACTTCCAAGTCAGCAAGGCGAGTCCGCGTTCCTGCTTGGAAACCAACGTCTGGGCAGTGGGCACAACTGGGCTGGAAACCATGACCTTGGGCAGGCTTGGTCCTTAGTAGGGACATACACCCCCCGCATTGGTAGTTTTAATTCCCCTCAGCCGAAAGACCCTTCGGAATTAGACATTAGCGTTTTATTGGTTGAAAGTGGTACTGTGCCCGCCCAATTAATTAATTGTTAGTTTGTTTGTTTGGTTACCGAACAACCGTTGAACTGGCTGCGAAATTTAATAATTCTTTGTTTGTTGACTTTGTTATGTATAACCCAGCCGGATGCACTGCTCTTACGGCTAGGAAAAGCACATTTTTCAGCCAGAGATTTAATATTTCTTTGTTTGTTAGCGAGAAAGCTGCACACGTGACAGGAAAATAATATTTATTTACACTTTCTTTGTTTGTTTGGTAGCTTCAAAAACTACAGTTCACTACACTCGGGAATTAGTTAATTAAAATTCTTTTGTTTTATTTATCGTTTGCAGCTGGCCGGCGCCCAGCCTCATAATTATTTAGTATTCTTACCAATGCGGGGGGTGTATGACAGAATGAGATGTTCTCCTTGATATGACAGAATGAGATGTTTGATGCCGTATCTTCCACGAAGACTAGCATTACCACAGGATTACTTGGCTGGACCTTGGAACTTGATTGGCGCCGCGCCCCACATTGCACGTTTGTTTTTGGATTCATGGCGAAGGGAGGTGGCAACAGCCATGCCCGGCTTTTTCTGGCCTTTTTACGTCGTGAGAAATTACGAATAACGTTGACTTATGTGAGCGGGGGCGGTGCGGGTGGAATGAATAAAGCAAATCATTCCTCAGTGTAGCAAAGCACGCAATTCATGCCTCATACCTGTAGCCATGGGGACATCAACCGTGTTACGGGTCGACCCCGTCTAAGTTTAGCAGGATAAGAAATTGGTTGGCGGGCAGACGCTACATTAGCCAGGAAACAATCTTCGGGGGCTTGCGCTGCGCTAGCCCTCAGCATTGTATACGTCCGCCAACCAGGAATCTACTCACAGCCCAATACTGTAGACGGTGTCCTATCTCGAATTGCCGGCCATTGTGGCGATACGAAAATAAGTGAGCAACCATGTTTATATATCTCAGCAAGAAAATTGCCATCCCCAACGGGCTCAAGCTGAAATGTGTCTCCTGGAATTCGGAGCAGGGATGGATTGCATGTGGAGGAGAGAGCGGCTTACTCAAGGTGCGTGCGTAGAATTTTGCCTGGGTGTTTGCAAATCAGCCCCAACTGGCATTTTCCTGCCGAAGACAATCTGAGGTATTTCAATGGCGATGCAAGGCTACACTGACATAGTTCTGCGTACCTGCGATGTACGGCTCTTGGACTCTACAAGGTCATGTTGGCCTGTTTCTAAGACGGCATTAAGCATGCGAGGGCATGAAAGGTCCTTCATATAGCGACCACGAGAGTAATTTTCCAGGCGGGTCTACGTCATGCGTCGCAGTAAAAAAAATCAAGAGCTTTTTTAGGGTTCCGGAAAAACAATTTTGTTGTAGTTAATAAACGCCTATGCGTAGCACCATCCACCGGAGAGTGTTATTCATGCCTCATGGCCCAGAGTTTTATTTTCAGAACTTCTGTTAGCAAAATACCTGGTACTTTCCAAAAGCTATATTTTACCTGTACACATCCTGGGTGCGCAGTGCCGCGACGTGTTACGGCCGAGCCCGCCAGCTGTCTGGGTAGCTCACACCTGCGCATGTGGCACGTGCACTAAAATGTAATGATAAGCACATCAATTCTTTCTTGTATGCAAGCATCTTGTGTTGGCTGCTGGCACGCACAACATGGGTAAGATACGTTGCCACCGCCAGCTTGCATTGCGGTGCTTGGTTTTTGCTGCATGCACCGCGAATAATGCCAGTGTATTCCTGCCTTAATGTGCCACTGGCTGCACCCATCATCGCTTCGCTAGCCCTCGCTAGCCCTAGGGATGGCCATAGAATATCCACCTGCTGCATACACTCGACAACCATGTGGGGACATCCTGCATCATCTTACTCCAGCTGTGAAAGTAAAGGGGTGAAGGGTGACAATGTCTCGCCAGGGCAGTGGGTGCAGCGGCCAAAATGATGTAGCCGTTTTACTGGACTGGATATTCAAGTTTATTTTGAGCACCTTTTGTTATCAGGTGGCCACCCCCAAACCTGGGCATGTGCGTCTGTTTGTCTTGCATACCCCTGTCCCTAGCGTACCTGTTTGCCTTGCATACCCCTGTCACTAGCGTACCTGTCATGGCCCTACCTGCTGGCTTCACCACGGTGGGGCGGGCGTCCCGTCCCTCCCCCCTACGCACGTCCCCTGCTCTGCTCCAGCTTTGTGCCACCCCTATGGCCCATGTTACGTGGCCTCATCCCTGATCTTGGCAGCTGGCATCGCAGAAGTGCTCACCGTCCACCATGTGCATTTTCAGCGGCACCTGTTCCCTGCACTCGCTAGCACTTGCGTACCCATGCCGCTTAATTGCCATGTCGTGCGTGCTGATGGGGTCCGCCCCCACGTTGGGCTGCGCACTCGCCCCCTGGTTGCGGTGCGACAGGTTCTCAAGCTGGAGTCGGCCACAGGGGGGGACAAGAAGGGCGCGGTGGCGGCGGCTAACGCGGCGGCGGCAGCGGCTAGCAGCAACCTGTCGATGAACCAGACGCTGGAGGGCCACAACGGGAGCGTGATGGTGGTGAACTGGAACGAGAACTACCGCAAGCTCACCACCAGCGACGAGAACGGGCTCATCATCGTGTGGATGCTGCACAAGGTGGGCGCGCACGTTGTCTAGTGCGAGCGGGTGTGTGGCATGCGTGAGGCACTGGCCATGTTGCTGGGTGGTTGGCTGGGGCCATTGCGGAGCCATTTGGGGTGCGTGGGCAGCCACCAGAGGTGCCGCCTAATGGAAGTTTGTGTGCGTGGATGAACACAGGCAGGGGATGGCCACCACCCCTGGTGCTGGCAGGGTATGTCATCCCCTGCTGGCCAACCCCTGCTGCGCACGCACCGCCTGGGAGCGTGTTGCGAGGGGAGCGTGCTGCCTCACGCAGGCCAGCGTGTTGTCATGAGCAATGGATGCCATAGTTAGGTACCACCAGGCGTGTGTAATCGGTGTGCTGTTGGCCATGACTATTGGGCAGAGCTCCTCGCATTTGGTGCATGATGCTGCGAGGATTTCACGCCGATGCGACCCACAGCGACATGCACTGCCGTCACTGCCGTCACCACCACTACCACCACTACGGCCGCCACCATCGCTGCCACCCACCAGTGCTTTCGCTGCCACCATGCTTGCCCCTCTGATCCATACATATACCCACGCCCGCCTAGGGGTTTCACGGATGCCACCCGTCGTGTAAAGGTATCTGTTATTGATGGCTTCATTGACTGCTAATATCTTATCGACCATCCGACCGCGAGGACCGACGGACAAATGTCCGGGTACTTTGCCACGGGTGCCCTTTGATCCCGGATGACGGTTGGCCATCACCCGTTTGAAAGCCTGAGGCGATACTCTCCGTGGAGAAGAATACACAACGGATAGTTACTAGCCGTCACTCCTGAGGCATGACGAAATGTATCTGCGCCCTGCTATGTTGTAAGGTTAGAACTCTGGACAGCATCTGATGTACTCGAAGGCTAACACTTTGTCGAGGAAATCACGGATAAGAGCGTGCCACGTGTGAAAATCTATGGAAGAAAGTTACTTTACAAGCAGCCAGCGTCAGCCATCTGTACAAGCAGCCAGCATGGCAACCATCACTATCCATCATATCATTTGTTGAACCCAAAAGGAGGGATATGTATTGTCCGTTGGTTGCACCAGAGACGATTACTAGCGAATCTAATCATCCGCCTGAGATGTGACGGGCACCGTACAAAGCAGGGCAATCATCCGCCGCAAGGATTTGGCGGTTAGATTTTACCGGTTGGACTTCCACTTTGTGTAACCCCTACACCCCTACACCCACCCAGCCACCGTTCATCTTCTCCTTAGCTGCCGCTGCTGCACTCCCCATGGTTACATTCGCCCCTTGTCTTGTGCGTGGGTGTGGGTGTAACACGATGACGGGATGTCCCTCAGCGCAGCCTTGTCAGGTGACGCTTACCTTGCTTGGTATGGAAGGTTGCTCATCTCGCCTGCGCGCGCACACCCGGTGGTTGTCCCCCCCCTGATCTTCCCCTGTTGCCGACGGGCAGGGCATGTGGTTTGAGGAGATGATAAACAACCGCAACAAGAGCGTGGTGCGCGACATGAAGTGGACGAGCGACGGCCAGAAGATCTGCATTGTCTACGAGGACGGTGCGGTCATCCTGGGCAGCGTGGACGGCAACCGGCTTTGGGGCAAGGAGCTCACACTGCAGCTCACGCTCGTCGAGTGGTCGCCTAATTGCCAGCTCATCCTGTTCACCACCGTGCAGGTGGGCATGGCCGCGCGCGGTTGAGGACGGCAGCCTGGTGGCTGGCTGTTGGGGCTGGGGGGGGGGGGGGGGGGGGGGGGAGAGGGGGCCTGCGATAGGCACTGGTTCCTGTGCTGGCCAAGGGGCCTTCTGTTGGGTGCGCTTGCTGTATGTGCGTATGCTCATGGCTCGACTGCGCTGCCTTTGTGGGTACCGGCACCCATGTCCGGG
This sequence comes from Mesostigma viride, assembly GCA_009746045.1. Classification (NCBI taxonomy): domain Eukaryota; kingdom Viridiplantae; phylum Streptophyta; class Mesostigmatophyceae; order Mesostigmatales; family Mesostigmataceae; genus Mesostigma; species Mesostigma viride. The sequence continues at coordinate 553,695 of RPFO01001075.1, read as the reverse complement.
CGTATGGCGTCTCGGACCAGCCTGTGTGGGGCTACCCCATGTCGCCTCCCATCCGTGATTCCGCAGGGCATGGGTGCTGGTGCATGCCGCGCGTTGATGGCCCACTGACAAGCCCATCTACCCCGCGGTGCTGCGTTTCCTCATGGCCACTCGTTTATTTGCCAGAGCCCCTGGGTTTGACCACCTGATGGGCTTGGATGGGACACCCAGTGGCATGAATGTATTGATCTGCTGCTGTCCCTCACACCAGCACCTGCACATCACCACCCGGTCTGGGGCAAGTTGCCCTTTGGGGAGGCATTACTGAACCCTGCACTCACCCAAACGTTACCTGAACCCACCCGACGCCATCATGTTATTGCCACCGCACACACCCCACACCCTGCTGCGCCCCCCACCAGGGTGAGGTGCACATCTATGACGGCAACGGCAACCCGATGTCCAAGATGGTCATCTACTGCCAGGAGGGGGCGTCGGGACCCGCCAACGTGGTCGGCGTGAATTGGTACGACGGGCTGCAGGGCTACCCGGAGCCCAACAGCCCCAGCCTAGCGGTCGCCTTCGACAACGGGCGCATCCAGGTTCGCACCACCCATTGCCAGCATGGGCCGTTGGTGCCTCCCTGTCTCGCGCCACCCCGTGTTGTGTCCTGTTTGTGTTTTCTGAGTCGTGCTCTCCTGCGGCCTCTCTATGGCTGTTGATCTCTCGCTGTTCTCTGCGTGCCCCGATCGCGAGCACCTCGGCCGTGTCTCGTGTTCATGGCCATCTCCGCACTTGCTGCTGCGCGCCCGCACTGCCCCAGTGGCATGGGCCACATCCCCCGACGTTGTTCAAGCCGCGGTGTGTCCCCCTCACCCCCACTCAAACCACATGCCTTGCTCAGCAAAGTGACAGGATCTTTGCTCTGTGCATGCCTGCCGATGCTTGCGCCTGCCACTCTTGTGTGGCGGCGGCTCTGCCCCCCCTGCTCTCCCCCTCCCCCCCCCTCAGATCATGCGCAACGAATTTGACGACAAGCCGGTGCTCATCGACACGGGCATGCACCTGACCAAGGTGGACTGGAACGGGGACGGCACTGTGCTCGCCGTGGCAGGCACACAGAAGCTGCAGGTGAAAGGAGGGGGGGGGGCCACGTGAAGTATGGCAAATGTACTGGGTGCTAGCGCCCGTTGTCCATTCCTGTCGGAGAAGAGAGCTGGTAGATCTAAGAGCTGAACCCCACTGCATGCTGACGTAGATCAGCTTGGCCTTTCCGTGTGCAGGACTGGTCCTCCCCGATTGGGGTGGGCAGGTCGCCCGGTGGTGACTCTGTATTGGCATGGGATGTTGCTCTGTGTATACCCTGTATGGGAGTTCACCGTCACACACTTGGTGCCCGTGGCGGCTGTTTGCCTCCCCTTCTCCTGCCACTGGGTGCTGGGGATGCCTGGTTCCCTAGCCTCCCACCATACCATGCTCGTTCTTGCCCCCTCTCATCAATCATGTGGGCATGCCATGTGTGAAAGAGGACCAGTTTGCAGTGCTGCCACCTTCACCCTTGCATGGCTGACCTGGCCACCCCCACCCCCACCTCCACCTTGCAACCCCACCTGCCACCTTCTTCCTTACCCCCGCCCCCCGCGCTCCCCCCCTTGCAGGTGAGCGGGGAGAACCGCGAGACGAGCATGGTCCAGTTCTACTCGTATGACGGCAACCACCTGCGCACCCTGCGCGTGCCGGGGGGCGGCATCAGCGCGCTCTCGTGGGAGGGCGGCGGCTTGCGCATCGCACTCGCGGTCGACAGCTTCATTTACTTCGCCAACATCCGGCGTGACTACAAGTGGGGCTACTTTGGCACCACCGTGGTCTACGCGTTCGCCAAGCCGGAGCGTCCCGAGATGTGCATCATGTTCTGGGACACCTCCACCAACGACAGGTGAGGGGGAGCATGGCTCATGTTGCGAAATGCCCATATTAGTCGGCCTCCAGTTTTCTCCGCATCGTGTCAGCTTGTGTGCCCTGCTGGCCTTGCCACTTCCCATCGCTGCCCCGCGCTTTCCTCCCCTTGACACCCACGGACGCCCATCATTCCTTGTGCCCCCTCGCTGCCCCCCCCACCCCGGCGCCCCCCCCCACCCCGGTGCTGTTTGTGCGCGGCCGGTTTGCGCGGCCAGGTACGCCAAGTACGTGAAGAAGCTGATCGCCATCCAGGCGCACGGCGAGTACTGCGTGCTCTCCACCAAGGTGGGCATGCCTCCATCACGGAGGGGAGGGGGGGCGTGGTAGAGTGATGCCAGGGGGTGCTGTGCCCGTTACCAGCGGTAGCGCCCATGTCATAGTGAGAGTTGCCTGCTGCACCGTGGACGTCGTTGTGGCCGCCACCAGTAGCCATGGTGGCCCATGGGTGTCGTGCTGGTCACCTGCAGCTCACGGGGTCTCCGTCCAGCCCCTGTACCCTTGCTATTGTCGCTGGATGGGTCCTGATTTTACCCAACCTTACAAAACCGGGTGTCTTTCTGGTTGGATAGCTCTGGCTGCACACGGGCTAGCGGCATGTGGACTGTCCTCAGATTGGAATCTGCATGGGTGAAGCCGCGCAAGTCAAGGCACTGCAAACTTAACACGGCTTCCCTCTTGTTCAACCAGACAGCGTCCATAAGGATGTTGTGGGGATGTCGATGTCGTGCACGTCTCTCGCAGCCTGGTTTGGTGGATGGAGGCAATCATGAGCGAGCGGTGCGTGCCTGATCCATTTTCCGCCCGCTACGCACGATCCATGCTGCTTTGCGTATGGTGCGTGTGCATGTGCTTGCGGGGGCCAGGCTCATGCTTGTGGCCGTGCTCGTGTGTTTGCGCGTTATGCGTGTGCCTGTGTTCGTCCACGCCCTGCAGGGTGAGGAGCCAGGGCAGTACATCCTCATCCTGTGCAACGCCATCGGCAGCCCGGTCGACTCCAAGTACATCGACGTGGAGCCGGTGTACCTGTGCATGACCGATGTAAGCATCAACGGATGGGGGCGTGTGCATGGCCGATGTAAGCATCAAGGGATGGGGGCGCGTGCACGGCTAAAGGAAGGGGAAGTGTGGTGTAAAATTTGTATGAGCCGAGCGGGGCAAGAGGGTGGTGTGCGTGCAGCATGCAGCTCCAGGAACCAAGGGATCGTGCGCCCCCGTGTGTGGCACGGGTATCGTCCTCACTGACATCGGGAAGCCTCATGCTGTTTCATGCAGGCCGTTGGGTGGGGCTGAGCTGGGTGGTGGCATATAGACGGCCAGATCACTTGTTGGCACTTCATACCTGGCCGGGATACCTGTCCTTTGTACTTCCTCTTGTGCCAAACCACCCTGCGATTCCCTGCTTGGTGCTAGCACCCACTCTGACCTGTCCTGATCACTCCCACACATCTCTGACAGAATATGTGCATCGCATTGCTGTTTTCTGAGCCCCATGTGCCGCTTTTCCGCAACCCCAATCCCCACCTCCCCACGTGTGCACGTACACATCCCCAATCCCATTTCCCCACGCACACACACACACGTACCCCCCCCCCCCCCCCGCGCGCCCCCTGCCAGTTCCACGTGGTGGCGGCGTCAGACGAGGTGGTGTTTGTGTGGCAGTACCGCACAGCCGTGTCCAAGCTGTCCTCCGCGCTGGACGCCATGGGGGGGGTGCGCCGCAAGGAGGGCGGGGGTGGACGCGAGCGCATGTTTCACATCGACGTGCTGCCCACCAACGAGGTGGGCGAGGAGGGGGGGAAGGGGTGCATCCCGCAGCTGTTTCTTGTGTGATGTCGCCTGCCACCAACTGCGGCACCTGCAGATGCCCACTGCACCACGGGCTTGCACCCGCTCTCGCGCATGTGCCAAGGAAGCAGTATCAAGACACCGCCATGCCGTGTGGGTGCGAAGGGGGACGGGATGCTTGCTGGGTGGTCCTCACTGCTTTGATTGTGTGTGTTGAATGGGGCTTGTGCGTGTTTGCATGGACACAGGGATGGTTGGGAACACCCGCAAGGTTTTTCCTGCCAGTAGCAGCAACCAGTTTCGTGTATTCGCCCTTGGAAGCAAACGCGAACTTGGAAGCATGGGGTGCATGTATGTGATGGAGCCACCGGCATTGCAGCCCCCTCCATAGACCCCAATGTGGCTGTGGGGTGTTGAGTCGGCGCACACGTGCCCACTGGGTGGCCCCTTCCCATGTCGTTTGTGTTTCCTGATGCGTGCGCTCGCTTGCTTCCTGTCCCCTGCCCCCTCATGCGTGCGCTCATGTGCTGGCTTGCCCCCTTGGGCTGCCTCCTTTCATGTGTGTGTGTGTGCGTGTGTCCGCAGCAAGGCGGCGTGGAGAAGTTCAAGCGGCCGCTGCACCCGACCGAGGACCCAATCGCGTGCATCTGCGCCAGCGAAAAGGTGCTCATGGTGGGGCGCGAGAGCGGCATCGTGCACGGGTACGGCCTGCCCCACCTCACGCTGGAGAACAAGTACATCCTGCGCTGCCGGCCGCAAGGTGAGGCAACGCTGCGCAGCTTCGCTCGCGCCTCTGCTGATGGACGCAACACCTGGAAGCCAGGTCTGTCCGTGGCAAGCACGCAGAACCAGGACGGAAGGCATCAGAGCGCCTGTCGCGGTGGGAATGATGGCCCTGCCTGTCTCCGCTGACAATCGCATGCGGGGGCCCCGTGTGAGATGCTGATGGGCCGCCGATCTTGGCCACCGGTTATCATGGAGCCAACGTGTGTGTATGTGTGAATGTGCGCGTGTGTGTGTGTCTGTGTTGAGACGCTGTGCATGGGGGGTCAGGCCCAACCCCCAGGCATGCGCACTGCCACACCGGACTGTCGCTCGGACGGAAACAACTCTCTCCCGCACGCAACCCGTTCGGCAGCGCCCCTTCCGCTCGTGCACCTCCATCGGCTGTCCGTGCGCTGTTTTTGTGCGCTCCATGTGCTGCGGCCAGTTCTTGCGCTTGCTTGCCTGGGTCATGCGTGCCTCATGGGCGCCCACTTGTGGCCCATCATGACCTGCACTCATGTTCCCTGCCCCGCACCCTGTGTGGCCACCACCCTCGTCGCTGCGCCCTCGCAGTGCTGGCGCTCAACTGCAACTCCACGCGCATGTCCATCATCGACATCAACGGCGTGCTCTCCTTCTTCGACACGCAGGCGCAGTCCGCTGCCACGCCGGTGAGGGGTGCCGTGCAGTGTGCACGCAGGATGGGGGGCCATATTTAGTGGCGTACCAGCAACATGCCTTGGGCATGGCCACGCAGTACATGCCGACCTGGTGCCCTGCGCTTACGTCTGAACCAGTGGTGACGTAGTTTAGCACAGCGGAGCGCTAGCTCATATGAGTAGGGACAAAGAGCCTGCCTAGCTCAAGGGGGAAATGCGGCTTGTGTTGTGGGTGTGTGGCTGGGAAAGTGGGATGGGGATAGCAGCATGGGCCAGCGCGGGCTATTGAGATAGGCAGACAGATGGCATGGGTTTGGGCCATGGGATCTGAGGTCACGGCATCTGTCCTCCGCCTCGTAGCTCTTGCTCTTTCCCCTGATGGTACATGTCTGGTGCTGCCCATGCGTGGCTCCTCCCCCCTCCTTGATCGCTGCCCCCTCCCTTGCCCCCTTGTCGCGGCGCCAGGGCGTGATGGGCGAGCACCTCCCCTTTGAGCGCAAGGATGCGTGGTTCATGAAGTGGGCGGCTGACAATCCGGACCTGCTGGCCATGATGGAGAAGACGCGCATGTACATCTTCCGCGGGATGGACCCAGAGGAGCCTGTCCTCTCCTCCGCTTACATCTGCGAGTTCAAGGACCTGCAGGTACGTGGCCGGTGGTAGGAAACGGCCGGTGGCACGCGCACATGGGGGGGTTCAAGCACCTGCAGGTGGATAATGAATGCCAGTTGCAGGACCTGTAGGTAGGCGCATGCGCACATCGTTGAGCTCAAGGACCTGTAGTTAATGTTTCGGGTAGCTGCAGGACCTGCAGCGTGGCACGCACGCACTCATGATAGCATGTGCCCCCGTTGGCAGGCCATCGCTTGTAGGCGGGACCACTTTGAGCAAGCGGGTGTCTGCGTGGCATCGTGTGTGGCTGTATACTCCTGAACTGAAGAAACTAGGAGGAAGATTGCATTTGCCCCCGGCACGTGGCGGGCGGGTGAGCTGGAGGTTACTGAAGGATTTTGTGGCATGCACATTTCCTTTACCTGTCTGTTCCTTGTGTGCGTTCCTGGCCCCCCTCGTCCCATGCGGCCACAGATCAAGGCGGTCATGCTGGACGATGTGTTCGTGGAGCCGGACAACCCCGACAAATCCTCCGTCATCCACTACGAGACCAAGGTGAGCAATACGCGGGGCAGGCAGGATGGGGAACGGTGGCCTCCATCCACCTCCCGTCACCATCAGTGCAGGAGCATGGTCTATCGCTCCATGAGCGTGCGCAGAGGCAGGAGTTGCTGCGGGCTGATGGCTTCCATGGCCCCAGATAGGCGTAGTGAAGGGAGCAGGGACTTCGGTTGAGTTGGGTCACCATCTGTTGATTAGTCGTGTTCGATAATGCTGTTTACAAGGGCCACCGAGAGGGCATAGCTAACACCCCTAGGGCATGCGCCGCCACCACGGTTCCTCTGTGCCCTGCTCGCCGACGCTCATGAATAGCATGGCAACACGTGACTGGTCCGCGCTCATGAATAGCATGGCAACACGTGACTGGTCCGCGCTCATGAATAGCATGGCAACACGTGACTGGTCCGCGCTCATGAATAGCATGGCAACACGTGACTGGTCCGCGCTCATGAATAGCATGGCAACACGTGACTGGTCCGCGCTCATGAATACCATGGCAACACGTGACTGGTCCGCGCTCATGAATAGCATGGCAACACGTGACTGGTCCGCGCTCATGAATAGCATGGCAACACGTGACTGGTCCGCGCTCATGAATAGCATGGCAACACGTGACTGGTCCGCGCTCATGAATAGCATGGCAACACGTGACTGGTCCGCGCTCATGAATAGCATGGCAACACGTGACTGGTCCGCACTCATGAATAGCATGGCAACACGTGACTGGTCCGCGCTCATGAATAGCATGGCAACACGTGACTGGTCCGCGCTCATGAATAGCATGGCAACACGTGACTGGTCCGCGCTCATGAATAGCATGGCAACACGTGACTGGTCCGCGCTCATGAATAGCATGGCAACACGTGACTGGTGCGCACTCATGAATAGCATGGCAACACGTGACTGGTCCGCGCTCATGAATAGCATGGCAACACGTGACTGGTCCGCGCTCATGAATAGCATGGCAACACGTGACTGGTCCGCGCTCATGAATAGCATGGCAACACGTGACTGGTCCGCGCTCATGAATAGCATGGCAACACGTGACTGGTCCGCGCTCATGAATAGCATGGCAACACGTGACTGGTCCGCGCTCATGAATAGCATGGCAACACGTGACTGGTCCGCACTCATGAATAGCATGGCAACACGTGACATGAATAGCATAGCATGGCAACACGTGACTGGTCCGCACCAGATACAGCCAGCTCGACAGGCGACCGCTCGATGCCTGCTTCCAGGTGTGCTCCTTGTTCGCATCCCTTGGTAGGGAGTCTTCTCCTTCTTTCCTCACCAGCCAACCATCATCCCACCATGCCTCCCCGTGCGCGTGTGCCTATCCTCCCCGCGTGGCTGTTTTCATATCGCGTGCACGCGTGCAGTCGCTGCGTGACACGCGCCACATCCTGGCCAACGTGTCCATCGCCGACGCGTACCAGTTCATCGAGGACAACAGCCACCCAATGCTGTGGCGCCAGCTGGCGGAGCACGCGCTCAACAACCTGGACTTCACGATCGCCGACAAGGCGTTTGTGCGGTGCACGGACTACCAGGGCATCCAGCTGGTCAAGCGGCTGCAGGTACAGTCCAGCTCGTCAGGCAGCTGCAGGTAGAGCACCAAAGCGTTGAAAGAATATCCCGTCATTCTCAGGCATGGGTGCACAAGGCTCTATTTCCGGTGGGTGAGTCTCTTTCCATCGCCATCGAACTGATGGGGCGTCGTGGGGGCGACATGATTTGTTCTGTTCTGCTTCCCCGCGTTCCCTGCTAGCGGCTGCGGCACGAGCACTTGTGCTTGCGCGTGTGCTGCCCCTTGGCTGCCACGGTGGGGTTGCCCCTTGGCAGTGCTCGCTGGCCATGCGCCCTCCCCCCTTCTCCTGCGCTTGCCGTGGGAAACTTAGCACCAAACTTGGCCCCCCACCGCACCCCACCCCGCCTCACCCGCCAGATGTTGGACGACAAGGCCAAGCAGCGCGCCGAGGTGGCAGTCTACTTTAAGCGGTTCGACGAGGCAGAGGCGCTGTACCGCGAGATGGACCGCATGGACCTGGCCATCGAGATGCGCATGCGGCTGGGAGACTGGTTCACGGTACGGGGTGGAGTGCGCCCTGTAGGGTGGGTGGTAGTAGCGCATGCGCATGCAGCGGGGCGACTGGTTAAAAGGAAAGGGTACGAATGGGGTAGCCACATGCCCGGCCCTGCGCCATGCTGTTGGTGCATGCCTAGCTCTTGGTGCACACCGAGCGTGGGCAACATGGGATGATGAGGGGGGCAGAGCGGGTGGACCGAGCCACATTGCGCTGGCATGCAGGTGCGTTGCGGAGGAGCTGTGTTTGCGTGCCAGAAGACATGGCCCCCGTGCGCGAACCTTGGAGGCACACCATCATGCGAGCCGGCCCGTTACATGCGCGGCGGTTGCTCTACCCCATTGTCGCCTGGCTTCCGCTCCCCCATTGTCGCTTGCCACCCAGCGATGGTTTGCCGCATCCACTGGCCCCGTGCACTGTATGAAACGCTGACACTCTCCCGTCTGGTTTGCACCGCGCACTGCCGCACACACACACACACACATGGCGCGTGTGATGCTGGCTGCTGGACCCCCGCCACCAGGTGGAGAAGCTGGTGACGGAGGGCGGCGGCGACGACGCGCTGCTGGTCACCGCATGGAACCGCATGGGGGACTACTACGCAGACCGGCAGAAGTGGAGCAAGGCGGTGCAGTACTACGCGCAGGCCAAGAACAGTGAGCGGCTGGTGGAGTGCTTCTACATGCTGGAGGACTTCAGTGGTGAGGGGGGGGGGGGGGGGAATATCAGCGCGTGTGTGTGGGCATTTCGCTTGGTTTCTATTAGGGGGAGCGGATCTTGTGGCGGATTGGGGGTGGGTGATGCGGCAAGTAGGATTAAGACCCGGCCATGTTCCTTGTTTTGTCATACCTCCCTGCCCACTCTCTGTGGCAACGCTTCAGACCCATACCCCGCCCAGAGCCTGCACATGTGTGAGCCAAGGATGGAAGGAACCGCCGCACTCGCAGCACATGCTGGTGTAGCGTCATGTCCCTGTGGTCGGCGGCTTGTGCTGGACCGGAGCGAGTATGCGGTCCCCGTGTGTGTTTCTGGACTTCCGTGAGCTGACGACTGCCCTCTGTGTGCCCCGTCGTGCTGCCCCTTGTGCGTACGCGGGCGCTGTGTCCTGCTGCTGGTGCCCATCCCAACTCCCAGGTTTGGAGAAGCTTATTTATGCGGTCCCCGAAGGGTCGCCCTTGCTCCCAGATATCGCCGAGAAGTTCCTGTCTGTGGGCCTGTGCGAGCAGGCGGTTGCCGGCTACCTGAAAGCCGGTGCGTTGCGCGCACGCCCTCACCGTCGGTGGGCCCATGTGTGCCTGGGTTAGTTATGTACACGCGTATGCATGTGCTGTTGTGAGGAGAAGGCGTGTATGTATATTGAAGGCCCGATCCGTGTCTGTACCGCCAGCCTCGTGGCTGCGTGGGTAGCATTGGCATAATCGTTGTGTTCCATGATGGCCTGGCGGCGGACCGGGCATGGCCCCTAAGGAGCTGTCAGGCTTGCCTTGCAAAGAGGCTTCTCCTTGCAAGAGGCTTCTCCTTGCGAGGTCTTTTCCCTCCCAAGCCTTCCTTCAGCGGCGGGTCGAGTTACCTCACCTGTCCCTGCCCCTGCCCCTGCCCCTGCCCCTGCCCCTGCCCCTGCCCCTGCCCCTGCCCCTGCCCCTACCCCTGCCCCTGCCCCTGCCCCTGCCCCTGCCCCTGCCCCTGCCCCTGCCCCTGCCCCTGCCCATGCCCATGCCCATGCCCATGCCCATGCCCATGCCCATGCCCATGCCCATGCCCATGCCCATGCCCATGCCCATGCCCATGCCCCTTGTTTTGTCCCATCCCTGCCCCTGCCCACCGGCGTTATGCCCACCCTGTGCGCTCCTTGCGCAGGCGAGGTGAAGGCGGCGATTGACTGCTGTGTGCTGCTCAACCAGTGGGACCAGGCCGTCGAGCTGGCGGAGAAGCACGACCTGCAGCAGATCGAGGCACTGCTGACCAAGTACGCCAACCACCTGCTGGACAAGGCCAAGCCACTGCACGCGATCGAGCTCTACCGCAAGGCGGGGCGCCACACCGAGGCGGCCAAGCTGCTCAACGACCTGGCCAACAAGGCAGCCAAGAGCCGGGTGAGGGGGGGGGGGGGGGGAAGGGGGGAAGATGGAGGGGGGTTAAAAGCCAGGGAAGGAGGGCGGGGGGAAACAGGGGAGAAAAGGGGTTATGGACAGAGGGAGTGACGGGGGGGGGATGGGGGCGGAAGGATGGGCAAGGAGCAAGGATGAGGGCAGTGACTGGACGGATTTGGCTGGCATGGTTGGTTGCGTTGCGTTTGATTAGGTCTGTCACGCAGGATGGGCAGGTGCAGCTACAGGGCTGTACCCTTGCAAGGTGTCGACATGGCTTTGACGGGGACACGTGGCCAGCGCAGCGTGGGGGGGGCAGAGGCAGGGGGCTATCTGATGGCCATTACAGAGAAAGGTCATATGAGGAAGGCTCTGGGTGGAAGTGTTTCTTTGTTCTATGCTAGCAAATCAGGTTAGGGCCTCCGTCTCACAACACCCGGCACTTTGCCTCATGACCCCCCAACCCCCACCAATACACACACACATACACAACCACACAACCACACACACACATACACAACCACACAACCACACATACACAACCACACAACACACACACACACACACACACACACACACACACACACACACACACACACACACACACATCCACACGCACATCCACACGCACACTTGATACCCCAGGTGAACCCCATGCGTGTAAAGAAGTTGTACGTGCTGGCGGGGCTGGAGATTGAGCTGTTCAAGAAGAAGACGCTGGACCTGCAGATGGGCGACGGAGGGGGCCGCAAGACGCAGGTGGGCACGGCGGCGGCCACACTGGACGGCCTGATGGTGCACGAGGCGGCCACACAGAACAACAAGGCGCTGGAGAACGCGTGGCGCGGGGCCGAGGCTTACCACCTGCTGCTGCTGGCGCATCGACAGCTGTACAACAACCAGGTGGGTGGTTAGCACCGACAGCTGTGCAACAACCAGGTGGGTGGTTAGCACCGACAGCTGTGCAACAACCAGGTGGGTGGTTAGCACCGACAGCTGCGCAACAACCAGGTGGGTGGTTAGCACCGACAGCTGCGCAACAACCAGGTGGGTGGTTTAGCTCAAGAGGTGGGCTGGCATGGTGGTGTGGATGTGGAGAGCCTGGGGTGGGGTTGCCCCCGCTTGCCCCCGGCATCCTATCACCTGCAACCCTGCTGGTGATCATGATCACCTTCCCACGCCGCCACCGCCCCGTTGTGTGACGGGAGATGGGCCGCGACGATTCCCCTGTAGCACCGCGCGCAGCCGTGGGGCGGCTGTCATCCCGTGCTCCCATGGCACATGGCCGTACAGGTGCCGGTACATGCGCCTGCATCGCATGTGCTTGTGCCGGGTTGTACCTGCTTGTCTGCTTGCCCCCTTGCCTCTCCTAGTCTCCTCCCCTCGACACTCGGGGCTGATTGCATGCGTCAACGGCCATCCATGTCCACGCGCACACTCTTCCACACCACCCCGTTGTCCACACACTCATGGCCACCACTCACGTGCCCTTGCCGATGCTGCCTGTTGCCATCTGTGCTCGCTGCACACGCGCCACCTGCCGCGTGCAGATTGATGCGGCGATGAAGACGTCGCTTCGTCTCAGGGAGTACGAGGACCTGCTGGAGCCGGTGGATCTCTTCTCCTTTCTGGCGCTCACCTGCTTCTACAATAAGTACTACCGGCAGTGCTCCAACGCGATCAACAAGCTGGAGATGCTGGACGGGGTGGACACGACGCAGCGCGACGCCTACTGCGAGCTGGGGGTTGCCATCTTCAGCCGCTATCCGCCCAACGACCCCAATGCACGCCGGCTGGTGTGTGCACGCGCGCCCGTGGTGGCTATGATGGTGCTTGCGTTTGCTCCCTTGTCCAATATAGATTAGGGCAGCGCATGAAGTAACTCGTTATCCTACGCACATTATACTTGCCTGGCACTTGGTTTCGTTACTTCTTCCTGCCTTCTGCCACACCATTGTCATCCTTGGCTCCGTATAGCTATTCCAAACAGGTACGCTTTACACACGCACATGTATTATTAGCACACACAACCCCTTCAACTCATGCGAGTAATGCGGCATGCCACGTCTAGCACAAATGTTGTCTCAACTTACGAGTGTTTACCTGCATGTGTGGTGCTTCCTGGCGACCTCTGTGCCTGTTGTTCCACATCTCATTCCCGTGTTTCTGTCGTTCCTCCCCCCCCCCCCTTCTCCCCTCTCCTTCCTCACTTCTCCACCCCCAGATGTGCCCCGAGTGCCAGACCAACGTGAACGACTGGAGCACGCGCTGCCCCAAGCCCGGCTGCGACACACAGTTCCCCATGTGCGTGGCCACGGGGCGCGCCATCCTCACGGAGAACCGCACCAAGTGCCGCGCGTGCAAGCACTACATGATCAGCGCCGAGCTGAGGGGCAGGGTAAGTGCGCGCGCGGTGTCATTGGCTCGGAGCCCTTTGCGTGCTATGTTGGCGAGTGTGTGTGCATGCGTGCATGCGTGCATGCGTGCATGCGTGCATGCATGCGTGCGTGCGTGCGTGCGTGCGTGCGTGCGTGCGTGCGTGCGTGCGTGCGTGCGTGCGTGCGTGCGTGCGTGAGTGAGTGTGTGCATGCGTCCGTGCGTGCGCGCGTGCGTGCGTGCATGCGTGAGTGTGTGCGTGGGTGCGTGCGTGCGTGAGTGAGTGAGTGAGTGAGTGAGTGAGTGAGTGAGTGAGTGAGTGAGTGAGTGAGTGAGTGAGTGAGTGAGTGAGTGAGTGAGTGAGTGAGTGAGTGGGTGGGTGGGTGGGTGGGTGGGTGGGTGGGTGGGTGGGTGGGTGGGTGGGTGGGTGGGTGGGTGGGTGGGTGGGTGGGTGGGTGGGTGGGTGGGTGGGTGGGTGGGTGGGTGGGTGGGTGGGTGGGTGGGTGGGTGGGTGCGTGCGTGCGTGCGTGCGTGCGTGCGTGCGTGCGTGCGTGCGTGCGTGCATGCGTGCGTGCGTGCGTGTGTGCGCGCGTGCGTCTGAGGGTGTATTCACATGTGTTTGTCTGTGTATGTGCACAATGCCTGTCCATTAGTGGGTATGTGCACGATTCGCCTGCATGCACAGCTGAGCATCTGCTACCCACCTGCACGAATGTAGGGGTGTGCCTGTACGTTAGCGTGCGGGCATGGGCGCGGCATGTCCTGTTCATGCTCCTTCAGTACATGTGCCAGCTGCTGGACGTCGACATGGCATATTCGTTCGCACTGCCATTGCATAAGCCAAAATGGCGGCCCAATCTGCGATGTTCCGCCCACTTTGTTCTGCACTACTTGTTCCGCTTACTTTTCTCCCCAAGCTCGGCATGCATGAGGTTCCCAAGTGGTTTGCCCAGCTGTGCCAGTGTTGCCATCCCTGGGCGCACCCGTTGAGGTACACTCAAATGACTAGCACTTCGCAGTAACGCCTGAGCAAATGTGCAAGTGGCAAGGCAAGTCAGCATCAGGGAAATGGCTACGTTTTGCTTGGGTTTCCATTATTGTCCTTTCCTCTCATGTAACATGGTCCAGTCAATCAGCAACATGCCCTTGCAAGTTCTGACATTTTCCGCCTGGCTGGGCGTAATGTGCGCTCCCAACTTCATCGTACAGGTACACTGCCCTCTCTGCCACTCGGGTCTACAAAAGTCCATGGACACTGGTGGGGGGCGAGGTTACTCGTAGAGCTGCACTTGTCAGGGCCAAAAGCATTCAAGAAATGGGCATGAAAGATAGATATGTACGAAATCTATATACATAAGCAGCCTCATCACGTTTTGGGGCATGCTTACAAGCAAGGTGGGTATCGGAGGCCTGGTTGTTACCATTTGATGGAATTCTTCAGACACATCAGGATGATGCCTTCGCGACCAATAATACTGACCACGAACATTAGACAGTGAAAATTGAAGTAACGTTCGCTCATTAAATGGTTATGGGTGTAAGGGCGTCGCCCACACCGGCTTGGTGCTTTCCCTTGGAACCATACTCTGCGTCCAAGTTTGCATGAGAACCGACCGTACGATTGGCTCATTGGTCAGTACTTGGGTAGTATTTATGATATGCACGCTCATGCAAACTGACAAGGTTCCACCCCAGGGACGTGAGTTTCCACCCCTGGGTATCTGACAGTGGTTAATCCCCCCCCCAGAATTTCTGACTCTGCATAAGTCGGGACCAATTCTGGGGTACAATCAAGGTGGCATATAATAATATGTGAGACAACTATGATGCGAACTAGTGTCATTATTATTGAAGTTACATGGCAGCTTATAGAAATCTGCTACATACCCACCTAGCTATAGGCTTTGTCGAACATTCCTGCATGCAGGCGAGCTGCACCAGTTCCCATGCCCGCTGTCTGCTGTGCACACTGAAGGATTAAAAGCATTCTGGTGCTCCGTGACTCCCGGGAGCACGTGCTTAATTCACTAAACAAGGCAGGGGTCCTGACTACATGTTAGGTAAGTTGTACCCGTACATATATGTGTACCGCGCAGCGGCTCCCCATGCAAGTACCTGTACTGGCGCACTGAACTCCCGGCCCATCTGGACCACCCATGCAGTCCACGTACTGCCAGTGCCAGCTGCAGGCTGCACCGCTAAGTTGATGAAGTGGCAAAAAGTGGTAACTGAGCCAACCCTAGCACTCACACTTGGCGGATCGATGCTTGACTAAGTATAGCTGGGCCAGGCATATGGGATGTCAGCACTGATGAAGGATCGAACCAGAAAAGTTAGGTGTCTTGTAGTATTCCAAAACATTGTGTTTCTAAGTGATGGCACCGCCTCGATCACGGACGACCAGCTCGCGAAGGCGGGCTTGGGAGAATATATAAAGGCATCTCCTGGGGCCTCGGTGATGTTTTTCACTTGTATAGCAGGTAAGTAGGCAAGTACGTAAGTAAGAAAGTATGTAAGTAAATAAGTGTAAGAAAGTAAGTAAGTAAAAGTAAGCAAGCACAAGTACTTGCGCGTCATGCGCACAGGCATGCCACGGAGTACTATGCTAAACACATTAGAAAAATTAAATAAAATTAAACGAAACAAACAGACAAATTAAATATCATCTGCATCATGCATTTTTCACTATGTACGTTGACCCATGTGTGACCAATCAGACCAGTTATATTAGTTATATAAGTAGCAGTATAGGGGCATACCCAGGGTATAGACTCACATTAAACCTTGTTCTTGACATTTGCATGTCTCAACAACCGCGGGCCATACTCAAAGATACTCCTGGTCTCTATCTCGCATATCGTTAACACTTAAATACAGCTGCTCATAGCTCAACCTGGACTGCGCGGTGCTGGCAAGTTGCAGGGTTGAGGTTGCAGCCCCTGCTACAGACAGAAAGTGCAACATGTCAAAAACTGCAAGGTCACCACTCTTCAAATTTGACATGAACCTGCAGTGTGGCGTGTGCATGCGAACAAAACACAAACGCGATGTCACTGAGGCAGGAAATAAAATAGAAATCAGTGCTCCTAGAAGCAAGCTAGACATTATTTTTACAATGCGTGTTCGACATTATTTGTGCGTGCGAAAATTGGCATTGCGGGAGCTGTAGCTCTGGCCCAAATAATTGGCATGCACAGAACGAATCCTAGGTATATACACTCGATCTGCACAGCAGGTCGATGCTAGAAAAAGAAGCTTGACTCCAGGTAGGCATGTTGAAGCAGCTATGCCCTTTCCAGCCCAGTAACGCTAAAAAAGATCTAGGTCGTGCAAGGCAATTCACAACTGGATGGATATTACCATTGAAAACCAGGATTCAATCCAGGTTTCAGGTTTCAAATTCGTTCTGAGCACCTAACCTATCAAAATGAAAAATAGTTTGAAAACTTACCCTGCATCATTATGCGAGGCAAGAAAAAAAATCGGGATTAAGGGCATTAATGATAGTTTATGGCTTCGTCTAGATGTGGCCTCAACAAATGGTCTACTGGCATGCGCCGATTGTCTCATGGTGCCCTGACAATAGAGCCATGCGTCATGGACCGCGCAGCATTGTATGGGACTGGGCCTACCTTGGGTTTGTCTTCAGGGACGCGGGATAGAGCGCGATGGCGGGGGCGTGCACGTCTTGGCCAAAGGGGGGAGGCACATCATTCAGCTGCCACATGGCGCATGTGCACAAAGTACAGACAGGGGCGTGTCCGCCGTGGAGCGGATATCAATGGAGGGCATAGCTCAGCGGGCCTGTGTCCAGACCGACTGCGCGGGCATACCCTGGTCAGATAGCCACTCGCACCTGGCAACGGGGAAGAGAAGTGAGACTGCGGGGCAGGCTCAGGGAGGCCACGGGTGATGTGGCCGACTCGGAAGGCTTGGGAGAGTAAAATTGAATTCAGCACCCTGGTGGTCCGCCTGATGGGCATACCTTATGTACATTCACCACCTTACTGGGCGCATAGAGGATAGGGCCAGATAGCCAGGATTAAGTCTGCACTATTTGACAAGTTCTAGCTATCGTTTCAAGGTGTGACGTCAGTTTATGAATCAGGCATTGGTGCTAACAATACACAAGACCTGACAAACTGGCAAGCTTCTGAACTGGAAAGCTCTTCTGTGCTGTACACCGGGGCATGTGGAGTACGTGAGGTATTGGACATGGACCTTTCTGGATGCGCGCCCCAGCTGATACGTGCAAGTTTGTCAAGTTAACCGACGCATGGCACGCTCTCACATCAGCCAACACGCGAAGGGCATGCTGATGATGATGATGATGATGATGATGATGATGATGATGATGATGATGATGATGATGATGATGATGATGATGATGATGATGATGATGATGATGATGATGATGATGATGATGATGATGATGATGATGATGATGATGATGATGATGATGATGATGATGATGATGATGATGATGATGATGATGATGATGATGATGATGATGATGATGATGATGATGATGATGATGATGATGATGATGATGATGATGATGATGATGATGATGATGATGATGATGATGATGATGATGATGATGATGATGATGATGATGATGATGATGATGATGATGATGATGATGATGATGATGATGATGACAGCTGTCAAACCACGAGTAGAGCGTACGAGCACACCTAGCCACAAACCACAATGCGAGCACAACTGTCGCGCACATGGGAAGGGAGGGGACGCCACCGCGATATCTCACTCAGCGCTGAGAAAGCGGCCAATGGGCAGCAGAGACAGGGGAGATGAGGCAAGCTCCCAACCAGTAGAAGCTAGGGCCTGAAGTCAGTTAGCTACTAGTTCTCAACTGTCGATAAAGCCAACGCTTCTCCACCACTAGCCCCCTCAGCAGTCAGCCCCGCCCCCCGCCCTCACCCCACCCCCCCCATTTCCCTCCATCACCAATTAGGACTATTTTCATAGTAATAACAGAATATGGATGACATACACCACTAGCTGCTTGACCAACAAACCAGCCACGGCATGGCTAGCGGTTTTACCTCCAGGTCAACAGCTGCAACAAGGATCGCCGCGATCGGTGCCTGGTGTGAGAGCATAAGGCCAGGCGTCCTATCTTGGACCAGCTCCGCAAACACGTGAGCCGTTCGCTTGAGCACGGGCAGAACCCCGGCGTGGATGTCCTCTGCCAGCGCAGCGCATGCGAGTCCACGAACCAAGTCCAGCAAGTGTCAGGGCAAGCCGCCGAGCCCGGCGGCCAAGATGGGGAGGGGCAGATAGTGGGTGGCCATGGGGCAGGACTCTGATGCCGCTGTTGTGACCGAGGGGTTGAGGAGCTGCCGTTGGCGACAACACGTCGGTGGGCCACAGAGTTGGCCACATGGAAGATCTTGTGGGTGCACCCAGGCCATGGGGGGCTATAACCCAGAGTAACCGGTGGAGCCATTATCCACCACCCGAGTACCTCGTACAGGCTGTGATATGATTAAAATATGTTAGTCTGCCAGCACACTGCACACGACAGAAAAAAAATTAGCACAAGCTGGTTCAACATCCCATACAACGATAAGGCTTGCAGGGCGCAGGCACACCCGTCACGGAAAACAAAGAATTGTGCAACAAAGCATGTCGTACCAATGTTGCACCCAACCATGTCGTAACCATCTTGTCTTAGGTGGGCCATGCAGTGCTTTTCTTCCAGACAGTTACGCAAATGGTGGTACGTATGTCTCCTAACCTTATTCCAGTAGGTATGCTGTGGCGAGCCCTCTAATTCCTACGCAGCAGGAATAGGCTGGACGGATTAGGGCCCCAGGGCTGGCCACCAGCGTACGTGAGCAAGGGGAGGGAAAGCAGGGGAAGGGATAGTTGAGGTCGGCACACATACCCAGCCATCAAAATTTCCCATGCCCTGCGGACATCGTGCTCCCGTGGGGCGGTCGACTGCATCCGTCCATGCACGGCCTTGCTTGATTGCAAGCATGCGAGACAGCTCACTGAATAAACACAAACAACAACCTATTGCTGCCATTTGCACATGTCGTTTGCTTCCCTCAACCCGACCCACCAACCTAAACTCCAGAAAGACTGGTGCAAGTAATTCTTTGCATAGTAATACATGCAAGTAAGACACCTCACTGATGTGAACCGGGCTGCTGCATGTGCAAGCAAGGTAAGAACGTACCGTGGGAGCGGGGGAATGAAAAGTACACCAACACGTCACGCACGTTGTTGGCAATGACCTCCTGGGATGGAAGCACCCACAAGTATCAGCAGATGCCGTGGGAGGAAGCAGATGATATCACAAGCGTCAGGTACCGCCACAATACAGGTGGCATCATGGTTGTCTTGTGCCTTCATCTTCTGCAGCGGGCAGCAGCAGCAACGTGAGCAGCACGACACGATGCAGACCCTAGGAAAGAGCCGTGCCATCAGGAGAGTGCGATACTTGGGAAGGAGGTGCTGGTGGAGGAGCTACTGATGCAATGCTGTCCATATGATATTCATGGCCAAGAGATGAAGGCAGAGCCAGAACACATTTGGAAAAGTTGTTACTACGAAGCTCACGGCCTCCATGGCCTGTACGGTGGCTGGAAATCGTTTAAAGAACTGCGCAGTACCCTATACTCATGTGGTATCACTGTACTGGCTCCTATACTTATGTGATATCACTGTACTGGCTCCTATACTTATGTGATATCATTGTACTGGCTCCTATACTTATGTGGTATCACTGTACTGGCTCCTATACTTATGTGATATCATTGTACTGGCTCCTATACTTATGTGATATCATTGTACTGGCTCCTATACTTATGTGATATCATTGTACTGGCTCCTATACTTATGTGATATCACTGTACTGGCTCCTATACTTATGTGATATCATTGTACTGGCTCCTATACTTATGTGATATCATTGTTCTGGCTCCTATACTTATGTGATATCATTGTACTGGCTCCTATACTTATGTGATATCACTGTACTGGCTCCTATACGTATGTGATATCACTGTACTGGCTCCTTTGCAGAAGAGGGGCAGTGTGTGTGGAGGGAAGAGCCATCAAGTCGCCGACGCGTGCTACTGGATGGTAGGCGACCCAGCTACCTCCCATTCTGCTTCCATCAGGGTGTACCAATACCATCGCTTGCCGAGGCGGATAAGATCGCTTGCCGAGGCGGGCGGCAAGGCCTGCTGCCTCACCACATGCATCTTTTCCCGCACCGAGCGAGGGCCGGCTGCGAACAATCGATGCATGACCATTCCTCACACGTGCCACCAGGGCACGTCACATCATGCCCTTACCTCATAGAACGTCTCCGCTGTCAGCTTGAGAACCGGCCCACGACCATCGCCCGGTTTAGGCCTGCGCTCGGACTTGTACACCCTGGCAGGGGACGCGAGGGATGGCGGGTGTGAACGGCTGTCATTACTGGGGCGGTCATTACTAGAAAGGGCATTCGTTACGGCGGTCACACGGCATGGTGGCCCCGAGCTACCTATGAGTGCATGCAAGAGGAGGGTCAACAGCCGGGTAGCTGCCAAAGATTTGCAATTTGTGTGTGAGCTATGATCTACTTGGAGCACATTCTCGCAGCACACTCTTATGATTCCAACTGCATTCAAATAAACCTCTCATGATACAGCAAACTGCATGTTAAGCACTGCCTGTCTCCCTGCCCCCCACCCACCCAATCCTTGCCTTCACCTGCTCGATCCTGCCTCAGTCCCCGGCATGATGCCATCATCATC
This sequence comes from Mesostigma viride, assembly GCA_009746045.1. NCBI lineage: Eukaryota > Viridiplantae > Streptophyta > Mesostigmatophyceae > Mesostigmatales > Mesostigmataceae > Mesostigma > Mesostigma viride. The sequence continues at coordinate 533,044 of RPFO01001075.1, read as the reverse complement.
AAGTGTGTCCGCTCTGAGTGTCCTCAGGCCCCCTACCGGCTGCCTTCCTGCGCTCCTCCCACCCTTTCCTCTGCTCACCGTTCGCTCGCGGGCTCTGTGAACTCCGCGAGTTCATGCGCCCCGAGCCGTTGGGGACAGGAGCGCGTGGCCTGTTGCCACCAACCACCAATCGCAGACAAGAGACCGCCACCAACCGCGGATAAGGCGCGCAAAGGCAGCAGCGCATGTGGCCTTGTCAAGCTTCCATGAGCTTAAGCTTAGCAGTATTATAACAGCAACCACAGCAACGAACGCACCCGATAATCATAAGAGGCATGACACATGCCTTGGTGAACCCCATCTGGTGATGCTGGAGGTAGATGGCATTTGACACAGGCACAGGCAGACACTGCCCAGACCATCCAAAAAACCAAAGCATGGCATTGCTTTCGCCTGCAAACGCCTCCCACCTTCCTCGCTTTGCCCGCAGCCTTTGGTACGTGGTGCGGCAAGCAAGGTGGCGTGAAAAACCACTCCATGCCCGTTTAATGAAGCAAGGTAGCTGTATATTGCACGTCCCGCCAACAAGGTGCCTATTACAAAAATGCATGCAACATGACCTGCTTCACAGCCCCAGGTAAAGTAACAGCTTCCTTTCCAGGGTGCTTCCTTTTTCATGATGTCAGCCAGATGCACCATGCACATCACCATGCCAAGGCCCTCACAAGCTGCCAACTGGCCGGTACCACACACACACACACACACACACACACACACATGTTTAAGCATGGGGTCCAACACACCCAGGGCTGCAATTGTAAAGTAGAGAGCGAATCCAGGGCTGACAACTTTAATGCTGAGACCTGTAGGATCTCAAATCTGGGCCGGTAAACCTGAGCACAAAACTCCCCTACCACTGACCAGCCTTTTGTACCTACTTTTAAATCTTTTTTCCCAAAACCAGCCCTGCAATCTTCATCCTAAATTTTCAAAATCCTGGCCTCAAAACCTTCAACCTGGGAGTCTTAAACATGGGGAAGGGGGGGGAGGGGGGGAGGGGGGTATCCCATCATGCACTACTTCACTCTGCTTATTTGGAGGGCGATGACAGGAGATATGACACATCACTCGGGCTGAAGTTGCCTGCCTCACATCCCCACATCATCGTTCTCTTCGTTAGTAACATTCGTTCTCTTCGTTATTAACATATTTCGAGCACGTGGACACACACAGTACCTCCACGCAGACGTGATTGTTGAAGTTGAAGTTGGATGCTGCAGCTGTGCCAGGACCTACAAGACCCTGAAGGGAGGGGGGCCAGCCAGGGAAACAGGGGCAGTGTAAGAAAAGACACAGTTTCACTATTACTATATAAGACATGATAAGACCGGTCCTTGACAGTATCAGTCATAGTGAATAAGTCCATGTCAGCTACTGTACGCCCTTCACTGTAACAGCGCTCTTTCTCCTGCAACAACCAAGGCGGTGCTGCAAGCTGTGTCGGGTCAACGACAACGCACTCCCGCCTGGTAGCGTTGGGGTGCGAGGAGGAACTTGACTGCTTCCCATGCTGGCACTGCATGATGAATGCCTAGCATATCAGCCCCCAACGTTTGATGTGCTCTTTTTGCTCTCTATGCCGTGGTCATCCGCGGCGGCATCTTTTTGCCCGGAAAAAACACAGCTTGTTCCGTGCTGGCTCGTTCCCCGACCGTTTGTGAAGACGTCCTCGAGCTGGCACTCTAACATCACAGCCACTAACGGAAACAGGGCAGGCTCACACACCTCACCCACGAAACAAACAGGGCAGGCTCACACACCTCACCCACGAAACAAACAGGGCAGGCTCACACACCTCACCCACGAAACAAACAGGGCAGGCTCACACACCTCACCCACGAAACAAACAGGGCAGGCTCACACACCTCACCCACGAAACAAACAGGGCAGGCTCACACACCTCACCCACGAAACAAACAGGGCAGGCTCACACACCTCACCCACGAAACAAACAGGGCAGGCTCACACACCTCACCCACGAAACAAACAGGGCAGGCTCACACACCTCACCCACGAAACAAACAGGGCAGGCTCACACACCTCACCCACGAAACAAACAGGGCAGGCTCACACACCCCACCCACAAAACGAACAGGGCAGGCTCACACAACTAGCTCGCCAGCTCGTCACCCTCCCATGTCCCAACCATCGCCTGTGCGGCAAGCTGAATTGGGTGGAGGCAAACTCTCCTCGTTGCACCTTGATGTGAATCCATCCCACCAGGGTAATCTGCAACAGGCCATGTGGCAGACCAAAACGCATGGTCGTCCCCCAGGGCCACGCCCCTTTGGTTACCCTGGGACGCTCTTGCACGGGTGAAAGCACACTGGTACACATTTGCCAGTCTGCACCTACAGAATGCGTGTCACAGTGCGCGCCATAGAAATGTTGTCCACGCTCCTTGCGCTGTATTGAAAGGTTGTCCACGCTCCTTGCGCTGTATTGAAAGGTTGTCCACGCTCCTTGCGCTGTATTGAAAGGTTGTCCACGCTCCTTGCGCTGTATTGAAAGGTTGTCCACGCTCCTTGCGCTGTATTGAAAGGTTGTCCACGCTCCTTGCACTGTATTGAAATGTTGTCCACGCTCCTTGCGCTGTATTGAAATGTTGTCCACGCTCCTTGCCCTGTATTGAAAGGTTGTCCACGCTCCTTGCCCTGTATTGAAAGGTTGTCCACGCTCCTTGTGCTGTATTGAAAGGTTGTCCACGCTCCTTGCCCTGTATTGAAAGGTTGTCCACGCTCCTTGCACTGTATTGAAAGGTTGTCCACGCTCCTTGCGCTGTACTGAAAGGTTGTCCACGCTCCTTGCCCTGTATTGAAAGGTTGTTCACGCTCCTTGCGCTGTATTGAAAGGTTGTCCACGCTCCTTGCGCTGTATTGAAATGTTGTCCACGCTCCTTGCCCTGTATTGAAAGGTTGTCCACGCTCCTTGCGTTGTATGAAAGGTTGTCCACGCTCCTTGCCCTGTATTGAAAGGTTGTCCACGCTCCTTGCGCTGTATTGAAAGGTTGTCCACGCTCCTTGCGCTGTATTGAAAGGTTGTCCACTCTCCTTGCCCTGTATTGAAAGGTTGTCCACGCTCCTTGCCCTGTATTGAAAGGTTGTCCACACTCCTTGCCCTGTATTGAAAGGTTGTCCACGCTCCTTGCGCTGTATGAAAGGTTGTCCACACTCCTTGCGCTGTATTGAAAGGTTGTCCACGCTCCTTGCGCTGTATTGAAAGGTTGTCCACGCTCCTTGCGCTGTATTGAAAGTTTGTCCACGCTCCTTGCGCTGTATTGAAAGGTTGTCCACACTCCTTGCCCGGTATTGAAAGGTTGTCCACGCTCCTTGCCCTGTATTGAAAGGTTGTCCACGCTCCTTGCGCTGTATTGAAAGGTTGTCCACGCTCCTTGCGCTGTATTGAAAGGTTGTTCACGCTCCTTGCCCTGTATTGAAAGGTTGTCCACGCTCCTTGCGCTGTATTGAAAGGTTGTCCACGCTCCTTGCCCTGTATTGAAAGGTTGTCCACGCTCCTTGCGCTGTATTGAAAGGTTGTCCACTCTCCTTGTGCTGTATTGAAAGGTTGTCCATGCTCCTTGCACTGTATTGAAAGGTTGTCCACTCTCCTTGCGCTGTATTGAAAGGTTGTCCACGCTCCTTGCGCTGTATTGAAAGGTTGTCCACACTCCTTGCCCTGTATTGAAAGGTTGTCCACGCTCCTTGCGCTGTATTGAAATGTTGTCCACGCTCCTTGCGCTGTATTGAAAGGTTGGCCACGCTCCTTGCCCTGTATTGAAAGGTTGTCCACACTCCTTGCGCTGTATTGAAAGGTTGTCCACGCTCCTTGCGCTGTATGAAAGGTTGTTCACGCTCCTTGCGCTGTATTGAAAGGTTGTCCACGCTCCTTGCGCTGTATTGAAAGTTTGTCCACGCTCCTTGCGCTGTATTGAAAGGTTGTCCACTCTCCTTGCGCTGTATGAAAGGTTGTCCACGCTCCTTGCGCTGTATTGAAAGGTTGTCCACGCTCCTTGCCCTGTATTGAAAGGTTGTCCACGCTCCTTGCCCTGTATTGAAAGGTTGTCCACACTCCTTGCGCTGTATTGAAAGGTTGTCCACACTCCTTGCGCTGTCCATGCATGCTCCACAGCTGCGATACAGTAAGCAATGCGATGGAAAATGTCAACCCAGCATCAAGACAGGGACTTACCTGGCTAAACTTGTAGTACACTCGAATAATATCGTCCTCGTACGTCTCCAGAATAGTCTGCAAACCCGCCAGGGCAGTAGCATCGACAGAACATCAGGGAATATCCAGCCACGGTCATCACCCACCAGGCCCCGTCCTGCACCTCATACCTCATGCATTCGACCAGAAAAGATAGGTTTAGGCATACACTGTTACCATCAGTAAATCCAGGCAAGTTGTTAGGCAGACATGGGAATGCGGATACCCCACAGGCAATGCCTACATGGGTGCGTGCAGCAGGCCTCATCGCAGCCTTGGGTGTGAAGGTTGGGAGCAGGACGTGAATTAGGGACATTCCACTTGGGACCCTCGCAGTGCCCTTGTACTACCCTTGCATTGCCCTTGTATTTACCCTCGTAGTGCCCTTGCAGTGCCCTTGTAGTGCCCTAAAGGAACATGGGGGGCCGTGGAATCGAACAGTTGCGAAGCGGGTGGGATGGAGGGGACATTGGGCCATCTCACACGAGCCCACCTCGTGTGCTTCCTTGGTTTACCATAGAAGTCTGTGGAAGAAAATCATCAGTGGGTGGGATGAAGGGGGGGCGGGCCCACCAAAAGGGCGGGCGATTACCCCAAGGCGCTCACCTGGCACTCCTTCCAGGTTCTGCGCTGGTGGTAGGTGGCGCTGAACATGCACGCCTCAGGGACGACGTCCTGAAGGCCCAGGTGATGGTTACGGGGGGAGGGGGGACAGGGGCCAAGGGGAGGACGGGAGGAAGAAGGGGAGAGGCCACAGGATAACGGATCACACCGCGGTGGGGGATGGGTGGGACCGCGTTGCATTGGCGGCAAGTGGGACGTTCCGATCGCTTGCTTCTGCCAGCGCTGGTTCTGTCTGTCGTAGGTTTCCGACTCTCGCATGGGGTCCCCTAAGACAAGAGAAAGCAGCCAATGTGATTCCCTCCACAGCCAACGAGATGGCAGCGGCCAGGGATCCGCAGCGACCGGGAGCATCCCGCCACACGTCTGGTTGCTCACATCCAGCCACGCACTCGTTTGGTTGCTCACATCCAGCCACGCACATGTCTGCTGCAGTACAGACGCTGCATGCCCCTGTACGGTCAATGACGGGCTGAGGCGGTACTGTCCGCATGTCCCCATGTCCCCTTGTCCCCTTGTCCCCTTGCCCCCTTGTCCCCTTGTCCCCTTGTCCCCTTGTCCCCTTGTCCCTTGGTGAAGCCGGTGTTGGTGTCAGGGCCAGGCAGGCGATGCTCACGGACGATGCCATGTCCCCCCACAAACGTGGATCCTACTGCGGATTACCGCGCATCCAATGTCTGCTTGTGAGGGTGGCCCCCCTGCCGCTGTGCGCCAGGTTGGCCCCTGGCGGGGCATCTGCTGGTGTGATCCCGTGGACATGCTGCAAGGGGAGAGAAGCGGACATGATGGCGATTTCTGCACGGGGGGAGAGGCGAACACGATGGCGGTTGCTGCAGGGGCCGAGAAGTGGGCACGATGGCGGTTGCTGCAGGGGGGGAGAGGCGAACACGATGGCGGTTGCTGCAGGGGGCGAGAAGCGGGCACGATGGCGGTTGCTGCACGGGGATCCTTGTATGGCTCCAGGCCACCTCCCGAGCTCACAAGCTTGCTTAGCAGGGTGGCTGCCGCCCTTGCTCCTGCCCTGCCTAACCTTCCCCTTCAACAGCATGCACACAGCTCACATGCATGCCAGGTAGAGAAACAGACAGGAGGCGTGCCCAGCCAGACTATATTTGCCCTATGGCAACCACTGCCTGGTTGTTGGACCCCATCTACCAGACGGCGTGATCACCAACACGCTTACCTGGGAAGCACAAGAGTATATGGGTGTGAGGGGCCCCTTCACGAGTACAAGGGGGAAGTATTGTACTTGCCATGACCCAACCCACCTGGATGAGACCCTCCACCGCGCCATACTGCTTGAGTGCGCGTTTGTCCTGGCTGAGGGCCACCAGCCGCGGCAACAACGACTCCTGGGGTAAGGGTGAGTGCCGTAGATCAACACCCCCACATCGATGCACCCACCCGCCCACCCACCCAACCAACCAACCAACCAACCAACCAACCAACCAACCAACCAACCAACCAACCAACCAACCAACCAACCAACCAACCAACCAACCAACCAACCAACCAACTAACCAACCAACCAACCAACCAACCGACCACCCACCCACCCGCCCGCCCGCCCGCCCGCCCGCCCGCCCGCCCGCCCGCCCGCCCGCCCGCCCGCCCGCCCGCCGCCCGCCCGCCCGCCCGCCCGCCCGCCGCCCGCCCGCCCGCCCGCCCGCCCGACCGACCGACCGACCGACCGACCGACCGACCGACCGACCGACCGACCGACCGACCGACCGACCGACCGACCGACCGACCAACCGACCAACCAACCAACCAACCAACCAACCAACCAACCAACCAACCAACCAACCAACCAACCAACCAACCAACCAACCAACCAACCAACCGACCAACCAACCAACCAACCAACCAACCAACCAACCAACCGCCCAACCAACCAACCAACCAACCAACCAACCAACCGCCCAACCGCCCAACCGTCCAACCAACCAACCAACCAACCAACCAACCAACCAACCAACCAACCAACCAACCAACCAACCAACCAACCAACCAACCAACCAACCAACCAACCAACCAACCAACCAACCAACCAACCAACCAACCAACCAACCAACCAACCAACCAACCAACCAACCAACCAACCAACCAACCAACCAACCAACCAACCAACCAACCAACCAACCAACCAACCAACCAACCAACCAACCAACCAACCAACCAACCAACCAACCAACCAACCAACCAACCAACCAACCAACCAACCAACCAACCAACCAACCAACCAACCAACCAACCAACCAACCAACCAACCAACCAACCAACCAACCAACCAACCAACCAACCAACAAACCAACCAACCAACCAACCAACCAACCAACCAACCAACCAACCAACCAACCAACCAACCAACCAACCAACCAACCAACCAACCAACCAACCAACCAACCAACCAACCAACCAACCAACCAACCAACCAACCAACCAACCAACCAACCAACCAACAAACAAACAAACCAACCAACCAACCAACCAACCAACCAACCAACCACATCCACCAGATGATGCATGCGGCCACGTTCCACCACGGATGGGACACGCGCGCATGGGTCCAAGGATGGGGCACCCAACGCACGCACGGATCAGCACAGCGGCTCCGCAGGGCGACCAGCAAGGGCTGTGCGGTGACGGGTCATGGATTGGCACAGCAAAGGTGTGAAGAAACAACCGTGTCGCTGTACAGGACATCCACCGCGCATGGTCCCACAGACGACGGTGGGCCGATGGCCGCGGGCACAGGTGCCAGCGAGTGGCATGCTCATGCGTGTACACATGCAGGAGGGTGGGTGCCCGAAGGGAGCCCTGTGGCGTGTGCGAGAACGAGAACGGTCCCACCCCACACGGATGGCACGCGCACGCATGTCCCCACGAACCTGTTACAAGAAGCACGACGGCGCGCACACACCTACTTCAGGCCATGTACGAAAGGAAGGAAGCGACGGCGAGCCAAGGATGAGGAAGAAGCAAGCGAGCGAGGGGGTGGGTCGTTCTCATTACGTCGTGGTTGTAATGACGTCGTGGTTCACATTATGTCGTGGACCACATTACGTCGTGGCTCACACTACGTCGTGGTTCACATTACGTCGTGGTTCACATTAGGTCGTGGTTCACATTACGTCATGGTTCACATTACGTAGGGGTTCACATCTTGTCGTGGTTCACATCTTGTCGTGGTTCCCATGTCTTCGTCTCATTAACGGAAAGCCTAGAGGAGTGCCAACTGCTGCCAGCACGAGCCGAGGCCGGTCGACCAAGTCGTGTAGCCCCCAAGTAATAGACGTTGTGAACGTATTGTTGTGAATATGCTGGATAGCAGTTGTTACAATTGTTTGGTTATGCTTACCTGTGGTATGGCTGTCCGAGCACAGCAATGTGCTGAACTAGCTAGATGACTTTAAAGAAATTGCAAGCCACGCACATGTCGCCATTAAAAACTGGCATGTCAAGAAAAAGTTACTACCTGGAGGTTCCCAATGATGTGGTGGCAGGCGCGGCATAGCCGGTCGCGCCCGTACACGTCTTTTCCCCCTCGAAATGTGAGGATGTCTTCCGTGCTCCCAACATTTACTGCGGTTGCATGAAGGAAATTATGAAAATTACGCATGCAATGTGTGGCCCCGATTGGCATTCAGCTCAAGCATGTTGGACCGACGTGCAGACTTGCTATATATAACTATACGAACAAATTAAATCCCAGATCAGAGAATTCTCAGCCACGAATCCTGCACCACATTCCATACGACAAGATCTTAATTGCTACATTCACCGTCTACTTGCCCAGCTAAAGCCACCTGGAAGAGTGCAGTTTTACTTACCCGTGGCGATATAGCATACAAGCAGCCATAGTCCTATACTACGAAGACCGATGCCGCACATCATTAACGGCCTCTTTTATTCGTCAACCATTATTTAAGTAACAGAATTTCAGTCAGTTGTACGACCTTGAATCATATTCACGCAACATTAGGGGTATTTGTTCAGATAATATTCATGCAGCAAACCATGATATATGTAGCCGTTGTCATTTGCGGCTTCCACAATAACAGGCCATTCGAGGGTCATTGTCGAATAAGCGTAGTGCTTGCATACTACAGGAAGCAAAAATAACAGAATTGTTGTCTCTTGTAATTACAAGCTCGGGAAATAAGTTGTCGCGCTTGTCGTTTCGGTCTTCCGGATGCAACGCTTCAGTTCTCTTGCATTTTTGTCATTTTGACATCGCTATATCGTTGTTATGCCAGGTGACACGTGGCAGTGGGGCTAAAGCTCGGTATCCGGCTCAGGTTTCACGCCCACGACGCGTGTTGCTACTGTCACCTGTAACCCGTAGGCATGTCACCCAACGCGACGGACGTGCCAAGTCGGCTCCCTTCGTTGTAGGTTGTAAGTTCTTGCCTTTACTGTAAATACCGTTGGTAGTTGTTGCTGAACTCACTTGTACTACTGTAGGTAGGTAGGTACTAGGTACTGTAGTCGAGCCCTGGTTGCGCTTAGTAAATTTCGAAGAATTTGCGAAGCTTTGAACAGCGTGTGAAGAGGTGACTCTATTCGATCATTGGATATTACTACTTGGACGGTAGATCGCGGCGCAAAATAAACCAACTCTGCGGCTAAGGTGGTACGACAAAAATTTAAACAGGGTTGAATGATTTCAGGGTAACCGTAAGATTCCCCATCCATCCATCCAAATAATTTGGGTATATTCGCAGCATAAGGGTGGCCTACGAAACCTGCTCCGCCACATCTTGTGGTCTGGAACTCTGAAGTCTTTAAACTCTTAGAAAGTCTACTCTATAGTCTTGAAACTCTAAACGGGCAAGTAGTTAGAACGTTAGAACGCACGTTACCGGTACTTGATACTGCCTTCTTTATGTACTCTCGTTCGTATCAGAGGTGGGTTTGACGGAACGGACATGGCTTTCCAGGGTCAAATGCCACCTTCTGGGACTCCGGTACTCAAAACGACAGCGACCGTCGGACCGTTGGTCTTGCCAGCTCGCCAGCAGGGCTGGCACCGTGAACGACCGAGTAAGCACGAAGGCCAATGGCAGCTGCTGGAAGGTAGATTTTGAGCACTACATAGCAACGTACGAGCTGCGGGATTAGGACCTATTCACCAGCGACTTCGCTGCGCTCTCAGCACCTAGCTCGTTTTCGGGTTCATTAGTCTTTCATCATGTCCGCCATCGGCGCTCTGCAAGTCTCGGTTGTGGAGGGGCGAAACTTGAAGCCAAAAGATTTTGATGGAAAGGCGGATCCCTTCGTTGTGCTATCTTTGGGTAGCCAAAAGGTATTCCTCTCTTTCTCACGTTACAAGCATGGAAACTTTCTTTACCCCGGCAACAGGATGTCTCTGTGCGGTTCTTGGGAAATGTGCTTAAGAAGTTTACGCGCGCGATGCCTATAGGAGGGATCGTTCCTGCCCAAACGCGGAGATCGCAGTACACAAGAGCCCGAAACTCGCTAAAGCAAACAGGGTTGCAAACAGGGTCTTGTCGCAGTGGCCGAGCAATTGTGTATCATACGGGTGGCATGCAATGCGTTGCCTGGATTGCTATTGGTGATTGCTTCTGCTTGACCTGGGGAGCACAGGGCGCACAACTAGGAGCGATTAGGATAGCAGGGGGGTAGGCTTTGGTAGGCGAGGCGCGGTTTTGAAAGCTTTGTGTCGCAGCTTATTTTCTAGACTCTTCGGTGCCTCCAGACCGTAGGGCAAGCAACGTAGCATGCTCTTCATGGAAAAGGCTGACGCATTCCGTGATTTGCCGCCCCAATGTTGCTTTCCAGATGCAAACGGAGGCCGTCAGGAACACGTTGACGCCAAAATGGGTGAAGGACTTCAAGCTGTCTGTGCCTAGCTCAACTTCCATTCTGACGGTGAGTGAAATATCTTTGCCTTCTGTGCCCCACGCCACCGGGATTGTGTATACGGTACAGTGCCCGCCACACCCTGGGACTGTCTCCTATTTCGAATGAGATGCATTATTCGCCATGATCTCTTAGTGGTGCCCCAATCTTTAACAGCGAAGTTTGCAAGTTAGGGACTTAAGCCTGCTTTTCCTTGAACAATACCCTGGATGTCCTAGGATAGACTTCCTGTACACTCATGTCGCATGCCCTGGGCCTCGTCAGCACAGACAGCGGCCTGCATTACAGTGGGCTGTAGGTGCATAGTATTTGTATGGCAGCCATGCATTCCTCGTGAGCTGCCCCGAGTACCCTGCAGGGTCCTCCTGCCCCGCGCAAGCAGCACCACCTGGCCAGGGCACGCTGCCTGGTCTCTTCACAGTAAATTACAGATACCGAGGAGCGGTTGTTGGCCAGGGAAGCGGTGCTGGTCAGGGCACCGGTGCTCATGGCATGCAAAGGGTGGATGGGGTGCGGTGAAGGGTGGGGACTTCGTCTGGATGACCATGGGGATAGCGGCTGGGATGGGCAGGGGGAAGGATGGGCAGGTGCCAATAACAGGAGTGTCGCGAACCAGCTGGGAAGCTGGCCAAGCCGCACACACTGGCCGAGGGGTCTCCTGGTGGGCATGCGCTGGCACCAGCGATTGGACTTGTGCAAGCGCGGCGCCATGCTAGGGGCACGGGCGCAAGGCATCATCAGGGTCACGGGCGCATGGCGTCACCAGGAGAGAGTATTTGGCGGGTTTGGGGATAGCGGCATGGTGCCCACGTGCACATCGCGGCGCTGGACGTGGCCGCAGGTGTGGGCAGGTGTTTATGCACATGTGTGGGCCAGGTTTTTCGCAGTTGGGCTGTTTCGAAACGTTAAGTGAGATGCCTTCGGATCAGGAGACTCACACAGCCGCGAAGTCATGTCAAAGGTCCTATGTTCGATTCCTTGCTGGTAGCTGCTAGGCTTTCTTACTTTCTGTGTTCCGCGGAATCTCAGATTTGGGCAGCTAGTGTTTTCACGTTTGTTGCTTTCACACGACAATGTGTGGGCCATGGGCGCGCACCTGTTCCCCCCTGCCTCTCCATGCCTGAGAACCTCCACACACACACTGGCTTCCCCCATTCCCTGCCTCCCCTCCCGCCCCTCCCACTCCCCCCACCCCACCCCCCACCCCGCCCCGCCCGTGTCACCAGGTGGAGGTGCGTGATGAGGACAGCGTGAGCAAGGCAGAGGAGATGGGCAAGGTGGCCATCCCGCTGAGTGAGATCATCAGCGCGGGCACACAGGTGCAGTGGTACAAGCTCAAGAACGCAAAGGCGCTGGATGCTGGCGAGATCTGCCTGGTGCTGCGATACATCCCCATCGCCTCGCCCAGCAAGGCCGGCGCGCCCGCACCCGCCTCCGCGCCCGCTGCCAAGCCCACCCCCGCCATCACCGCCACCGCCGCGGGTGATGACGCCGCCAAGGCCGATGCGGCGGCCAGCAAGGCCGCGCAGGCCAACGGGGCGGCTGGGGACACGTCCGAGGCAGGCAAGGGCGTGCTTGCGTCGGTCACAGGTGCTGCGGGTGACGCGCTGGGCAAGGTTAAGGGCGCACTAGAACAGGAGCCGGTGAAGAAGGGGCTGATCGGTGTGGCGGTGGCGGCCGTCTTCTTCCTGACCTCCAAGTCGCTCAAGGGCGGCAGCAAGCGTGTGCACCAGGTGGTGGAGGGCGACACGCTGTGCGCCATCGGCAGCTGCTTCAACAAGTCGTGGCAGGACATCTACCGCACCAACCGGGAGGTGACCGACAACCCCGACAAGATCTACCCGGGCAACCGCATCGTCATCCCCAAGTAGAGGGGGGACACGCCGCGTGTGCCCTACCCGCGCCCGCACGAAATGGCTGCATGTGCCAGCTGTCCTTCGGGGATCGTGCTGGTGTAGCCTGCCTCCCCATGTGGGCCGCAGGGTTGGCCATGAAGAGACAGGCAGCACAGCTGTGTGGGGGTGGCGGCTTGTCCAGGTGGATCGGGGCCCAGTAAAGCTGGGGCATTTGTTGGAGGCATTTGTTGGAGGCATTTGTTTATTCTCGTTAGATGACAGCGTTTTCTAGTTTATAGGTTAAAAACACGTAGTCTAGTCAGTGATGGACCATCACTGGCACACGTGGAAAGCAGGGTAGGAAACATGGAGGCATGCAGCTTGTGGAGAGGGGAGGTGTGGCAGGGCCACGCGGTGCCGCCTGGTGGGTTCATGAGCGGGTTAGGACATTCCTCGGGAGGCGCAGTGACCCAGGTCGTTATCAGCCTGTTGCGTCTCCATCTGGCCAGATCTCTTTTCGCACCATCCTGGTATGATCAAGACACCTTGGGGGGTTGGTGGAACCGGAAGTGGGTGGTACCAGCCGCAGTTCTGCACCTTGTTGCCGCATCATTGCTCCTGTTGAACAGCGCTCAGATGTGTGGGAGGCAATCCTTGTGCCGCTGCGTGAGGTGCAGGAGTTCAGCGCGCAGCTGGTTTTGTTCATAGGGCGTTTCTGCCTGCTGCGTGCCATGGCAGTAGCAGGAGTATCACCGCAGCTATCGCTGTCCCGAGCCGGCTTTTGGGCGGTGACCTTTGTGACCATGCACTCATACCCAGCAGCTTGACCAGTGCGCGGCACTGCTGGTTCTGGCAAGGTGCCTGAGCCAAGTACCTTGCTGCATGCAGTTTGGTGGATGTCACAGTTGGTTTCTCACCAAGTGGTTACTCCCAACTGATTGTATAGGGCCACAGTCGCGATGGAATCCTGCTTCGTAGCTTGTAAGCTCACCCCCATAGCGGTAAGCAGAGTCCTTCATACCAAACGCTCTGCAAGTCTGACTGTCGGTATCAAGCAGAGGAGCTTGGCGGTAACCGTGCATTGAGCGACATGCGGGTGGTTCAAGATGAAGAGAACATACGTTCTTGATGCTTCTGTGGAATAAGCGATTGCCAAGTTGAAGTGCACTTTTGAATAAGCATTTTTAAAAATTAAATTATAACATGACTCTGTTGGGAGATCATGTAGCACGTATTCCATTGCTGATGGGTAAGTAAGTGCGTGATATGCACTGAAGGCATGCCACGGAGTACCCGATGAAGTCCTTTTCTATGCTAATGCTTCACCCGCGAAGGCAAGTGGCGCGACTCACTCGCCCAGGTCTGGAGTCGCAGATAGCAACTCCGCGTCATCCGGACTATCCACACGACTGTGCGCTCGGCCATGATGACGGGTGTGGGGATAGGTTGCATGCTAACCCCCGATTAAAATTAAATTAAATTATAACATGACTCCGCTGGGAGATCATGTAGCACAGATTCCCTTGCTGGATGGATGGAGGGGGGGCAAAGCCGCAAAACCGAACTAATCTAACTCTAAGCTAATCTAATATAGAAAACCCTTTAGAACTATTCTACTCAGCAAAGCGTCCCTTCCTCTTGTGGGGGGCTTGTCCACAGGAGCTGGCGTATGAGCCTGGACTATCGTCTTCCACCACTTCTTGTTCTGCATAGCAGTCCAAGCAAGAGAGAGGGAGTGAATGCGGTGTTCAAACGGGGCTGGGACCACTAGGTCGGCCACAACTGCTGTGGGTAGGTCATGGCATGTTTGCCTACCTTCTTAGGTATGTCCTTGGGGCCAGGCAAGACCTGTCAGGATATGCCGCCCTGGCTGGCCAAGCCGCTGGGAGCCGGCCAGACCGAGGTCGGTGTCTACCTGGCTGGTGCGACCGTGCGAGCAAGATGTCCTACGAATGCTATCAGGACTACGCTGTCTAATCTCGTCCGAAATGTGAGGCATTAATTAATTAATTAATTAATTAATTAATTGATTAATTAGAAACATAAGTCCGTGGGGAGTACATGTAGCACATATCCCTGAGAAGGGGCACCGCATATGGCTTTTAATACATTCTGGGCTACTTCCTGCAAGGGTGGGAATGTAAGCAACACTTGCTCTCGGTGCACCAAGGCACCTGCACCCTCGTGATCTTCACACTATGCCCAGCTAAGGGGGAGTATGTCATGTGGGGGAAGATCATCATGGCTATACAAGGGCTAGGGCAGGGCTTCTCGACAGAGAGCATCCGTCTCTGCACTGCATAGCATGGCTAAATTCTTAATGCGACATCCATTAATTAATTATCAACATCACTCACTTGGGAGTAAATGTAGCACATATCCCTGAGAAGGGGCCATATGGCTTTTAATACATTCTAGGCTACTTCATGCAAGGGTGGGAATGTAAGCTACCCCTGCTCTAGGTGCACCAGGGCACCTGCACCCTCATGGTCTATCACGCTATGCCCGGGTAAGGGGGGGAGCATGCCATGTGGGGGAATTAAGATCATCATGGCTATACGAGAGCTAGGGCATGGCTTCTCAGCAGGGAGGGACTCCCTGCACGGGCACTGCATAATTAAATAAAGCTAGGCATCGATGGGGGTCCCATTATAGGCAGGGCGTGGCTAAATTCTGAAGGCATCATCCATGGACCGACCTACCTCCAGCTCCGGCAGACCAAGGCGGGGCAGCCGGTGTACTGGAAGGGGGCGGCCATCTACGTCGGCCACAAGCCCTGGCAGGCGACCCCCGCGGCCCCAGCGACTCCAGACGCCCCAGCTTAGGGGAATACAGCAGTAGTAGTGTAGAATAGATAGACCGTGGCCATGTACATGTACGCCTCCTAGAGGCCCTATTCCAGCTAAGCCACGCGCTTTATGTAATCATGTACATGTGTGCCTATGATGAGCCACACTCCAGACGATGCCTAGTTTTATTTAGTAATGCTGTGCCCATGCAGAGAGCTGCTCTCTGCTGAGATGCCACGCTCTAGTTTTTGTATAGCCATGATGATCTTCCCCCTCACAGGCATGCTCCCCCCTTACCCGGGCATAGCGTGATAGACCATGAGGGTGCGGGTGCCCTGGTGCACCTAGAGCAGGGGTAGCTTACATTCCCACCCTTGCATGAAGTAGCCTAGAATGTATTAAAAGCCATATGCCCCTTCTCAGGGCTATGTGCTACATCTCACTCCCAACGGAGTGATGTTGATAATAATAATAATAATAATAATCATCCATGGGGGCCATCAATCGTCCCCTTGGATGGGGGCCATCAATCGCGAGGCTAAGCCTGACTAATCTACACTACTGGTATATATTCCCTAGTCTGAGGTGGATTTAATTAATTAGGAACACTGATAACTCCGTGGGGAGTATATGTACATAGCACGTAGCCCAGACATTGAAGGGGTATATGGCCTATAATACATTCTAAGCTACTTCCTGCAAGGGTGGGAATGTAAACGACACTTGCTCTAGGTGCACCAAGGGCACCTGCATCCCCCATGCAGAGTCTCAAGCAACACCCAACTAAGGGGAGCCTGTCATGGGGGGGGGAGATCAGCATGGCTATACAAACTTAGCTAAGGCATGGCTTCTCACGCGCCTGCAGCTAGTAGGGCACCTAGCTCGCACCAACCAGGTAGACACCTCACGTGGCCCCCCCGCAGGACTGCGACCAGCCCAGCCTGGCCGGCACCTCCTGACGTGGGCCGGGCCCAGTGATGTTAGACGCCGCAAGGCCCGCACCTTCAAAGAACAGCTAGTAGAGGACATGCCCAGGGGGCCTAGGCCTCTCCGTGATTTGGAAGAAGATGATGGACAAGGCCAAGTGGGCCCAGGTCATAGAGGACAACGAGCCCCCCCCAGTAGGGAAGCGCCCGCGTGTGCGATCCCGTGGGAGGCACGCCAGACAGCTCCCCTAGGGCAGTGTGCGGCTGTCTAGATAGATGTTGTAGTTAGAATGCTGTTAGATAGATGTAGTGTGTAGCTGATGTAGATAGATTAGACCGGTAGGACTGTTTGCACCCACCCATCCATCCATCGGGGTTAATGCTCCGTGACTCCCCAACGGGAGCACGAGTCTAATTAATTAATTAATTAATGGCTTCTCAGCAGAGAGTGGCTCTCTGCGTAGTCACAGCATAGCTAAATAATAAAGCTAGGCATCATCTGGTGTGTGGCGCGTCATGGGCACACATGTACATGACTAATTAATGTTCATAAATCAGCTGGTATAGTGCCTGTAGTAGGCGTGCATGTACAAGGCCACGGTCTACTATTCTACACTACTACTGCTGTATTCCCCTAAGCTGGGGCGTCTGGAGTCGCTGGGGCCGCGGTGGTTGCTGGGGTCGCGTGCCAGGGCTTGTGGCCGACGTAGAAGTGGCCGCCCCCTTCATATTGCGAGGCATGCCCTGGTACAAAGATTCTAAAGACCTATGCGTGGAAAACCCTACATTCAGGGCCTGACGGAGCATCCTGGTTACCGTGCCGTCTAGCTTGGCGGCCAGCGTGTCTGTGAGCGTCCATGCCTCGGCGCCATAGGTGAGCCCCGTGAGGACCAGGACCTTGAGGAGCATGCGCTTGCGCTGCTCGCCGAGGGCCTTCTAGTGCCAGTAGGTATTGAGCGAACGATGCCTAGGTAGCCCAGGCCAGGCCTATGCGGGTGTCCACATCGTCGGCGGTGTCGGGGAGCATTAATTAGTAACATAACTCCGTTCGGGGAGTATATGTAGCACATATCCTGGCAGAGAGTGACGAGTTATTTTCCACCTTCGACGTCAACAGCCCCGGCTATTTCGACAAGCCACAAATCCGGATGTTGGAGCTCCTGTTCTATGGATCGTATGCCTCCCTTCTTGACCTGTGCCAGCGCCTCCACCGCCACAAATGCTTCCGCAGCCAGTCTGACGGCCAGTTTCAGTTCCGCGTAGGTGACCTGTCTGGCTGGTTGCGACCGCGCCTTCAGCTTGCCGCCCTCTTTTCCATCCTCAAGCGTTCTTCCGCGGAACTCTGGCAACCCGTCCCCTTGGGCGAATTCACCCTCCTCCACCACCTCTCACAGCACGTGACGCCCCTCGCTTGCGAAATGCAAGCTTTGGGTCGTAAGCTGCATGGCTGCTGAGCTCCCCACCATCCCCACCGCCACCGCCACCCTCCTCGCCTCCACCCCCCCCCCCCCCTCTGACCCCATCACCGCCCAGCTCCGCGACATTGCCCAGCGCGACAATGCAATCGCCATCGAGGTCTTGCAAAACACCGCAGGCCTCACCGCCCAGGCGGTGAAGGACATTGCCGCCAAGCCAGCCCCGGCTGGCCTGGCCGGCGATGCTCCTACCATCCCGACCTGGGCCGGGACATGCTTAAGCAGCACGCCACCTCCACCACCTCCGCCGTCGCAGCACAGCTCCAGCAGCAGACGCTCGACCTCCGCGAGGAGGCCGAGTCCGCCAACTTAGCGCAGCCTCAACGTCATCGTCAAGAACTTCGACATGGAGGAAGGTGAGAATTCCGAGAAGCTTGCACGTGCGTTTGAGAGAGAAATTCTTAGTCGCATGGGCCTTACTGGTGAGATTGAGCTGGTCGCCCACCGCCTTCCCCGCGCGCGGGGTGATTCATTAATTAATTAATTAGACTCGTGCTCCCGTTGGGGAGTCACGGAGCATTAACCCCGATGGATGGATGGATGGGTGCAAACATTCCTACCGGTCTAATCTATCTACATTGGCTACATTCTACATCTATCTAACAGCATTCTAACTACAACATCTATCTAGGCAGCCGCACGCTGCCCTAGGGGGAGCTATCTGGCGTGCCTCCCGCGGGATTGCACACGCGGGCGCTTCCCCACTGGGGGGGGCGCGTTGTCCTCTATGACCTGGGCCCACTTGGCCTTGTCCATCATCTTCTTCCAAATCACGGAGAGGCCTAGGCCCCCCATGTCCTCTACTAGCTGTTCTTTCGGAAGGTGCGGGCCTTGCGGCGTCTAACATCACTGGGCCCAGCCCACGTCAGGAGGTGCCGGCCAGGCTGGGCTGGTCGCAGTCCTGCGGGGGGGCCACGTGAGGTGTCTACCTGGAACCTTGGTGCGAGCTAGGTGCCCTACTAGCTGCAGGCGGCGTTGCTTAATGGTGCTGGTGATATAGGGCATGCCCTGGTACAGGTCCTCATTGCGGACATGAGCAGCATATCCTACTCTGAAAATGGAACGCAGCATGCTGGTGACCGCGCCGTCCAGCTTGCGGGCCAGGTCGGCGGTGAGGGTCCACGTCTGAGTCGGCGCCATACGTGAGAACAGGAAGGACGAGGACCTTGAACAGGTCCTGTTTCTCGATCTTGCCCAGGGGCTTGCGCCATGTGCAGGGCCCGGTACTGGCGTAAAGCGTGCCAGGCGAGGGAGATGCGATGGTCCACATCAACCTCGCAGCTCAGGGAGCAGGCTGCCCAGCAGCTTAACGCGGTCCCGATACAGGACTCGAGAGCCGTCTAGGAGATATAGAGGGGCGGCGGTGAGTTGGTGAGCCCAACCGCCAGGGCCTCTGTCTTCTTGCTGACCTCAAGCCCCACCGGCTGCACGGGCCTCGAGAGCCAGGCAGTCAAGCCATGTCTGCACGTGCTCGGTGTCCTCGAAGAGGGTGGTGTCGTCTGCGTAAATGATGTCTGCTAGCCGAATCTCCGTGTCCGCACCGCCATGCCAGAATTTAGTTAGCAACCTGCACTCCTGGTTCACTGCCCACGATGCGGGCAAATCGCTTGCGCGCCTGAATCTTCACGTATTCGACAAAAATAATGAACAGGTAGGGCGACAGCACGCAGCCCTGCCACACACCCTTCTGTAAAGGGCATGGGGGCGTGGCCCCCGTAAGAAGTGCGCACCGACCCGAGTGCGCGGGGTAAGGCAGGGGCTCCCCCGCTCCTTCTCACCTTTAAGAACCCGGCGGACAAGATTTCTTTTCTCCGACGCCGCAAGCGGCTCGAGAAGACGCACTTCACCCTTGACGACGACTTGACCCTGGCGCAGCAACAACGGCGACGGGAGCTATGGCCGACCTACCTCCAGCTCCGGCAGACCAACAAGACGGGGCAGCCGGTGTACTGGAAGGGGGCGGCCATCTACGTCGGCCACAAGCCCTGGCAGGCGACCCCCGCGGCCCCAGCGACTCCAGACGCCCCAGCTTAGGGGAATACAGCAGTAGTAGTGCAGAATAGATAGACCGCGGCCATGTACATGTAAGCCTCCTATACAGGCTCTATACCAGCTGACTCACGAGTCTCATTTAGCCATGTACATGTGTGCCTATGATGTGCCACCCTCCAGATGATGCCTAGCTTTATTTAATTATGCCGTGCCCATGCAGAGAGCTGCTCTCTGCTGAGATGCCACGCTCTAGCTCTTGTATAGCTATGCTGATCTTCCCCTGTCATGACGGGCTCCCCTTAGCTGGGCGTTGCCCGAGACTCTGGGTGGTGCAGGTACGTGCCCTAGTGCACCTAGAGCAAGTGTTGTTTACATTCCCACCCTTGCATGAAGTAGCTTAGAATGTATTATAGGCTCATATGCCCCTTCTCTGGGCTATGTGCTACATATACTCCCAACGGAGTTATGTTCCTAATTAACTAATTAATTAATATCCCAGAGAAGGGGCATATGGCTTTTAATACATTCTGCCCAGCTACTTCAGGACTGCAAGGGTGGAATGTAAATGTTCAAACACTTGCTCTAGATGCACCAAGGGCACCTGCACCACCATGATGTCTAGCTCGGAGCTCAACCCAACTAAGGGGGGCCCGGCATGGGGGGGGAAGATCATCATGGCTATACAAGAGCTAGTCAGCTAGGGCATGGATCTCAACAGAGAGCGTCTCTCTGCATAAGCATAGCATGGCTCAATTCCTAATGCAACATCCATGGGGGGTCCAGGTAGACACCTCACGTGGCCACCCCGCAGGACTGCGACCAGCTCAGCCTGGCCCGCACCTCCTGACGTGGGCCGGGCCCAGTGATGTTAGACGCCGCAAGGCCCGCACCTTCAAAGAACAGCTAGTAGAGGACATGGGGGGCCTACTAGGCCTCTCCGTGATTTGGACGAAGATGATGGACAAGGCCAAGTGGGCCCAGGTCGTAGAGGACAACGAGCCCTTCCCTGTGGGGAAGCGCCCGCGTGTGCAGACCCGCGGGAGGCACGCCAGACAGCCCCCCTAGGGCAGCGTGAGGCTGTCTAGATAGATGTTGTAGTTAGAATGCTGTTAGATAGATGTCGTAGGTAGCTGATGTAGATAGAGTAGACCGGTAGGACTGTTTGCACCCATCCATCCATCCATCGGGGTTAATGCTCCGTGACTCCCCAACGGGAGCACGAGTCTAATTTATTAATTAATGGGGGGTCCCATTATAGGCATGGCTTGGCTAAATTCTGAAGGCATCATCCATGGGCGCGGTCATGGCAGAAGATTGTCAAGGCTCACACGCCCGACCCTGTGGGCAAGCAACCTCCCCCCAAGAGGAGGGGGCGTTTTGATGAGTAGGGTAGTTCGGAATTTTCTAGACTAGATAGATTAATTAATTAGGAACATAACTCCGTTGGGAGTGATATGTAGCACATAGCCCAGCCGAGAACTTGGGGCATATGGCCTATAATACATTCTAAGCTACTTCCTGCAAGGGTGGGAATGTAGACAACACTTGCTCTACGGTGCACTAGTAGGGCACCTGCACCACCCAGAGTCTCGGGCAGCTCCCAGCTAAGGGGAGCCCGTCATAGGTGGGGAAGATCAGCATAGCTATACAAGAGCTAGAGCGTGGCATCTCAGCAGAGAGTGACTCCCTGCATGGGCACTGCATAATTAAATAAAGCTAGGCATCATCTGGAGGGTGGCTCATCATAGGCACACATATACATGACTAAAAAGGCTAGGCCTAAGCTGGTATAGTGCCTGTAGTAGGCGGGCATGTACAAGGCCACTGTCGAACTATTCTACACTACTGCTGCTGTATTCCCCTAGGCTGGGGCTGCTGGAGTCGCTGGGGCCGCGGTGGTCGAGGGGGTCGCGTGCCAGGGCTTGTGGCCGACGTAGATGACCGCCCCCTTCCAGTACACCGGCTGGCCCGCCTTGGTCTGCCGGAGCTGGAGGTAGGTCGGCCATAGCTCCCGTCGCCGTTGTTGCTGCGCCAGGGTCAAGTCGTCGTCAAGGGTCATGAAGGGAGTCTTCTCGAGCCGCTTCAATGCGGCGTCTGAGAAACGAAATCTTGTCCGCTAGATAGATTGTAGAGTTAGGTTAGTTAGATCACGCGGCTCTCTCCACTCCATCCATAATCCAGGAATATGTGCTACATGATCTCCCAACGGAGGCATGTTATAGTTTAATTTTTAATTTAATCATCCATGGGGGCCATTATGGGCGCACATGCGCGTACGTGGGCCACATGCTAGGCTCCGTCGGGGAGCATTAATTTAATTAATTAGGAACATAACTCCGTTGGGAGTACATGTAGCAAATATCCCTGAGAAGTGAGAACGGGCATATGGCTTTTAATACATTCTGGGCTACTTCCTGCAAGGGTGGGAATGTAAGCTACCCTTGCTCTAGGTGCACCAGGGCACCTGCACCCTCATGCATGATCTATCAACTGCTAGCTATGCCCAGAGCTCTAAGGGGGAGCCTGTCATGTGGGGGAAGATCATCATGGCTATACAAGAGCTAGGGCATGGCTTCTCAACAGACGGAGAGCATCTCTCTGCATAGGCATAGTATGGCTAAATTCTTAATGCAAAATCCATTGGGGTCCCATTATAGGCATGGCTTGGCTAAATTCTGAAGGCATCATCCATGGGGGCCATTATGGGCGCACATGCGCGTGCTCTTCAAGGTCCTCGTCCTCACGGTGCTCACGTATGGCGCCGAGGCGTGGACCCTCCCCCCCAAACTGGCAGCTCGGCTCGACGGCACAGTTTACAGGATGCTCCGGCAGGTCCTTAATGTAGGTTTTTCCGAGCGTCCGTCATCAGAGTCTCTGTATCATGGCATGCCTCGTGTTTCGGACGAGATTAGACAGCGTAGGATAGCATTTGTAGGACACCTTGCACGCACCAGCCAGGTCGACACCACCCTTGGTCTGGCCGGCCCCCAGCGGCTTGGACAGCCAGGGCGGCACATTCTGACCTGGCCTGGCCCCAAGGACATTCCCAAAAGGGTAGGGAAACCTGTCACCAACTACGTTCAGATGCTGCTGGACGACCTCGTGGTCCCAGCCCAGTTTGAGCACCGCATCCACTCTCTCTCCCGTCTTTGGACTGCCAATGATGCAGGACAAGACGCGGTGGAAGAAGATTGTCAAGGCACACACGCCCGACCCTGTGGGCAAGCCACCTCCCCCCAAGCGGAGGAGGCGTTTTGATGAGTAGTGCAATTAGGATTTTCTAGATAGAGTTAGGATAGTTCGATCACGCGGCTTCCTCCACTCCATCCATCATGAAATATGTGCTACATGACCTCCCCACGGAGGCATGTTATAATTTAATTTAATTTTTAATGCGCGTGGGCCACATGCTAGGCTAAGCCTGACTAATCTACACTACTGGTATATATTCCCTAGTCTGAGGTGGCAGGAGGTGCCTGCCAGGGCTTGTGGTCAACGTGGATGACCGCCCCCCTCCAGTATACCGGCTTCCCCCCTGCGCTCTGCTGGAGCTGAAGGTAGGTCGGCCATAGCTCGCGTCGCCGCGCTGTTGCTGGGCCAGGGCCGGTCAAGTCGTCGTCCAGCGTGAAGCGAGTCTCCGAGAGCTTCTTGCGGCATTTAAGGAACCGGCCAGCTTGTCCGCCATGTACTTAAAGGTGAGGAGCACGGGTGCCGGGCCAGTCTTACCCCGCGCGCGGGGGAGGCGGACAGCCGACATCCGCAGCTCACCAGTGAGTTGCATGGGGGCAAAAATGGCGCGCTTAAATGCCTCGAGAAGGCTCGTGGAGGTCTCACCTGCCGGCTGGTCGAAGTGCTTGACGATGACATTGTGGCTGCGCTTGGTGATGGACATCGGCCTCCTCGCGAAGGTCGAGGGCTTGTTGCTTGAGTTGTGCCGCGATGGTGGAGGTGGTGGAGGTGGTGTGATGCTTAAGCAAGTCCGCCCAGGTGGAGGGAGCATCGCCGGCCGGGCCAGCAGGTGCCGGCTGGGCGGCGATGTCCTTCACCGCCTGCCACGGCCGGCGGCCGCCCTGCGGGGCTTACTCTGTACGGCCGCAGAGCGTGCAGCGGCAGCGGGGTCGATCGAGCGGGGGGGCTGGTCCAGGTGCCGGCCCCCGATAGTTTGGCCTGCGAGCTGAACCAAAGCTCAAGGCGTTCACTGTGGGTGCCCGGGATGTTAGCCCTTTGCATTCCCAGCGTCCGGTGAGACGGTCGAGAGACCGCCATGCCCACTTGTGCTGGTTGGCGGCCGTGTGGCGATTGATCTCTGCGGCAAGTGTCTCCACCTCCCCCGCGGGCGTGTGCGGCATTATTATATATGCTTGGGTGGCAAGCAGAACCAGAACTGCTTCCTCTATCTCCATACTGCTCTCCTCCGGGTGGTGTGTGCCATGGTTCAATCGGTCTTTCCCCACTCCACCATCAAGTGCAAGGACAAGGATGGGGCCGCCCTCTACTCACCCAACCACCGCCCCGACATTACCGTGCTTGACTACGATGGACAGGGTTGCCACCTGCTCATCGATGTCTCCGTGGCTCGGCCGCTCTCCGGTCGCCACATCCTCCGGGCGACTGTGGATGCCGGCGCTGCAGCCGCTGTGGCTGAGCGCAACAAGTTTGCCTCCTACGGATATGTGGGGCCCAACCGGGTCATCCCATTTGTCCTTCAGGAGTTCCGGGGGCCATGGGCCCCAAGATGGCCGAGTTTTTCCACGAGTGCTGCCAGCGCCGTGAAGACCGCCTCGACCTTGAGGGTCAGACCGCCCCGTGGTCTGCCCGCACGTGGTCCTCGTATTGGCGGCAGCGCCGGTCACTCGCCCTCACTCGCACTGTGGCTGATGTGTTATTCCGCCGCCCCCGGGCCGACTTTGTCGCGACCCATGCGGTCTAGATCCCTCCCAGGCCTGCATGGTGGGCCGGCAGCGATGTTGCTACGTGTCGTAGTTTTGTGATGTAGTTAGTTGTACCTTGTGCAGCTGGCGTGATCCTTGGCTGTCTGTGTCAGATTACTATTAATTTCTTCAGGGTTCTTCTTCTATTCGGGGTTTTCCTTATGTTGCATGCCAATCTCACCTCCGTAATTTATCATTCTCAATGAATATATATGCAGGCTCGAGCTACCATGGTCCGGATTCTCCCGATTTCTGGCCTGCGCTGGTTGTCTCCTTGATATATGTTTTATTTAGCGTTTGCAGGTGGTCGACGCCCAGCCTCGTGAATTGAATTGAATTGAATTGAATTGAATTGTAACATAACTCCGTTGGGAGTATATGTAGCACATAGCCCAGAGAAGGGGCATATGGAACAAGTCTCGCGTGCAGACACGTGTGTAGTACTCCTACACACAGATCTCGAGTGATTTATCTAGTACCAAATCCGAAAGGCTTGCATCACTCCCCGGACAGGAGAAATTTTGCGGATGACTGTAGGTGTAAGTTGGCGATGCCATGGTAACCGGAGACGTCCGTCCTATTGTCAGCAAAATTTGGTGCGAGAGGTCCCCAGTTCGATTCAGGTCGGATTCATTTGTAGATCGCGTTTTCCGCGTTTTCCGCGGCCCGGCACTGAACGCAAAGGTTTTCACCTTTGCGGAGTGTCTGATCAGAATATGGCCTATCATACATTCTAAGCTACTTCCTGCAAGGGTGGGAATGTAAACAACACTTGCTCTAGGTGCACTAGGGCACCTGCACCACCCAGAGTTTCAGGCAACACCCAGCGAAGGGGAGCCTGTCATAGGTGGGGAAGATCATCATGGCTATACAAGAGCTAGGACATGGCTTCTCTACAGAGAGCATCTCTCTGCATGGCATAGCATGGCGAAATTTATAGCAAAGCCTCATGAATATTGAGTGAAAGTCATAATGCCGACGGTGTAGTCCTTCCACGACAACTTTCCTGGTCCTTCGACGACGTTAAATCGCCATGCGTCCAGGAAAAGTTGTCTCCAGGAGCAAAGGAGTCGTTGACAATTTGCTATTTTTTTAGAATTTCACGTTTTCTCAGCGACGGGGGCTGAGATTAATTAAGAGGTACCTTGAAATTAAATAAGCCGCATGCCTCCATCAAGATATATTCTTGGAGGTGAGGTTCTATTGGCGTAAATGTGTATTATTGTACGACAACGTGTCAGGGGCGACGGTACTGAAGTCGTTGAAAATTTGGCGTCGTGGCTCGAGTTACGGTCCTAGGACGTTTTGCTGTACGAGCGTCTATTTCAACTATGCTTCGTAAGTCTACTAGAGTTAGTTCAAAGTGCGTGTCCTTTGGTCGATCCAAAGGCGACAGCGAATGGCCGAATGCGCGTCGCGTCTTTCATAACAGCTGGATGATGGCCGAAGGCAAGACGGCGCGAGAGCACAGCCACCACAAGGAAAGCCACTGGCGGTGGTTGGCAAGTGCGGGACTGCGGGGCGATGGCGACAGGGCCACAGAGGCATTCAGGGATTCTAACACGTCTTCAGTTCACGAAGTTTCCCACAGTCCTGGTTGAATATATAAGCACAAAGTCTGTCTAGCGGGTGAATCTGTCCGACGTGATGAAGAAGGGCGCGATGATATGAAAGAAAGCTGAGGACAGTGTCAACCGTTAAACTCATAAGGATAGTGGTGGACTATGCAGGGAAGCCCATGCAAGGAACGCCAACGGTGGTCACGACATTGGTTTATAATCTCAAACGCGACATTTGTTTATAATCTGCCATGTTTTAGGAATCTGCCACGGTTTTACTGTCCGTCATTTTCATCCAGAAATCTTTTTCAGCCGACGTACCGTCTAATTAGAAGTTTTATCTTCTATGGTCTTGATTTCTTTGTTTCATCGTTGCCTATGCATCTTGTGTGCAGGCAGAAGGCCATGCAAGGCGAGGTGGGCATGGACGAGGCTCATACAAGATGAAGATGACGCGGTCGATGACCTAGGGGGGACTTTGTTCCATACTAGTCGGCATTTAGCAAGACACCGAGCGTTTAAACTAGGGAGGGTACCAAGCGCCACAAGACCAAGTTTTCTGGCATGTTTGGGTACCCTGAAATCGGAAAATTAAGATGGGTTCGACATTTTGTATGAACATTGTATTGACGAAGAAGATAAAGGAAAAAGTAGGAGATACATCGAGTATGTTCCATGAATCTCACACATTGTGTCTCAATGCGTACAACTTACGTATACTGGTTCGACCATCATGCAAGGATGAGTCGCGAGTCAAACCTTATTAAGACGCTATCACATATGATGAAGACTGGCCACTTGTCTGCATGGTTGGCAAACCAAATTCCTGCATGGTTGGCAGGGGAGTGTACTATGGAAGGGGTCTGGACTATCCCCGTGCGCAATCTGCTTTTGAGATCATGGTAGCGCCAAAGTTGGGTGACCACTCACTGCATGTGATTGCACGTGCCATAGAGCCAGCGCTGTTATAGTCATGGACGCCATCCTCGATGAGGTGCGTCGGCCTCGCAACAATTACTTGGATGATGACTCCCTCATCGAGAAAGTGGTACAGGACCGCAATAACAATGAGCAGCAGCAATGCCCTATTCGGGTGGACAGCGATAGGGACTTACATGAGTCTGAACTGGAGCAGAAAACCCAGCACATGTGAATGCAGAAATGTGTGCCATGGGATCATGTGATTTCATGAGATCTATGTGAAAACAGATATGCATGTCTAGGTACGGTGTGTTTTGATGAGACATACGGCTTCAGCATGAAAGCTTTACCTGGGTGACTTAAAACGGCTGTGTAACTTATTTTTTAATGAAAAACCACTTTTTTGATTTAATCCTAAAAACGAGAAACGAGAAAAATACGCCTCGAGCCAACAGTAGTAACTAATCTAGTTAAAATCTAGTTAAAAAGGAGTAGTAGTCTCACCCCGTTAGTTAATACTCCGTGACTCCCCAACAGGAGCACGAGTTTAATTAATTAATTTGAGGGTCAGCTCGGAGGATGTACAGACATGGCTGGACTGCCTGGCAATTGAGGCCCGAGTGGCACCTGGGGCTCGAGGTCAGCAATTAATTAAGACTCGTGCTCCCGCGGTTGGGGAGTCATGGAGCATTGACCCCAAGGTCAGCAAGAAGACTGCCATGAGTCAAGGAGTTCTAAGAAAAAATGGTACCATGTGCCCTATTTGTATCAATAAGACAGGCCTGCATCTTGTATGATACGTTATCGAAGTCAAGAATGAGGTCAAAGGTCGGCACAGAAAACTGCTTGATTATCAAATGATTATTTGAAGCTATATGCTAACTCTTAAATGAAACCAGCGATGGACACAGCTTGTAAGACGATCTGCATAACTAATGCAATTCTCATTTCCCACCTCTGGCAATTTACATTCAGGTTTGAACAGGCACCTTGGAGCAAGAGGTCTAAGCCTGGCAGCTACAACCATTGAGATGAAAAATTATTCGAATCAGGCCTACAGAAAAGAACACATACTTTCAAGAATGCAAACTGCAAACAAGTTGCCCCTGTGATGCACACTCTAGGCACTAGCATGTTATCTACATTTCCCACATCCCTGAGCCATAGGCCATGATGACCTGATGGTTGACATGCAGCTGCCTGGACTGGCTGGTCATGGTTACAAGACCACCCTACTTCAAATACACTAGCGGGGATCACCCAGCAGGTGTGAGAATATCGAAGAAGGCTGAAAACTGTAGCTGGCATCAAAAAATGTCCGCAGATCATGCGAACCGGAAGGTAGAACTTTACTCGACGAATGGAGCAAAAATCACGGAGGAGTTGTGGCCTCCAAAGCCAAACGAGTTGGACATGCCGGCGGTGATCTTGAACTGCTCCTTCTTGTCGCGCACGGTGTTGAAGATGACCTCAGGCTCCGGGTTCTGCTGGTTGATGGACGGGTGCACCCAGCCGGTGGTGATGGCCTTGACGGTGGCGATGCCCTCCATGCCGCCCGCCGCGCCCAGGCAGTGGCCGATCATGGACTTGGTGGCGTTGATTCTCAAGTAGGAGACGTCGCCGGAGAAAACCTTGCGGATGGCGCGCACCTCCGCCAGGTCACCGGCCGGTGTGGAGGTTGCATGGCAGTTGATGTAGTTGACCTCCGCCGCGGTGATGCCGGCATCCGCGAGGGCCAGCTCGACGCAGCGGGAGACTCCCAGGCCATCCTGGCGTGGCTCGGTCATGTGGTGCGCGTCGCAGTTGGTGGCACCACCCAGGAACTCTGCCAGGATCTTGGCACCGCGTTTCTTGGCATGGGCAAGGGACTCAAAGACCATGACACCAGCACCCTCGCCCATGACGAAGCCATCACGCTCTTTATCCCACGGCCGGGACGCGGTGGTTGGGGACTCATTGCGCTGCGACAGGGCACGGCACGCAACGAAGCCGCCCAGGCCAACGCGCGTTACCGCTGCCTCCGTGCCTCCAGTGATGATGAGGTCAGCATCACCATTGCGGATGTGGTTGGCAGCCGCGACGAATGAGTAGTTGGCAGTTGCGCAGGCAGTGGAGATGGAGTAATTTGGGCCCATGAAGCCCAGGTCGATCCCGACCAAGGCGCTGGCCATGTTTGTGATCGCGTAGGGAATGAAGAAAGGAGAAATCTTCTTCACACCCTTCTCCTTAAGCGCCTCGACGTTCTCGGCGAACACAGAAAGGCCGCCCATACCTGTCCCTACGATAACACCTGCCCTTTCCTTGTCAATCTTCCCCAGCTCGGCGCCGCCAAGGCCAGCATTTTCCAGGGCCTTTTTGCTGGCCAGGATGCCGTAAGTCAGGCAGTCATCCAAACGCCTAGCAGACTTCTTGTCGATGTAGCCCTCAAGGTCGTACATGTCCGGAGTAATCTGACCGGCAAATTTAGTCGGGAAGTCGCTGACGTCGAACTTGGTAATGTTCACAATACCGCTATGACCGGCAAGCAGCTTGTCGTAAAAGACGTCGACGTCAGTGCCAAAGCAGCTCACCAGCCCCATCCCCGTGATAACCACGCGCTTGTTTGGATCAGTCTCTCTAGCCATGGCCTTGGTTTGAAGCCTGAAAGTACCATTCGACGCCTTAACATGAGACCGTGCAAGCGGTGCCCGCAGCTGAGCAGGCTTGCTGCGGCGGAGGCCATTGCACTGCGGAATGGCCGCCGCTGGGGATGCAGAGCCGGACAGCAACACAGAACGAGAAAGAGACGCCGCTTGAGCTGCCATGGCGATCACGTTGTCGCTAAGACGCAGAGGGTGAGAAAGTGCTCTGTTGGCTGCGTCCTGTTTGATTTGCCAACCGTGCACAGGCACACAGTGAGGTTGCTGCAAGACGCTCAAGAAGCAAATGCCCCCCGACGAATGAAGGCATCGACGTCATGCTTGGCGGAGATATTAGTCAGCGGAAAAGCCTGGGGGTGGCCGTGGACGAGATCCCCCCTTTTCTGAAATATCTCTCCCGTTTAAAAACGAAATATCTCCGCGCGCGCTTGAGGTTGGGTGGCGCGGCGCACTTGTTTCTCACCAGAAGCATGGTCCGAACTTGGGTACAACGTACGAACTTGCGAGCAGGCATTAGGTAGTACTGGGTGCTACGCAAGTGTTTTCGCGCGGCGCGCCGACAGGCCAGTCCTTGCTACAGTACAGTACAGTGTGAACACAACGGAAAAAAGCCCTGGGAAGTTTGATGTGGAATGATGACGGGCAAGGGTTCACCTGGGCACGGCTGAATGCCTGTACTTCCGCTACATGTACTGTACATACGCTTTGCGGCGTGGGACACAACAACAACAACAACAACAACAACATACGCTTTGCAGTTGCCTCCGTTGCCTGTAAGTTGCCACTGACAAAGGCGGGAAATTTACGTCACCTGCATGTACGGCGGGTCTCTGTGGCGCAATGATCAGCCACAACAGTACAGTCATTACCTCGTTAAGTTGCGATCGACGCCTGAAATTCGGCGTCGCAACTTAACGAGGTCACGCAACTTAACGGTAGAGTTAGGCTAGCATCCCACCCCGGCCCCTCCTCTCACGGACTTCTATACGGCATTCGACAGCAGTCTCGTCAAGCCCGATCCAGCTTCAGCATGATCAAAGCCGCCCGAAGTCCATTTTGGCATTTTTCCTGTTTTTCCATACCAGGTATCTCAATTCTCATGATTTTGTTAGAAAGGCCGGGGCCGAGCCAGCCGCAATGATGATGATACGGCCCGGCACATTGGGCGGGCGAGCCAAGGCTCCAGCCACTCGGCGGCGGTGCCTGTCAGTGTGTTTTACTGATACCACAAATGTGCCGTCATCATGATGTGCGCCCTGCATGCATGCTATGTACCGCCGGCAATCATCCGCAGGCGGGCTGCAAATTAATTGGAATTGCAAGGTTGCATTCGCGCTTTTCACTAGTAATCAGTCGGTTGCCAGGCCGAGGCGGGGACGTCTGCGCGCCAGTGGAGCTTGCGTATTTTGCCGCCTAAGGCACGGCATAGCGGATCCTGACTTGGCAAAAAGTGGCCTCTTACGCGGCCAAAAAAGGCTTGCCACCTAAATATTGAGTCATTACCGCGTTACTGAAGTTGCGACGGACTGATGGCACCGATGCTTCATGAGTTGCGATCGCCGCCCAAACTTCGGCGTCGCAATTTAACGCGGTAACGCAACCATAAAAAACCCAACTTAACGCGGTAATGACTGTACCGGTACAACCAGCAATTTATAGTAGCAAACACGAACTTCACCAATTTCCCGGTTCCCTAGGGTTTACCCCTGTTTTTTACCTTGACATTATTTTAGACGACTGTCATCTCTGACAAGGAGGACTTTGAAGTACGTCGAGAGCGCAATCAGCGCATATGTAATTTTTAAGCCGGTTCGAGTTTCACCTCCGCTCAGCTTCTAGTTTACAATGATAAATTGCTTGCTGGCTGCTACCGCAATTTAACAATACTCATACATTATTATTGGCCGCCGGCCGGCATAATTTTGATTAATGCCGTTAGACAGTCGTGGAGCATTGACCGTTAATTATACATTCCAGGCGCCAAAAGTCCACGGTGGAACTGAAGCACGCGACCGGGAAGTCGGAATGCCAGAACTTTCTTGGTACTCGTCGGAATTCATGAACTCGTTCGGTGGCGCTGGAATCGTAGAGATATGCCGAATCGGGAACATGCCGATGCGCTTGGCGTTAACCCATAGTCCGTAAACTGTATCGAATATGATACAGTTGTTGTTCTCACCAAAAACGGCGCCGCGCCGGTAGCGCCGCGCCACTTCTGATGGAGGACACGTGTCCGGTGGGTCCGGAGACACTTAGGGAAGAAGGTGGTCAGTGAACAGGCATACGCAATACGCAATCGTACGGGGCCCATGGGTATTGGGTATAATACTACGCTCGTACGGGGTATTATACGCAAATCGTACGGTGACTCTTGAAAATGCTGTTTTTTTTAATAATGGTTCAGGGGGTTCCTCAACATTCTGACCAATCAGGCATGTTTTCTTTGTGTTCTTGCAATGCATCACATGCCTATATGTGACACATCATCTCATGACATTGGCATTACCGTTACTTTACAAGTACAAGCATTGTCCTGTTTATTTGTTAAGTCTGTCTCTTAAAAGCACACCATAACAAAGGTGTATGCACAATCAGTGCACACCTGAAAAGGATAATAAAACAAGTAGATATGCATGCGCAATGACACTTGCAGAGGTATAGAGATTGCTGCCACCATTACTGTATGTTGAACCACGTAATCTCTGGCAGCATGGAATTGCTATATACTAAGACTGAAATACAGCACACGGTCAGTTGGCCAACTTGCCAAAAGTAATAAGATATTATGCCAGAAACGGACATCTTGCCTACTCGTGGTAGGCCACCATGCAATATTGATCTACGTGAAGCAAGAATCCATGCGGGCTGCCAACAATGTGGCTATAGCGTGCACGATACCATGCATGCCAGCAACCTGACCCAACTTCCCTAAACCATTAGGTTACAGTAACACATATGGTACGGTGGCTGGCTAGCAGCAGCCTGCATGGCTAAATAAGGCATTTATGTGCATCGCGAGCCACACCAAATACCCCGCAGCCCTTTTCAGATGATGTTAGCAGGCATTTGCCTTAACCCAGTGTAGTTGTGCAGGGTTTTAGGATCTGTGCAGGTTTCAACACCTTCATAGATGTTAGTTATTCTTTTGTTACGTTCATACTGCATGATTGTGTGGCCACGGGCTGCGTCAAGGGTGCATTCAAGCTTTTACGGGTGAGTGAAAAGTCTTGGTGACAAACCACTGCCATCATGTGCCAGCAACTATGTTGGCCACATCATGGCAAGGCAAAACAGTTATAGCCATATCCATTGTTGTTAGAAACAATGGAAATATGCTTAACCTACCCATTATATTGGTGGTTGACACTTATAAAATAACCCTTTGTTGGTAGGTATCCAAGCCCATTCCCTACATGCATGCATAGGCTCTCACTGCATGATAAGGTATGATATACCTGAAGTATGATGATGCAAGTGTGTTGTCCTGTAATGCTTGAAGGGAAATGAGTTGATTGGGATGGTTGGTGGCCACGGTGATGTGTAGTATGACCGCACTTACATGCTAGCAAAGTTAGCAAAAGCCCCATTCCTCTCCTGAGGACTGAGAGTTTTTTATTTGTTTCAGGCAGTTGCAGTGGCCAAATCGAGCCCAGTTTTTTGCCACGTTTCAAGAACTATATTGTTAACATGCCTATATTTTTTCTTCATGCACCAGGATTTGATTGAATTTTTCCCACTCGTTCTTATCCCGAAAAATGCAAATTCGCGAGGGGTGCCCAACGTCCGTGTAATTTTCAGGTGTTCGGGTCAAGTTTTCACATATGCAGTATTTTTGCCAACAAAATGACATCTAGTACACCCCCGATCCACATCAAAACATTTGGGATGGACCCCCCACCTAGTCGCTACACGCGGTTGAAAATTGTCAACTCAGTCCTCCTGTGAGGACTGAGTTGGGACAGACGACGAGTTAAAACCACGTAATCTCTGGCAGCATGGAATTGCTATATACTAAGACTGAAATACAGCACACGGTCAGTTGGCCAACTTGCCAAAAGTAATAAGATATTATGCCAGAAACGGACATCTTGCCTACTCGTGGTAGGCCACCATGCAATATTGATCTACGTGAAGCAAGAATCCATGCGGGCTGCCAACAATGTGGCTATAGCGTGCACGATACCATGCATGCCAGCAACCTGACCCAACTTCCCTAAACCATTAGGTTACAGTAACACATATGGTACGGTGGCTGGCTAGCAGCAGCCTGCATGGCTAAATAAGGCATTTATGTGCATCGCGAGCCACACCAAATACCCCGCAGCCTGCGACGTATAAATGCCTCCGGCGGCCTCTTGCACTCGCTCACTCTTGCCTCCTTCGCATACGTGGCGCCCATGATAGCCTTGCTCGCATGCTAGCCTTGCTCGGGTGATAGCCTTGCTCAGGTGGTAGAACCCGAGAATTTTGCATCCAAAAGTGTGCACGTCACTGAGCTTTTAGTAGTTACCTGTCGGCTGCCCTTTCTTGTTGAGAGTCTGTTCTTTCACGATGTGTGTCCAGACAGTCTCGAATACGGCCTGCATCTCGTCGGCCCCATCATCATCGTGTTCCATAGACCCGCACCATCACCGTCGCTAGCCATGGTGCCTGGATGTCAATTGTGCTACGATTAAATGTTAGGTGACAGATGCGCGCCCTTGTTGGCAGACAACATAACTTCGTCACCTAATTTCCTCGTCCTTCGTCTCCTAGACCCTAGTCCGACACGCAGCAATCTGCAGCAATGCACGTAAAAGTACAGTCGTACACGGCCAGCTTGGCACCTGCACGCCCGTTTATTGTCGCGGAGTTAGAGGTCGCCTCAGTCTAGTTCCGGCTGAGTCCACCACGTGCCGTCCAAAATGATGCCAGAAGCTATACTTCGAACACGGTTCATACGCAAAAAAATACGCAAAAAATACGCAAAAAATACGCCGTGCGTATTTTTTTGCCCACTTTAATACGCAAGTCTTGCGTATGACGTATACAGTGTACAGCCATATACGCAATACGCAATCGTACGGGGCCCATGGGTATGGTGTATAATACGTCGCCCATACGGGGTGGTGTATAATACGCCCTTGCCACTTTTAACACCCGCACATTGCTAGTAGATGACGACCATAGCTGCCGGATCGAGGATCGAGCTAGTCGCATTTTGCATTGAGCATCGTGTATCTATATATTAGGCGTCCAGGAACACCGCCGCACGGTGCCACTTGGCCTGGTGAGCACTGAGCACTCGCTTGGCGGGTGGCTGGCGGTTTTACTTCGCTGGCAGCGGTACGCCTGGCCAAGGTGGTGTTGGTCTTTTGTGTTCGCCGCTGGCAGTTGCTAGCCTCAGCACGCTTAAGTTTCTAACCCCACGCCTTATGGTAGCACATTTCACCTCTGTCGAGGGGCGGTCTAAACACCACCTCACGGTGGGGGTGGGCTACGCACCCCACAGTGGTCTACCTGAGCCGGCCCGTGAGGAGTTCTTCGAATCTTTGCATGACCTTGAGGGGGTCACTCCGGCCCGCCACTTTTTGGTTATGCTGCTCGACGCGAATGCTACGCTCCCCGTGGGCACTGCTGGCAGTCGCTTTGCGCCTGCTGACACGGAAGCTAACGCCAACACTCCCCTTTTCTCTGCCTTTTTGCGGGATAGCGGGATGGTTGCTGTCAACTGCCAATTCCAACGTCCCTCACAGGACTTGGTCACTTTTCGTGGCCCTAACGGCCGTCAGGCCTGTCTGGACTACGTGGTGGTACGGCAGCCCAGGTGCACCTCGGTTCTGGACGCCCGAGTGTTTGACACGCCCACGGTGTGCTCTGACCACCGGTTGGTGCGCGCGACCCTTCGGCTCCGGTTCCACGTCCCCGCGCGCCGCGCCGCACTGGTCCGCCCTGACTGGTCTGCTCTACGTCCGGTCAAGGGAGATCCTGAGGACTGGACGGACGCCGAGCACGAGCGGAACCGGTGCCGCCAGGAGTACCTGTCGGCCCTGGACGCCCGGGCGGACGTCGACGAGCTGGACAAGGGTGCCCCCAATGCAGCCATTTTTGCGGGCTTTGCGGCCCGTGCCCCGTTGCTGGCGGCCCGGCACCTGCCGGTCATGCCCCGCCGCCGCCCCGGCCCGCTCTACCGCCAGGACCCCAAGGTCTTGGCCGCCCGGCACCGCCTCAAGCGTAACCGGGACCCGCTGCAGAAACCATTGCTCCAGGTCGCCCTTGTGGAGGCCTACGAGCACGCTCAGGACGCGGAGGCGGCCCAGTGCATCGCGGATGCCAATTAGGCCTGCCAGGCCCGCAACCAGGGCAAGGACATGTGGTACCACCTCGACCGGCTCGGCGGCCGGCGGCAGCGCACCCCGGTGGAGCACACGGGGGACGGCACGGCGCCGGTCAGCCTTGACCGCTGGTTGGCCCACAATGTTTCCTTGACCGGTGGGGCTCGCGCCCCCCCCCCGCCGCTGCACCCCGAGACGGCCGCCCGCCTCGGGGTCGCCGGACCCCCGCCGCCGCCAGCGCCCCCCTCCTCGGCCGCGGACTACCAAGTCCCCGCCTTGCAGGAGGGCTGCCTTGCCACTGACGACGTCGTCCACCCCTTCACTTTGAAGGAATTGGACGGCGCCCTTGCTCGCCTGCGGTACGACGCGGCGGTCGGTGCCGACCACCTTTCTGCTGAGCTGCTGAAGACCCCTGATCTGGCGGTTAGGGATCTTCTGCTGGCGTTCTGCAACCGTGTCCTGCTCTCTGACGAGCCTCCGCCTGCTGAGTGGCAGACGGCCATCCGCGTGATGCTGTACAAGAAGGGCTCTGCTGCTGACCCCGGCAACTACCGGGGTGTCTGCCTCCAGAGCGCCGCGCTGAAGGTCTTCATGCGCATGCATGATGCTGCACAGGATCATGCGCCGCGCTGCGCTGGACCCACACCTGGGTGAGTCTCAGATGGGTTTCCGTCGTGGTCGTAACACTGTCATGGCTGTGTTTGTCGCGCGCCGGT
Organism: Mesostigma viride; assembly: GCA_009746045.1. Taxonomy (NCBI): domain Eukaryota; kingdom Viridiplantae; phylum Streptophyta; class Mesostigmatophyceae; order Mesostigmatales; family Mesostigmataceae; genus Mesostigma; species Mesostigma viride. Next base: position 496,195 of record RPFO01001075.1, on the reverse strand, counting down.
TGATGGAGGAGGTGCGTCGACTTCCCCCTGACAGTTTGCCGCTGGTCTTCATTTTTGTTGACTATATCAAGGCCTTTGACACGGTTCTCTGGGAGGCTCTTTGGGCCATCCTAGCTCTGGATCGGGTACCACCTGCGTTTATTGCTGCCATTCGCCGACTGTATGAGGGCTCACAGGCAGTAGTGCGGACTGCGGAGGGCACCACTCCACCATTCCCCCTTCACCACGGGGTGTGGCAAGGTTGTGTCCTGTCCCCATACCTGTTCATCATTGTCGTGGATCACGTCATGCGCCGGGCACGTGCGCGCTTTACTGCTCTTAAGGGGTTCGAGCCAGGCTTGGACATCCTTAACGTGAAAGAGCACGGCGGGGTTAGACCTGGTTACCGCCTTGCCGACCTGATTTATGCGGATGATACCACCCTCATCGAGAGCCCCGATCGAGCACATTCAGACCTGGCTGGACTGCCTGGGCCTGGAGGCGCGGGCGGTGGGGCTGGAGATTAGTGTCAAAACTGAGGCGATGGTGATAGGGGCATCCAGTAAACCACCGCTGCCGGGTGGTCCCACGCGGAATGGGGTCATTTTTGGCGCATTTTGCAAGAAAAAAACGCTAGTTTCAATCGTCCGATATCTTTTTTTCGCGCGAATTTGGCGTCCGATCGCGTATTTTCGAGCTAATTTGGTGTCATAATGCTTAATTCATGTCAATTTGAGCGTACATTCCACATCGAGAGGCTTGAAAGTTAGTAATTCATGTAAATTTTACGTGGAGAGACTCGACATCATCCTAACCTTTGTATTAACCATAGGACGAGCATTGCCAGCGCATGTCCAAGTGCTAACTTTCCCTCACACTTTCGAGGGCCTCTTCCGTAATTTCGCTTCCGCGATCTGCTGTTCCGTTTTCGAGTTCCTCCTCTTCTTATCGATCTCCTTTGCAGGCGCCCAGACTTCCACATCCTTCCAGCTCTTGCCATCCGTCAGCTTTACCACCTTCATCGCGTAGTCCAGCGGCATCCACCACAACTTGTTCTTCAATCAACTTCCCTCCCTTCTCCCCCTCAGCGAAAAACTTAAATGCGACGTCCCTCCACTTGGTGTCGTATCCAGACACCTGCCCATAAAGCATGACGTCTTCTAGCTTGGCATACATTGGCGTAGCCGTATCCTTGTTCCCTGCTTGCATAATGGCTGCAGTCCACCCATCACACCAAAAGGCCTCTGGTGCTCCGAACCCCATTTCCCCGTCCATAAGTCTCATTTCCAACGTGGGCTTGTCATCATCCTCATCGCCCGCCTGACTGTCTTCCGCCCCCTTAGGCTCCTCCCGTCCGGAAGTGTCAGCATGTACAGCCGCTGGTCCGAAGCCCACCGCCACATTAGCCAAGCGAAGTAACTGCTCCATGCACATCCTCATTACCTGCGAGCAAACCGATCATGCCATCAACGCATGACTAAAATCGAGTTAGTAGAAATCGGACTGCCAACCGTAAAAAATCAAAACACTCTACATACTGTCAGGATGTGCCCCAATATGCCTGACAGTCTTCTTATTGAGTGTGGCCAGTTTCGGGTATGCCGGAACTTAATTATGCAACCTTACTATCATATCAGCCTAGTTGTAACCTTTCTATAGAACTTGGTCCCGCCGTATTTGGCCAAGGAATGCAACGGATATAGTGTTCCGGTCGGCAGTTCAGCCGGCGGGACAATTAGTCGACAGCATTAATTTCCGTGTATTCGATATTTGTACCGTGTGTCGGCGCCTTGGCGCCCCATGTTATCCATGTGTGTTTGTGGTCGTTATTAATGCGTCAAGTCTTGTGTCAACCGTGGGTCAATCGACTCCACATTGTGTCAACGTGTGTCAAGTGCTTGCCGACCAACAGCTTATATGGCGGCGGCACAATGCACCGGTTTGGTCTGAGGTGCAAAGTCAATTAATATAAATCAGTAAAGCAATATACATTTCGATCTTTAAGCCTTGCCACCAGTCTGGAATTCTGACATGGTATCGGTCGGGGTGGCCTCGTAAATTGCTACAAACTGATCCGACAATTTGGTCCGTCAACCTGGCCAAATTATCGGCAAATTGACTCCCTGAATCCGACGGCACTTTATGCCAGTCGTGCATATTCTTGAAGGGCTTCCCTGTATCGAAATTCAAGAACTCCAGTATTTGGACGATCGTCTCTATCTAGTATTCGCTGTTCTCAACCATCGTCGCATATTAATATTAATCTTTACCATTACGGATTGAGCGTCTCCGGTTTTCTCGGTTGTGACCAGATTTTAACCTTGCCGAGACAATCATGTCCGCAGCCGCGACAGCAGCAGCTACGAAAGCGACGAAAGATCTCAACATCTTACAGGCCTGCAAAAATATTACACAGTTCGACGGCCTCGACCCAGTAAAGTGGGATAACACGAAGATTCCTTTTCTGGCCGTAGTGACAGCATTCGGGATGCTGTCTGTCCTGCTTGGCACCGAGGTCAACGAGGAACGCGACCTGATTCTTTTTGCTGCCCTTTGTCAGTGCCTCATTGGACCGGCACTCAAAGTGGCAAACAGTGTTACTCAGAAAACTGGCAGCGTGGCATATCATCGCATCTGTGAAGAATATGAGCATCTCAAACTGCAGATGAGCAACCGGCGAGCACTACGCCGCAAGCTCAATCGAATGAAACTGGAACCCGGCGTCACAATGCGGCAATATATAACCGACGGGGAATTAACTTATAACGACCTGATTGCCACCGGCGCTAAAATGGCACCCGAGGATCTGGCCGAGAATCTGCTCGCCGGCGTGACCGAGGATTTGCTTCCGTCTCTTGCACAATTAAACCTCGGGGACGGTATCACCCTACAGGAAACTAAGGCGGCACTTCTTAAGGCATGGGACCTCGTTCACGGTAACAAAGATTCCACGGAGGCCACCGGGGTGTATCATACCTCCCACTCTGGACGCGGTGGCCGTGGAACCGGCCGTGGCAGGGGGCGTGGCGGTCACAATGGCGGGGCCCAGCGGCCCAGCTGCACCCACTGCGGTCGCACCTCCCACCAGGAGCCGACCTGCTGGTGGAAGTATCCCCACCTGCGCAACACTCGCGGCAACACCGGCGTCCACCACACCACCGACACCCCGGCGCCCTCCCAGGAGGCCCCGGACCTCCCCCCCGGTTTCTGCTTCTAAACGTCTTATCCAGCTCCCCCCGGGACCGGGAACAAGGGGTAGCAGCCAGCTGGGCCCAGCTAGCACCAGACGTGGGCCCTGGAGCTTTTCAACCTGCACTGCAGCAGGCGACAGCAGCCAGCCCCCCCAACCCGTCCCCTGGCCCTCCTGCATCGCTAGCGGCTAGTAGCCCGCCCTGCCAGACGTGACAGGAGGCAGGTCTCCATGCCAGCAGCCAGCAGTGACCAGTACTGCAGTACCAGCATCAACCAGTCAACCTGTGTTATTTCCTCCTGTGGCGCACTCCCAGGGACACCTGGGGGCCACCGGTGTCTTTCACAGATTCCAGCATTTTCCAGCATTGCCCAGCAACAGCAGCAACGACAACCAGTTCACCAGTGTTTTTTGTTTTCTTCTGTGGCGCACTCCCAGGGACACCTGGGGGCTACAGGAGGTTTTCTAAGGTCACCGGCATTCTCCACGCTACAGCCACTGTGGCGCACTCCCAGGGACACCTGGGGGCTACAGTCATCAAGTCTCCTCTCAGTACCACCCAGATAGCCGTGTAAGGGGGGGTGCCAGGGCAGTGTACCCGGCTATACCCTCACTAGCTATAGGTCTCTCTGAGCAAGGGGGGAACAGGCACATTGTATGCAAGGGGGGTGTCAGGATGTGCCCCAATATGCCTGACAGTCTTCTTAATGAGTGTGGCCAGTTTCGGGTATGCCGGAACTTAATTATGCAACCTTACTATCATATCAGCCTAGTTGTAACCTTTCTATAGAACTTGGTCCCGCCGTATTTGGCCAAGGAATGCAACGGATATAGTGTTCCGGTCGGCAGTTCAGCCGGCGGGACAATTAGTCGACAGCATTAATTTCCGTGTATTCGATATTTGTACCGTGTGTCGGCGCCTTGGCGCCCCATGTTATCCATGTGTGTTTGTGGTCGTTATTAATGCGTCAAGTCTTGTGTCAACCGTGGGTCAATCGACTCCACATTGTGTCAACGTGTGTCAAGTGCTTGCCGACCAACAGCTTATATGGCGGCGGCACAATGCACCGGTTTGGTCTGAGGTGCAAAGTCAATTAATATAAATCAGTAAAGCAATATACATTTCGATCTTTAAGCCTTGCCACCAGTCTGGAATTCTGACACATACCAGAATTCACTCGCAGATTTTTTCTTACCCTTTTTGGCCTTTTCCTTCGACCTCAGATGCTCGCAGGTAGACCCCGTCTGGGGGTGGGGGGCAGGCGCCGGGGCGGGTTTGGCGGGCTCGGCAACCTTGGCAGTCTTCGCGGTCTTGGGTAACTTCTTGGAAGCAACGCGCTCCTTTCCCCCGTCCTCCTCCTCTCCGCCGCCATCCTCCTCCTCCTTCTCCTCCTCATCGTCCGAATCTGAAAGCACAACTGCTTTTCGACGCCGTTTCTGAGGCAGGGCAGGCTTGGGAGCTTCCCCACCTTGGCCGATTTCTTGGAAGCAACGTGCTCCGCAGCCTTCCCACCCTTGGCGGATTTCTTGGTAGCAACGTGCTGCTCCTCCTCCTCCTCCTCCTCCTCCTCCCCCCCCTCCTCCTCCTCAGCATCGTCGTCCTCCTCCTCCTCCTCCTCAGCATCGTCGTCCGAATCAGCCACTGCCACAAGTTGCTTACGAAGCTGCTTCTTCGGTACCTGAGAAATGGCAGAGTCGCGGGGGAACCCGAAGCTGCTTCTTCGGTACTGAGAACTGGGCAGAGGCGCCGGGGTGGGCAGAGTCGGCAAGGGAACCCGAAGCTGCTTCTTCGGAACCTGAAAAACGGGCTGCGGCGCGGCAGGCTTGGAAGGCCCACCTCCATCATCCTCAACAAGTGACACGACTGCCCGTCGAGTCACTTGAGAAGCGGGCTTCTTCGCCGCAGGCGGATCCGAATCACCTTCAGGCCCCGTCATCTGTTCGGCCTGCTGCGTTCTGACCTCGACGGGGGTCTCTCCGCGGTTAGACCCTCCTGCCGGACCTCCATCCCCTCCATCCCCTCCCTCCAACAACTGTTGGTCATCCCTCTCCACCACGGCGGACAATCCCCCAGCTTCGTGGGAAGCTTTTCGCTTCTTCGCCCTTCCGAGCCTAGGCCCCCCATCACCTTCCCCCTGTTCAAGCCGCTCCCACAATTCACTCCCTTTCCCGATCCTTTCCACTATCTCTTGAAACCCCTTAATCTCCGTCTCGGTACCAAACACGATCACCATCGGTTCGAACCTGGAGAAAAACTCGTGGGCGCAAGCCTTCAGCACATGATCGTAGATCCCGCCCGGTTGGGGAATGTACGATTCGGGCAAGGACCGAACGCCCACCACCCTCTCTGAAAGTTACTCCACTTATCACCCCAAATGTTCGCCAAGTTCAGCAGGCTCAGGCACGGAAGGGACCTGCCCAAGGGAAAGGGGCGGGCTGAAGCTGAGGCAACCTCGCCTGCCACCTGCTTGACGAGCGACTTGTCATCATCATCACCGTCTAGTTCCTGACAGCAAAACCAGACCCGGCGACGGCCCCAGTCCACACTCTGCCACTCATACTTCACGTCCCACTCCTCCTCCTCCTTCGCCTCCGTCTCCTTCCCCTTCCCCTTCCCCTTCGATCCCTTCTCCAGCCCCTTCACCGGCCCCTTCATCGCCGCCTCCTTCACCCCCCCTTCGAGTAATCCAACTTTTGGAGCGTACTTCCTGAACGCTTCCGGAGCCAAAAGTGCCAAACCCACCGTCTTGTCCTCGCTCTCTTTTAGCAGAATCTCCTGAAAGTCGATCTTGCCATTACTGAGATCCTTTCTCGGAATCCTCAGATGTGCGGCGTGTTTTTTGGCTTTAAGAAGGTAGGCGATGTTCCTCGTTATGATGACGGCCACATCCCAAAATTCCCGGTATCTGGCCACAATCTCCTCCTGCCGACCGGCCGAGGAGAGGATGGAGATTGAAGACGAGTTCGAAAATATGAGACGCCACAAACTCCTTGCCATTTGCGTCCTTGCATCGCGCTTCCAGCGTCACATCCTCCTTGAATCTGGCGCAAATGGTCAGCCGCAGGCACTCCAGCACATCCTTGGCGATCTCCACCAACTTGGTGAGCTTTTCCGGTCCAACCTGGCAGCTCATGATGCAATCGATCACGGCGTCCATCATAGGAAGGCTGGCCAAGTTCCTGAAAGAAGTCCAAGAGACCTTCTGGCCTTTCTTCTCCCCCTCTGCATTCGCGAATTTGCACCTTTGCATCATCACCTCCTCAGGCGCGGGTTTCGTTGAGGCAGGATCATCAGTCTGCTCCTGTGTCAGACGGAGAAACGTGTTGGCCAGCGTGCGACTGTAAGCGGAATGCACTGAAGCAATGCTGTGGGCCGGCTTTTTCTTTCCTTCTGCTTCCTCCTCGTGTACATCCACCGCTGCCGGCTCCACATTCCCTTCCCTTCCCCCCGCTTGCCGCATAGCCGGGAGGATGTACGTGAGCAGATTGGTATAGTGGCCATCCGCAATATAGTGGCCCTTCCCACGCGTGACTTTGCCGTATAGATATAGCTTGTTGTAGTTCCACACGTCAAGCAACGCCTGGCCCAGCGTACGATCCGCCACGGCTAAGTCCTCCGAATTCGCCCCCTTGGCGATGTCGAACAGCTTCTCCAGCTTGCCGGTCAGCACCGCCTGCGACATCAATTAACATCGAGCGAGCAACGACAAAACTCAGTCATAAAAGGCGAGGGGTATAGCTGCGGATAGACCCTAACAAAATTCGAAAAAGAAACGGCCGACAATACGCAACGAAAATTCCAACAAAAAAAAGGAGAGGGTCTAGCTGCAGCGAGACCCTCGCAAAAAACTTGAAGCGCACACAAAAAACAACCACGAAAATTCCGAGGGTCTACCCGCAGCTAGACCCTGCCAAAATAGATAGCTTACATCTTCTTTTGCCTTAGGTAGATTTCGCAGCTCACTCCACGACGGGAGCAGGTCGCCACCCTTGAGAAGAATGACGTTCGTACCCATGTAACCACCACGGAATTTCCGCAACAGGTCCTGGAAGGCGTGCTCCGCCTCCTTAGGAGTATTTGCGAAATTGGACTCCGCCCCACCCTCGCACATCATTGCCCGAACCTCTCCCCACCCGCCATCCGGCCCCCTGAGAAACGACTTTAACCCCTTAAAGTAGTGGTTCCCATCCACCACCGCGTACCGGAGAACCAGATACGGTACCGGTACCCGTTCCTCAAAAAATTTCGGATCGTAGGACTTCATCGCAGTATTGCACAGCAGGTTGAAAACTTGCCGACTGCCCTCGATCTCCTGAGGCAAAACTGCTTCCACCTCGTCCACCTGGCGTAGGTACGCCACTCAAGTCCTCTCGCGAGGAAAGAGGTGGTGGACTCCGTGTTAAGCCACACGTCGACTTCAGTATCCGAAAGGGGCCGGAAGTACCTGGACCCCACATCCTCCGCGTCAATCTTGGCGCCGTGGTGAATGCTTCAGCCACTTGACGAAATCCGGCATGCACAAGATTTGCTTGTCGAACAGGTCAGGTTGAGATTCGGCAAGCGCCTGGAAAGGGAACTGCCAGACCGGGACAACAACCTTGAAGTGCAAGGCGTTGTCCCGCGCATTGAGGAGAATGCGGCCGTTCTCCTTAATGGTTTCAAGGTTTAAACGCCGCTGCCTCAAAGCCTCTGGCAAAATAAGCGCGTTGACCGTCTGGATCCGCATACTGAAACATCCGGTCTGCTTAAAATCGGCCGGCCGAATCCAACGCGTTTCCCTGAGAGTATTGGCCTTCCGGATGTTCTGGTCCCTGACCTCCTTGTTCGAGTCGACCTTTTTCGAAGGCTTCCAGCTTTCAATGATAGGGTCGGTGTCCGGGTTCCCACTGCTCGTGAGCACCCCCTCCTTAAAAAGCTTGTTGAGTGACCGGAGCAGCTCAAGAAAGGGGGAGAACTCGGGCCAGTTTGGCAGGTCATCGACGTCCGCCATCCGCCTACTCGAGCAGTACTTGAGCATATCCTTCACCAGCGCGAACACGGCGTCATGACCAGGTAACTTCTTCTCCACCGTGGCGTCTTCGTCCCCCCCGTCATCCTGAAGTAAAAAATCGAAAAGGACCGCAGGATTTGCTCAAGTCAGTAATATTTAGGCCGACCACGACATCCTGTTCAGGGACGAACAAAGTTCTGTTGGAATAATACCTTACTGACACTAAACACCAAGTCCCGCAGCCAGTCAGCGTCTACCCGCAGCGAGAGGTCTAAATTTTCACAACAATCGTACCTGTCCAGTTTTCTGCTGCTTCTTGGCCTCCTTAGCCTTCTCCTTCTCCGCCTTCTTCGCCTCCTTCTCCGCCGCCTTCGCCTCCGCGTTCTTCTTACTGTTGGCCTTTGCCACCGCATTCAGCGCCCTTTTTCCCTCAGCGGCCCGACGACGAAAATCAGCCTTCATGAATTTCTCGATCTTGTCAACCTTTGCCTCTGAGTACTCCTTAGGCTGCCACTTGAAATTCTTGGTGGCTTTCGACTTCACCAGATTTACAAATTCATATGCCAATTCACTCTTAAAGGTAGCGGCACCCAACACCTCCGTATCGAAATCGGCATCGACTTCCGCCTCAAGTCGTGTCAGGTACTTGCGAAACTCGGACCCCGCAGGTCCCTCCGAATCGACGCCATCGGGCGGAGACTTAAGCATGATCAGGCCAACAGCAATAATATGATCCTTCGCAACCTTCTTGCGGGAATCCAGCTTTTCCCTTTCATGCTCAGTCAATGCGGGCTTCGCCGCCTTCCCCCCCGCAGTACCCCCAGCGACAGCCCCCGCCTGCATGACAAAAAAAAACGAACAAGAAGGGACTTGACCTCAGTTCGATTGTTGCACCATCGTCTCTCTGCGGAGATACCCCTCAGCACGAAAAAAATCACACGAACTCGCGGCGGATGAACGTACCTGCACAGCCACTTCTCCCTCAGCGTCTCCCCCATCCTCATCTCCTCCAGCGTTTTCATCCCCCCCATCCTCATCTCCTCCAGCGTTTTCTTCCTCTCCGGCAGCGCCTGCTGAGGCCAAACCCCCCGCCTGTCAACACCGAATACGACAGCTCATTGGAAATCAAAATTAGTCGACATTTGTATATTTCGCATAATGCGCTCACTAAAACTTCAGGCGAAATGCAGACATCCGGATATCGTTTAATGCTTACCATTTCCATCTCGAGTCCAGACCAAATACCAGCACTGTCAACAGCCATCGCCGCAGCCGCCCCCTGAAAAAAGACAACAGATTGGTTGGGGGCACCGTTGAAATTAGCCGAACATGTCAGTCTCAATAAAAGGGTGAGGGTCTACCTGCAGCTAGACCCCATGTAAGATGCTCGTGGAAACTCGACGGACAAGCACCCACCTTATCAACCAAGTCTGACAAATTCGTTACATCCTCCGATACGTCCCCTGGCATGGAGCCCCCCTGCATGATATGACAGGACAAACCATGAAGGTTGGTCAGCATATAGAGCCCTATTCAGGGAATGGAAACAACCCAAATCGATAAACGATATCGGCAAGTTAACGTACCGAAACGTAGAACTTCCACCTCCTCAAAATCTTCCCCAAAGGCCATATCGGCACTTGATGGGCTCTCTCCTTTTCCAGTTGCCGCCTCAATTCCGCCTCGAAGAACAACTCGAGGGACTGCCAATGGCCTCCCGCCTCTAAATCAGACCACTCCGTGTCTGTCTTGGTTCGGATACTCTGGAGACAATCAACCAACGAGATTTGATCCAACCATTCCTGGACGACTTCCCGGTGTGGCTTATATGTCTGAATAACATGGAAGTCCTCCCGGTGCCGGAAACTTTGGATCACCTGTCCAGCCCAATCCAAAAAGAAAGCGACCGCTTCCCGCGAAAGGCTGGCGTCCGGGCTGACAAGAAAGTCAGTCCGCCACTTAACAAAAGATTGCAGTAAGTGGTCTCTTGCCATGTCCAAATGCGCGATCACTTCATGTGCGCGCTCCTCCAATCCTCCTACGTCATTCATTCTTCCCGGCACAATTACGATAAAGTCACTGTTGGACGTGTCAACAAATCCTTGCCTGACAATATCAAACACTTCATCTTCCGACAGTGAAGCCCTCGAATCCGCTTTCATATCTCCAGTCATGAGTTTAAAGAGCTGATGCAACGCAGTGATTTTCAAGGTTTCCATATAGGAAGCCTCGATGCATGTGAAGCCAATGTGGACCTCGAACTTTTCAACCTCATCAAAGAGCGTCGACCATATTAAAGCACGACGGGGAAAGTAACGTCCGACATCCTCCTTCAGATTAAGGATGCACGACTGCGCGATCTTCAAAACCTCATAAATGTCGTCACCAACGACCCTCTTCCCATGAATGGCTCGCTGTGTGGCTTCGAACAATGCAAGACGGCCCAGGCGGTCGTTCTTCCAAATTATGTCTGGCGACGCCGGACGGTCCACGACGACACCGGACTTCTCTGCAAACGCTATCTCGGCCGAAAGAAAGCGGATCAAGCCGATCAAGCCCTTTTCGGCTTTACGACTCGCCCCAGACTCAGACTCAGCCTGAGCCAGGTACTGTTTCAGAATGGCCACCGTGGAGGGCTGCAGACAACAAGAGTAAAAAAAAGGCCACACATCGTCGTCGTCGTCGTCAACAACCTTAACTCCTAGGTCAACGTCTCTCCGCAGCTAGACCCTTACGATCAATGTATGACATAAAATCCCACCCTTTCTACGATACACACACACCGTTCAAAAGCCATCTGAGAAATGTACGTCTCACATAAATAAACATACCTGATAATCGACTGAACATCCTTCGGGAGCCCACCCCTTCTTCACGTTCCCGTCCTTCTCCCCCTCAACCGCCTTCGCAGCCTCCTCCTCCTTCCTCGCAGCCTCGTCCGCCTTCATCTTCTCCTGTCGCATCTGCAAAAACAGCAGCCTCCTCCGCACGAAGCTCCTTCGCTGCCGCCTCCGTCTTCTTCTTCGCCTCCTCCTTCTGCTTCGCCACCAGGATCCTGTGCTCCCTCTCCTGGGCAGCCTTACGCTCCTTGTACTCCCTCTCCTCCTCCTCCCTCTCCGCCTTCTCCAGCCTCTCCTTCTCCTCCCTCTCCACCCTCTCCCTCTCCGCCTTCTCGATGGCCTCCCTCTCCGCCTTCTCCTTCTCCTTGTCCTTCTTGTCGAGAACCGCGTAGTCGTCAGCAAATGTTGCGGCCATTGCTAACAAATCGGACAACCGCTGCCGACGCGACTCCCGAACCGGCGAGTCCGGGTCTTCAGGCCTCCCGTTAGTCTTATCGCGCTCGTCCTCCTCAACAAGCTCATTGATAGAAGTTAGAATGCGGTGGGATATATTGCTTGAGAACACTGAAAGCTGGGAGCAATGAATTGCTTGCTTCATTAGAAAATAGGTTTACCCTTTATCAACGTTCCTCTCACCGGCTGCGCCGCCAGTGACCGTTGGGTGCAGACCGTTGGCCCGAGGCCGCACGATGACAGGTAGCTGCCTAGTCACTGCATCGTGCGATCACAAATCAATGCACGCTGCAGTACGGTCCCTATCTAGGATACTCTAGTACCGTCCAATGACAGGACACTACGTATACTGGGTACTGACATCTGTCACGTACCTCAGTACCCAAAGTGTCAGGAATATGCCCCAATATGCCTGACAAGTCTAGCACTTACTAATCTAGATAAAGTTCGGGTAGTCCGTAGTTAAGTCAGAACAACCTACAACGCCAGTATGACTGCGTAGAGCTCATGTTTGGCTACAACTTTGCCACTAGAATCACCTTGATCTGAGCTCTAGGTAGAAAGTTATGAGTCTTTTCATATATATGTGCCTGGTCACTATACGGCACTGTAGTACAATCCATGTCGTGTCATGTGGCGCATGGCCCATATAGGACAGGCGCCAATAATTCAATTCGTGGTACCTGGACCGTCAGCTAGGCGTACCTAATTCTGTCTGCCATGGTACAACCATGATTTGCCAGCAGGCAGCATCTAGCACTGGTTAAGTGTTGCCTAGCTGTCATGTTAAGTTAATTATGTTGTGGTCCTGCCGACCAGCCATATAGGTGGTGGCTGGGCTACACGCCAGTTCATCTTTTCTGACCACCACTATTCTAGAAAATGGCACCTTTCAGCCATGGTGGTTGACAAAATATTTCCATCATGACAAAGTCGTAAATGAGGTCATCATTATTAACCCCTAAATGGTCTGGCTGCCGATTTTCCGCCTAAAACTGAGTTACAGCCGACACGTCGGCCCCTTCTCGGGGGACCAAATGCCGCGAAAACTATTGAGAATTAGGAAAAGTTTAGCTGAGAAGATCGAAAGTTTATAATTTTCCTCACAGCATGGTACTAGGGTTTGCATACTTCTGACAAAGTTATAGAGGTGTTCTGGCCGGTCAAAGTACAAGGGGTCAGGGTACTTTTTCACGTACAACGTGCATTCCGGAAAACGACGACCTGGCCATGGCGGCTTGCGCCCACGCATGGCATTTACGTTTTCGTTCGAATTTTCTGACCAAACTCAGGGAATTGATTTTATACGTCCTAAAGATGATACAGGCCAATTTTTGGTTCGCGGGAATGCCATTTGATAGGTGTCGGCAGCGTTCTTGCTGGAAAAAACTGCGATCAGGCCGGTCGATAGAAACGTTGACAGCAATACCTTTCCGGCGTATTTTAAAGGATATATCGGTTTCTTTTTACTTTTTATGATGATTTGTAGTCGTAAACGTGCAAGGGTGGCCAGAAATCGTCGAATCTAGCGACCATGCTGCACAACTTTGGTGTGCCGAAATGCGCCATTTTGCGGCCACCGCCTGGGCCAAGGTAATGCCAGCCATGCCAGGTAAAGCTGAGTTATCGTTTTCTTGTCGATGTTTGACGTTTATATATATGTTCTAGCTTGTGTAGCACATTCTTTCTTCATTATTCATGCTCTTTCTTGACCATGGCCTGGCCCCTTCCTAAAACACCATTCTTAGATGCTTCCCTCAGTCAGTTGACCTGCCATAGTGTGATGGTGATAAGTTTTAGAGGCTGTATGGGTTTGAATACCTCCATATATGTTTGTTATACATTTCCCACACACATATTGCATGAGTGTGAGGCAGTTGGCTGGTCTCTGTGGGATCATCAAGCATGTACCCGGTGAGTAGAAGCTTCCCATTGTCAGCATGTGCCACCAGGTGTGCTGGCTATCACCTGGCAAGCTATAGCAGCTTAGGCCTAGTTTATCCTTGCTAGGGCAAGCTGAAATAGGCTTGAAATCACTAGTTTGTTGGTGGCTGCCTCCTAGAATGCATGCCTTGCGTCGGGTATCCGTACCACGTTACCTACGTGCATGGACAAGGTGGCACCTGCACATAGGTGCCATGTAAGGGCAGTGTGATGATGCAGTTATGTTTCCCCATCATTGTGGAAGGGAAATGTATTGTGTGGCATGGTTGGGGGACATTTTTAGTAGGTATTAGTAGGTAGTATGCCCACCCCTACCCCCTTGGCTGCTTTTTACCAACGGTACCCCTATGGGCTGTACTGGGTGTAACTGCTAGTATACCCACCCAAATGATGACCCCAATGGCTCAAACTGTTCAGCAACTAATTGTTTATCATCCCTGAAGTGGTAGGTGCCTAGCTCTTACAACATAATTCAAAATGCACATTCTACCAAAAATGAAAACGCTCGTCTTGACCCCCCTGACTTTGACGGCAGTTATACATGGCCTACCCTGCACATATGTAAGGTTGTGATATACCAACCCGAAGGGCAACTCATGGACATGCTTGGCCCCCAAGGACAGCCATTGGATATGGGTGGGTTGGATGGCATCTGGTTTGCAAAATTGTGAAGTTACAGCCGATGCATCGGCAGTATTTCTGCCCATTTAGGGGTTAATGTAATATCAACAACCTCCCATGGTCACAGCATGACATTTTTGACATGGCATCGGAATGAGGGGGGTTGTGATCTTTCCAAATCGGGCAAATTTTTGCCTGGGCAGCATTTCGGCAAGAACTTTCGGAATTCTAATCCGTTGGTGCCACTCAACATGTCCACGGAATCAGCATCAAATTGCGCATCTATTGAACCAAGTCCGGCGTCATTCCGTGGAGTATTGCGTCGGCTACGAATTTTCTTGCGGCAGGCCCTGTTTGCTCCGAATTTCGACCTTAAACGACCTCTTGCATGAGCTTCACTAAACATTCAGATTTCTACATTGTCGGCACTTGGGCGCAGCGGTTCACGCTTTATTTTTATTACCCTGGGTGACTACCGGTTGCCAGCCGTGACCAGCCTTGCAAAGCCCAAGACCCCTTTGTTCTTCTGAGAATACAACGAGCTTGATGGCGCCTATATAAAGCGACCACAAATGTTTTAAACGGTGGGCCACCTTCCAGGCGACATGGGGTTTCTTTTTCCTAGTTCCAGCCAAGCATTATTCAGATTTTTTGCCAGTCGCCATGGTTTGGAAGCACCATCGTACAAGAGCAGCTATGCACGGACCACTACAACGGCATCAACTACAATGCTCCATCCCACGTCGGTGCGGGGAAATCTTGCAGCATCCACCTGGTTCTCCTCTCGCACCCTTGGCTTTTCTTCAATGGGAAACAGCTCGTTTAAATGCCGCTCGCCAGCCGCAGCAGCCGTCATTAGTTAAGTGGCCAGTGACAGCCAACTGCCGCACGCAGCCGTAGTGCAGTACCCAGCACGCGCCATACAGCATGATAGGAAATAGTAGCAGCAGTCAGCCACACACCACAGCCTGACTCGCTTGTGGTAGTTGTTGCAACCAGCTGCAGATACCTACCAGCACCCCATCAGCATGGCAGCACACAGTCGCAGCAGCCAGCAACACACAGCAGCCTGATCAGCTCTTAGTAGTAGTTGCAGCCAGCTGCACGTACCTGCCAGCCAAATCGCCACTTCAGACCAGCATCAATGCCACCAGCCAGCAGTACGCAGCCGTCTAGTCAGCGGTTAGTAGTCACTGCAGCTAGGTGCCTGTAGCTGCTCACACCCACTGCGGTCGTCGCCAGCTCCTGATAAATGATTCCAGAGCGACTCCTGCCATTACCAGCTTTTACGTCCACGATTTCTGCTGATTATTACTCCAAGGGGGGCACCCTTCCAGGGGCATCTACACACGGGGCCGAGCTGGATCCAGTCCTTGTTTTTTTTCCCAGTATTTCTACGTGACCTGGGGCACCCTGTTCTTCACCTGGCGCACTCCCAGGGCCACTTGGGGGCCATGTGACCCTTAGCTCCAACTGCTACTCTTGCCTATTTCTCCTTTCAGCATGACCGGGTTAGCCGTGTAAGGGGGGGAGAGCTTGGGTTTCTTTATACCCGACTACCCTCACTATCCATGTGTTACTTGCCAGGGGGGTGAGCTTGTATACGGCATTTGGTGCAAGGGGCATGTCAGGAATATGCCCCAATATGCCTGACAAGTCTAGCACTTACTAATCTAGATAAAGTTCGGGTAGTCCGTAGTTAAGTCAGAACAACCTACAACGCCAGTATGACTGCGTAGAGCTCATGTTTGGCTACAACTTTGCCACTAGAATCACCTTGATCTGAGCTCTAGGTAGAAAGTTATGAGTCTTTTCATATATATGTGCCTGGTCACTATACGGCACTGTAGTACAATCCATGTCGTGTCATGTGGCGCATGGCCCATATAGGACAGGCGCCAATAATTCAATTCGTGGTACCTGGACCGTCAGCTAGGCGTACCTAATTCTGTCTGCCATGGTACAACCATGATTTGCCAGCAGGCAGCATCTAGCACTGGTTAAGTGTTGCCTAGCTGTCATGTTAAGTTAATTATGTTGTGGTCCTGCCGACCAGCCATATAGGTGGTGGCTGGGCTACACGCCAGTTCATCTTTTCTGACCACCACTATTCTAGAAAATGGCACCTTTCAGCCATGGTGGTTGACAAAATATTTCCATCATGACAAAGTCGTAAATGAGGTCATCATTATTAATGTAATATCAACAACCTCCCATGGTCACAGCATGACATTTTTGACACAAAGTACCTATCTAGGGAAACGTATGCGACTCGACTAGCATCCCTATCTGCATAGCCCACGTGGTATTTATATTCACATACCAACGTGGGTTTACAAGGCTTATTCATACGTTGTATTCACAATGCCTTTGAGACTTAGTCTACAGCAAAGCATGGAGACTAACTCCAGTATTGTTTTATTATTTATTTCTTAATGCAGGTCTGCACCCCCAACATTATTGTTATTGTTTTTAAGTTGATTAGGGGTACAAAAGAGACATGGCTGGTTGAGCCAGGTTGGTTACAGCTGGCTGTTCTGGCCAGGTGTTATATTGCACATTAAATAAGGTGTACACAGCTGGCTGGTTTGGCCAGGTACTGAAGCACACATTAAGTAAATGGATACAAAGCTTGTGTCCTCAAGCTGCAAATGGATACAAATCTGACCTAGCCAGCACTCACACCCCACAACGAATGTGTTGAATTTTATGGCGCCCAGCAGCTATCGCTGTGGTAAGGGGGTGTGGTGGTTGTGTACTGTGCTATGGCCAGTCATTTATTCAAACACTGACTCTGATATCATAGGGGTTCATGTTCTGAAAGAGGAGCTGGTACTGTTGGCCAGCAGCATCCCGCAGCTTCGTGAGAGCGTCTGCTGGGTTGTCCTCATCATCCACATGAGTCCAGCTGGAAAAATAGGTGGCCTCCTGTTTGAGGATCACCCAATCCAAGTCAGTGTGGACAGCAGCAGAGACAGATTTCTTGGTTAGAAAGCTGATCACAGATTGGCTGTCAGTATAGAGATGTGAGATGACATTGCATGTGCTGCCTGCCTGGGTTTGTAGCCAGGTGAGCATGTGCTGCAGGGAACGAGCATGCAATGCAGCAGACACCACAGCACGACATTCAGCTGAGTTGCTGCTGCCAGGTTTTCTGCGGTGTAGCCTGCTGTACCAGGAAGTGAGGGACATGTAATCTGACCTGTTGGTGAGAAAAAACAGCCCTGATTCCCGTGCCCCCATCTGATTGATTGTTCTGCTCTCCATGGAGCTGTCCATGACACATTGGATGTGGATGTCTTCCATCAGATTCAGGCCATGGAGGATGAGGGGGGGACAGTCATTGACCAACTTCCTGATGTGACTGCATTTGATCTTGACTAGAACATCATGGGTGACCCTGCTGATGACAGCTAAGGGAGCCCCACAGATGGCTGACCACCACCCCAGTTTGCCCTGAACAGTGGCACACATATGTAAGGGGAGGTAGTTGTCCTGCAGCAGATCTAGACAATCTTGGATATATTCTGCAGGAGGGGAGAGAGAGCAGACCCACTGATCTGGCTGCCTATGCAGCTGCAACATGATGCCACAGAACTGGATGGGGGTTGTGCTCAATTCCACCTGTTTGCCAATCTCATATGATTCCTGGACCTGCTGAATAAAGGTTTCCACCTCAGCTCTAGGCCCACAAATGAGTTGGTCATCTCCATGCCACACAAAGAACAGCAGTCCAGAGGGGGTGGGTACAACAAAAAAGCATGGGTCCAGGTCATCATACGTGGCCTTGAGCTTTTTGAATACTTCCTCTGCTGAGTCTCTGAAAATTTTTGGGGCACTGACAAGCCCTTCCACCCCAATGTTGATGATAAGGTGGGGCTCATCAATATAAGGTTTCCACACAGCTGGGGTGTCTACCACGTACACCTTCCCTTTCCACACAGATTCAGCCTTTTCTGGGTCCCCCCTGAGGAAGGCCCTTTTAATATCAGTGGCTTTGCAGACATAGTCTTGGCCTGCATTGAGGTTGTGGAGGAAGAGGGAGAGCATGATCCTGAGTGAGGTTTGTTGCAGCCCAGGTGTGTATGTTTCCCCTTTTGGCAGTGTGGAGGTCCCCTTTAATTCTGTGACACATGGTCTGGCATGGAAGATTGGGGAGCCCACTTTTTGTGGTTTTTGTTTGAGAACAAATTTTAATCTGAGCTTTTTGGCTCCCTCTGGCACGTCCCATGAAGGGGTGACAGGCGGTTTGTATTGAGGGTTTTTGGGGTTGGGCAGGACCCATTCCTGCCTGGCTTGGTGGACAATGGCCATCAGCCACTTGGTAAACCCTTTTTGTGTTTTGCATTCTTGTATGACGTGGGAGATTTGGTGGGGTGAGTGCATGGCTATGTCCCACTTACCCAGCCCAAAGGCTGAGGGATGGAGGAACTGGCTGTGCACTAACTTGTCCAGATCAGGGATCTCCCCTGGTGCATACTGAGTGTTGACTGCCTTGATGACAGCATCCATACCAGGGACAATACTGGAGAGAGGGATTTTAAAGTGGTCCAGAGGAACTGCACCCACCCCTGTGACACTGAGCTCATTAGCTGAGATAAGCACCCCAGGATAGGATACAAAAGGTTCCCCCAACAAGGTGTTACCAGAGTACCCCTCCACCACCTGGAAGGGTGTCTGAATACCAAGTATAGGGAGCATCACTTGTCCCACTACATCCAGTGAGCTTTGGCCTGAGAAATCCTGCACCCGTGCCCAAAATGAAGGTGCAATCTCAAGACCAGGGATGGCTTGTGCACTGATCACACTGACCTGTGCCTGAGTGTCTATTGCCAGGGTCCAGGGGTCCTGACTAGTGCACACAGCTGAGACTTTTGCCAACCCTGCGGCCACAGCAGCTTGTTGCTTATGTGACCTGTGTAATGCTTGCAAGGCGACTGCCAATCTTGACCTCAGAGCGGGAGGGTTGGCAGACAATTTGGTGCCTTGGGGCTGAGCTAATGCTTCCAACCCAGCTACCTCGTGCCTGGTTAAGCAATCCCCAGGTTGTGAAGTGGGCCTGGCTTCACTGAGGGTGGAAGGGTTCACAGAGGGTGCTGTGGTGCTGTCAACAGCAGTAATTGGTGGCTCAGAGCTACTGCTGGGCATGCTGGAGTTGCCAGATAGAAGTAGTGAGTCCATGCTTAAAGACTCTTCCCCAGGCACGTCTGCCATGGGAGAATAATACTTCTTAATTCTATGACAGCTCACCCTGTGACGCTTCCCATTGATATTGTGCTTGACCTCCACGGTCTTGCTGTTTTTGGTAAATCCACGGATGGTAACTGGACCTAGCCAAGTTCCAACCTTACCAAAGCTGTTTTCCTTGTAATAGAGAACTTGATCACCTTTTTGGAATACTGGCCTGGAATGGGTTTTATCTTTTTCTGCCAGTTTTGCTGAGGTTTGTGCACGTGCAGTGTTGTACAGTGCTATCACCTCTGGGGGATATACACCTGCCTGCAGGCCTGCTGGGATTACTTCACCCCACGTGGCATGCAAGACAGGTCTCATGTTTAGGGTTGTGCACATTTCATGACACCAGAGTGCCCTGTCACAATAGACCCCTGAAGTAGCATCCTTGGAAGGATTTTTGGCTAGTAGGGTTTTGACAGATCTGATGGTTCTTTCAATGACCCCCTGACCCTCATGATCTTCCAGCCCAGCAATCTCTATTGCTTCACACCCTTCCAGGTCAGTCAGACAAGAAAATTGTTGATCAAGCAAAATTCTGTCAACTGGGTAGAATCTGGGTAAAGCAATCATGAGTGCAACACGTAGCTGCCCTGCAGACATGCCAGGTAGGGGTTCCATTACTGTGAACCTGGACCATGAGTCTTTTAGGATCAGGTAGGGTTGGACATCTTTGTTGATGTGCATCACATCCCCCACTATCATGCCCCTATTGGTGGAAGGAGTTGCAGTATGCCATTTTTGAGGTTTGGGGCTATTGAACTGACATTCTTGACAGTGTTGTCTAGCCAGTTTTACTGCATTCCTGAGTTGTTTTCCCATGCTACTACCCCCCAGCCGTCTGGCCAGTTCCTCAGCCACTGTTTCATGACCCATGGCTAGGTGCAGCTGATGAGCAAGCTCCTTGATATCTATGGAGTTGTCAACAGTAGGGGTTAGTGCTTTTATGTAAGGTTCCAGAACAGGGTGTTGGGAGGACAGTAAGGTTGCTGCCTCAAAATCAATTATGCCCTGGTTGCCATCCCCAATGGTAATGAGATCATCATCCTCAGAGTACATAAGGTGAGTGAACTCACATTGATTTGGGTAGCGAGGCCTGTTGCAACGGCTGCCTGGAGGCCCCAGGGGATGACGTGCGTGCCAGCAGCCCGGGCAGAGATCCACCCCGTTGGCCAGGGAGTCGTTGTTGGGGCAGTTGTGCCGTGCGTGCCCTCGTTGGAAGCACCTCAGGCACCTTATGGACCCCCCAGGGTTGCCAGGCTGGTTGTTGTTGTGTTGTTGTTGTTGTTGTTTCCCTGCTGGGACCGGTTCTGGCCCTGCTGGGACCTGTTGTTGTTGTTGTTTTGGCCCTGTTGGGACCTGTTGTTATTGTTGCCCTGCTGGGACCTGTTGTTGTTGTTGTTGTTGTTGTTGTTGGGGTTGCCATGCAGGGGCACACGGTGCCACGTGTTGCCACGCCCCTGAGAGCCACTGCCCCCTTGGTGGGAGGACTTGTGGGTCTTGGGTGCCCCCCCTGGCTGGCCTGCCCCTTGCGTTTGTGGCCTTGGACACCCTGGACCTTGGGGTCCTGGGCCTGGTTGTTGCCAGTACCCAGGGGGTCCACTGCCTCCTCGATATAGAGCATGGCAGCTCTGAAGTTGTCCCAGAGGGACTTGAGGCCTGTAAGCAGGGTAGCCAGGACAGAAGGTTGCAAATTAGCTTTTGTTAGCCAGGTGTGGATGAGATACCTTGGTTGGAGCTTGAGAAGCTCAAGGTCTTTCTCAATCATTACCCTGTATGTTTTTGCATCCCCAGAGAGGTTATTCTTGTTCACCTTATATGCAGCAAGCCAGTTGAAACGTTCTACTGCTTCCATGTGGTTATTGGTAAGCACTAGCTGTTTCAGATCAGTGATAAAGGTAGGCCACTGTTCAATGGCTGCTTCAGGTGTCAGGGTACGTTCCTGATAGGTTTGAATCAATGCTCTGATTGCAGGAGATGATTGATGGAATGTGGAGGAGGCCCTGAGAGCCTTAAACTGATGTCTAAGGTTAAGACCTTCCATCCCATACTCCAAAGCAAAAACAAATTGCTTAGCTTGTTCAACAGTGTGACCCTCAGGCAAGCCAGCAATATTGATTTTGGATTCCTTTTTATGAGGGTTAAACACACCTGTGAGAGGGGGGTTGGCCCTCAAGAAGCGTCGGTTGCTTGTTGCAGGCGGGTGGGGTCCAGGTTGATGGTCCCCCGCTCATACCGCGACATCAGGGCGCGCAGGCCCTCGACAGTTTGCAGCTGGTTAGCTGTTAACTGCTGATCTTGCAACGAGGCCAGCTGGGCCTGGAGAATGGCGAGCTGTTCCAGGACATCCCCGCTCCTTGGGGGGGCCTCAGCAGGCCTGTTGGGTGCCTGTGGCACCTCTGCACCTCCCCCCAGGGCCTCCTGGGGTCCTGGCCACCCCCCCTGGTTTGGGAGGGGGCCCCAACCCACAGGGCGAACCTGGGGTGGTGGGGGAGGGGGAGGGGGGGTCATGGTGGCCCTGGGGGAGCCCGGGGGTGTCCGGGTAACCCCACTGGGTCCAGCCCCATCGGTGGAGGGGCGGGCAGGGGTGTCTGCCTCTGCTCTCCTCCTGGCCTCCTCCCGCATGAGACGCTTCATCTCCTTGCGTACCTCATGCTCCCGGAGGGCTGCCTGAAAGGCAGCCTCATCCTCGGGTATGTCAGGGAGTGGTTCTCCCATGATCATAGCAGGCCGGACTGGACAGTCCGCCTCTTTGCCCTTCCTCGCACCCAGGGCCAGCAGTCCCTCCTTGTACTGCAGGGGTTGGGGGGAGAGGGTTTCTTGCTGGTGGTTTCCAGCGGGGGGGCTTCTTCAGCTACCACCCCATGTTTGGCCAAGATGGCCTCCGTGACCCTGGCTTGGGTGATGGAGGACATGGTTTTAAAGTGTGCTGACCGAGCAAGCTCGGCCAGGTCTTGACTGTCCGCATAGTCCATGGGATAGTCAGCATTTTTTAAGAGGTCACGTAACCGCTGGGTGGCCTCGCGGTACGCGTCCGCCATCGCCTGGTGGGTAGCCAGGCGACGGGCGGCTTCCTCTTCATATTCTTGCCGCTTAGCGGCGAGCCGAAAAGCCGCCTCTCGGCGGACCTCTCGGTCCCGCTGCCGCGCTCGGCGTTCTTCATTTGCCACCAGCGCGGCCTGCTCGACCGCCAGGAGCGCTGGGGTAAGATTGATCTCAGTCTCCCCATCGGGGAGACTGGCAGTGTCGGATACCTCATCGTCGGACATTGGTTGTCCGGCGATGGGTTCCACAGGTTTTCGCACCACCCGTGCGAGTTTAATACTCTCCATGTCCTTCTTCTTGCGAAGAAGGGACGCAGAGGGTCGCCCAAACGTTAGCTCAATGTGGTTATGTCCCTGGGCGAAAGGGACATTAAGGTTTGATGTGGCGGGACGAAAGGTAATCGTCCCGTCCGGTGCCACCGAGGCCGTCTGACGGGGCATACGCTCCCGAAGAGATGGCAACGTGGGGCCGGACTGTGGAGCCTCAGTGGGGTTTACCACCGAGGTCTCCGCAGCCATGGCCGCGCCAGCCGTGGTTGCGGCTGGGGCGGCCGCCGGAGTCGAGGGTAAGCCGGTCTCCCCGGGGGGAGCCGTCTCGGCCTCCGGCCTCGCAGGGGAGGGGGGTAGGTCGGTCGGCTTTGCAGCCGCCGTCCCCTCGTCCTGGCAACCATTGTGAGTCTTTTTGTTCTTTTTCTTTTTCTTGGAAATGGCCGCATCGCCAGCCGGCTTCTTGTTGTTGTCTCTGGGCATCCGCCGATCCTGCCCATCATCATCCTCGTTGTAGGTAAGCTTCTTAGCGACATTCTTGTTCGTGATAGCCATGGTAGCAAATAAAATTCAAGTTAGAATGCGGTGGGATATATTGCTTGAGAACACTGAAGCTGGAGCAATGAATTGCTTGGTTCATTAGAAAATAGGTTTACCCTTTATCAACGTTCCTCTCACCGGCTGCGCCGCCAGTGACCGTTGGGTGCAGACCGTTGGCCCGAGGCCGCACGATGACAGGTAGCTGCCTAGTCACTGCATCGTGCGATCACAAATCAATGCACGCTGCAGTACGGTCCCTATCTAGGATACTCTAGTACCGTCCAATGACAGGACACTACGTATACTGGGTACTGACATCTGTCACGTACCTCAGTACCCAAAGTACCTATCTAGGGAAACGTATGCGACTCGACTAGCATCCCTATCTGCATAGCCCACGTGGTATTTATATTCACATACCAACGTGGGTTTACAAGGCTTATTCATACGTTGTATTCACAATGCCTTTGAGACTTAGTCTACAGCAAAGCATGGAGACTAACTATAGACTTCCTCAGCTTCCTGAGCTCTTTGGTGCGGTCGTCTTCCTCCACCCACTCGGGCGCAGGCTTACGCTTAGAACTGGAATGCTTGGGGGACGGCGAGCGGGACGCAGAAGCGGGGGACTTGGGTGGCGGCGAGCGGGACGCAGAAGCGGGGGACTTGGGTGGCGGCGAGCGGGACTTGGGGGAAGGAGAGCGGGACGGCGAGCGGGACGCAGTTGCGGGGTTCTTGGTTGACGGCGAGGGGGACTTGCGAGAAGGAGAGCGTGACGCGCTAGCGGGGGGAACTTTGGGCGGAGAGGGGGACTTGCGGTTCGGCGAACGGGTCGCAGTTGCGGGGACTTGGGGGACTTGCGGGGCGGCGAGCGGGACGCAGTAGCTCCGGCCGACTTGGGGGGCGGCGATGGAGACTTACGGGGCGGAGAGCGGGACGGAGCGCGAGACGCAGCAGCGAGAGAGTTGGGGGGTAAAATTCTGTCCAACTCGCTGGGGGGCAAGTTGGACTTGGAGGGCGAGGGGGACTCGGTGGGGGGGACCTCGCCAGAGCATTTACGGGACCGACCGGCAACGGAGGAAACGCCTCTGTTGCCGTTCGGTCCGGCGAGGTGTTCGACGTCATCTTGGGTGAAACGGGAGTGGCCTTGACAGAATCGGAATAGGAGGACGACATCTGCAGAACAATATCAAAAAAGCCAGTTTCACAAATGTCATTCAGAATCTGAATCGCCGGCAGAAAAACGATGGGGAGGGTCTCGCTGCAGCTAGACCCTTTCGTGGATTCTAAAAGGGACATTTACTTTAATGCAAAACTTTGGCGTCTCGCTGCAGCGAGACCCTCACTTCAAGCAAAAACAAATCATTTTTAAGGTGAGCGAAAAAAAGCAACCTCCCATCATGCAAACATAAAAAAGTATACATTCCTTGGGGTCTCGCTGCAGCGAGACCCTAACGTCAAACAAAAACAAATCATTTTTAGGGTGAGCGAAGAAAGCCCCCTCCCATCTTGCAAACATTAAAAGTCGACATTCGTAGGGGTCTCGCTGCAGCGAGACCCTAACGCCGATACAAAAACAAATCATTTTAAGGGTAAGAAAAGAAAGACCCCCCATCATGAAAACATGAAAAATTGACATTCCTTGGGGTCTCGCTGCAGCGAGACCCTAACGTCAATACAAAAACAAAATTCCGAGGGTCTACCCGCAGCGAGACCCTTACGACCACGAATAAATACATGTGGGGGGGGAAGCTACGTATAAATACATGTGGGGGGGGATGCTATGTATAAATGCATGTGGGGGGTGCTGGCATGAAGAAATTAATGTGGGGGGGTGCTGGCATGAATAATTACATGTGGGGGGTGATGGCATGAATAAATGAATGTGGGGGGTGCTGGCATGAATAAATGAATGTGGGGGGTGCTGGCCTGAATAAATGAATGTGGGGGTGTGATGGCATGAATAAATAAATGTGGGGGGGTGCTGCTACGTATCAATACATGTGGGGGGGTGCTGTCATGAATAATTAAATGTGGGGGATGATGGCATGAATTATTAAATGTGGGGGGTGCTGCTACGTATAAATAAATGTTGGGGGGTGCTGGCATGAATAATTAAATGTGGGGGGTGCTGTCATGAATAATTAAATGTGGGGGATGATGGCATGAATTATTAAATGTGGGGGTGCTGCTACGTATAAATAAATGTTGGGGGTGCTGGCATGAATAATTAAATGTGGGGGGTGATGGCATGAATAAATAAATGGGGGGGTGCTGGCATGAATAAAAGAATGTGGGGGTGTGATGGCATGAATAAATGAATGTTGGGGGTGCTGGCATTAATAATTAAATGTGGGGGGTGATGGCATGAATAAATAAATGTGGGGGGGTGCTGCCATGAATAAAAGAATGTGGGGGTGTGATGGCATGAATAAATGAATGTTGGGGGTGCTGGCATTAATAATTAAATGTGGGGGGTGATGGCATGAATAAATAAATGTGGGGGGGTGCTGCCATGAATAAAAGAATGTGGGGGTGTGATGGCATGAATAAATGAATGTTGGGGGGTGCTGGCATTAAAAATTAAATGTGGGGGGTGATGGCATGAATTATTAAATGATACGTAGCAGCACCCCCCCACATGTATTGATACGTAGCAGCACCCCCCCACATGTATTGATACGTAGCAGCACCCCCCCACATGTATTGATACGTAGCAGCACCCCCCCACATGTATTGATACGTAGCAGAACCCCCCCACATGTATTGATACGTAGCAGCACCCCCCCACATGTATTGATACGTAGCAGCACCCCCCCACATGTATTGATACGTAGCATCACCCCCCACATGTATTGATACGTAGCAGCACCCCCCCACATGTATTGATACGTAGCAGCACCCCCCCACATGTATTGATACGTAGCAGCACCCCCCCACATGTATTGATACGTAGCAGCACCCCCCCACATGTATTGATACGTAGCAGCACCCCCCCACATGTATTGATACGTAGCAGCACCCCCCCACATGTATTGATACGTAGCAGCACCCCCCCACATGTATTGATACGTAGCAGCACCCCCCACATGTATTGATACGTAGCAGCACCCCCCCACATGTATTGATACGTAGCAGCACCCCCCCACATGTATTGATACGTAGCAGAACCCCCCCACATGTATTGATACGTAGCATCACCCCCCCACATGTATTGATACGTAGCAGCACCCCCCCACATGTATTGATACGTAGCATCACCCCCCCACATGTATTGATACGTAGCAGCACCCCCCACATCATGTATTGATACGTAGCAGCACCCCCCCACATGTATTGATACGTAGCATCACCCCCCCACATGTATTGATACGTAGCAGCACCCCCCCACATGTATTGATACGTAGCAGCACCCCCCCACATGTATTGATACGTAGCAGCACCCCCCCACATGTATTGATACGTAGCAGCACCCCCCCACATGTATTGATACGTAGCAGCACCCCCCCACATGTATTGATACGTAGCAGCACCCCCCCACATGTATTGATACGTAGCAGCACCCCCCCACATGTATTGATACGTAGCAGCACCCCCCCACATGTATTGATACGTAGCATCACCCCCCCACATGTATTGATACGTAGCAGCACCCCCCCACATGTATTGATACGTAGCATCACCCCCCCACATGTATTGATACGTAGCATCACCCCCCCACATGTATTGATACGTAGCATCACCCCCCCACATGTATTGATACGTAGCAGCACCCCCCCACATGTATTGATACGTAGCATCACCCCCCCACATGTATTGATACGTAGCAGCACCCCCCCACATGTATTGATACGTAGCAGCACCCCCCACATGTATTGATACGTAGCATCACCCCCCCACATGTATTGATACGTAGCAGCACCCCCCCACATGTATTGATACGTAGCAGCACCCCCCCACATGTATTGATACGTAGCAGCACCCCCCCACATGTATTGATACGTAGCAGCAACCCCCCACATGTATTGATACGTAGCAGCACCCCCCCACATGTATTGATACGTAGCAGCACCCCCCCACATGTATTGATACGTAGCAGCACCCCCCCACATGTATTGATACGTAGCAGCACCCCCCCACATGTATTGATACGTAGCAGCACCCCCCCACATGTATTGATACGTAGCATCACCCCCCCACATGTATTGATACGTAGCAGCACCCCCCCACATGTATTGATACGTAGCATCACCCCCCCACATGTGTTGATACGTAGCAGCACCCCCCCACATGTATTGATACGTAGCAGCACCCCCCCACATGTATTGATACGTAGCAGCACCCCCCCACATGTATTGATACGTAGCATCACCCCCCCACATGTATTGATACGTAGCAGCACCCCCCCACATGTATTGATACGTAGCAGCACCCCCCCACATGTATTGATACGTAGCATCACTCCCCCACATGTATTGATACGTAGCAGCACCCCCCCACATGTATTGATACGTAGCAGCACCCCCCCACATGTATTGATACGTAGCAGCACCCCCCCACATGTATTGATACGTAGCAGCACCCCCCCACATGTATTGATACGTAGCAGCACAATTTTAGTCAGCCTACCATCCACGTTGCGGCAAAAGATCACCTTTTTTTGTGTTTCGGCAAAATGAAGATTTCTTGCAAACTATCGTTATGCAGGCAGGTAGCAACGTCCGATGTTATAATCCGGCAGGTAGCATGCAAACGTCGAAACGATATGAAGGGGAAAAAAAGCATCAAACAGGAGCACCGATTAGAAACGCAGCAAATGCAGTATGTGCACATCTACACCTATAACCTAACCAGACCAAAGGCATAGCAAACATGGAAAGGGTGACCCAAGTGAAAGCCTAGCACCACCATGATCGACATGTGCGAGACCAAGAAACGCTCCATGGCAACTAGACTAAAGGGATGGATGCCAGATGTGGATTAGGATCGGCTTAGCTGACTCTACCGAGATGTCTGCAGGGTTTAGCTAGCAACGAAAAGAAGGAAGCCAGACATTTTTATCACTCTTGCTGCAACATAGAGTTTCTTGCGATGGCAGCAAGGACATGTCTTCGCCCAGCTGGCTAAGTGTGTCGTCGGCGTGCATGCGCTGTTTAGTTGCCGTTTTTGATAGAACAAACTTTGTCAGCCTACCATCCACGATGCGGCAAAAGCTCACCTTTTTTCTTTATGCGGGAAAATGAAGACCGATTGCCTTAATTGCTTGAAGACCGATTTCCTTTCGTTATGCACAGGTAGCAAAGCGATGTTGTAAAAAAGCAGGTAGCATGCAAACGGTTGCAGCTGGTTACTATTAGCTATGGGGTCTCTCTGCGGCTGCGCTTCTTTTTCGATGGGCGATGGGACGGTCGCAATTCGCAAACCGGACGCGGCGTCACAGGGCTGAACGGTATTGAAAAAATTGGAAACGTGGCATCCTCGTTCCTCCCCACGGAACTGAAAACTGGAAGCGCGGCGCTGGTGCAAAAGCTCGATCCCATCTTTTGGAACCAAGCTAGCGGATTGGACGACATCCAATATGCCGTCACCCGTGCTTGTGGCCGCAGGTATAAAAAGAGACGACCTCCAGCCCATTTACCTGGGAACATTCGGATGTTTGGCTGACATCGTTACCATGCAGAAATGTACAATGAGGTTCTGGGTTCGATTCCTGGTGTGGTCATGGAAATAAATTTTTTTCTGCACATCTACTGAAATCAGTCATAGCACCAAACGGTCACGCTGCAGCGAGACGCTATAGCCCTGGAGGCCGCTGATAAACCTGACATCCGGTATGTCTTACTATCATAGATTGCCGAACTATATAATAATAATAGTCTATACCACTTTTTCTTGTAAATGATTTACTAAATAATGATTCTATATACTTTAACATACCATATTATTAAAGTATGTGGAATTAATCCATGCTATTCACAATATATTATAAAATCTTTTGCAAAATATACTGTAATTAGTATATATATTTTCTGATAAACAATTTTATCAATGCTACTGTGTTATTTTTGTTATTCTCGCCATGCAGGTATCTGAGTGTTCTGGGAGAACTAATAAGAGAATGAGCCGCGAAGGTGAGGAAAACCTGAAATCTTTTCGTCCTTATTGGGGTCTCTCTGCAGCTAGACCATTTATAACCACAAGCAATAGCTTAAATTCAAGGGTCTCGCTGCAGCTAGACCCTCTTTATGGTTGCTATAAATTTAATAAATCAGAAGTCTGTGATTTAACAATCGCACGCCGCAATGAAGGGTCTAGCTGCAGCGAGACCCCAATCTTGGTCGGGGTATGCTAAGTTCACCACATCAGGTAATCTTTTCGTCTAACGGAAAAAGCCCCTCTAAGGTTCTAGCTGCAGCTAGACCCCAATCGTGGTAAAAAATGATACACTTTCGAACTTTGTCTGTAATTGTCGCTTTTCCCAACGATACTCGATTTGCATGGATTTCGTTATGCCGGTCGTCATGGCATGCAGCACGCGAACGGGTGGGAGTTTTCGCCCTTGCGTCCGGTCGTCCAGGATTCAGTGCAATTAAGTTGAACACCGGGACGAAGCAGCCAACTGGCGCAAAAAGGGTTTTCGGAGATGAGAACCAGAATCCAGCGCAGCCTGAAGCCAAGGAAGTCAAGCGGCCGGGAGAATACTCGAAAGCAAAGAGGGTTATTGGGGAATATTTCGCTGACAAGGCGTTTGAAGCGGCTCAGGCGATGACAAAACCCGAGGGGCGGGGGCCGGCTTTCGACCAGATGATTGCTGGCTTTAACTCTAGGGCCGCTGAACTAGGTCACGGGCTGTATCATGATGAGGCGAAAAAGCTTTACAATCAGGAGCGGATGGCAGAACTGAACAGGTTCTGGGTGGCTCGGATTAACGGCTTTTTTGATGGTCTGACCAAAAGCGACGCAGACAGAGACGTCAGGATGGTGCTGATGTCCACGCTTTACTGTGGTGACGACTTGGAGAAGGAGTTTTCGGCCGCGGAGTTGGAGAACCTGACGGGGATGGACGCCAAGAAGATTCGCGGAATTCGCGCGATTCGAAGGCAGCAGAAGTTGGACTACCTCAGACACGCGCAGGCTCGCAAGGGGCGCCCTTTGCCGCAATTCGTGATTGACGCGATAGTGGACGCGTGGATGCACGATGATGAGTCGCGCGCCTCCTCCCAGATGAAGGATGTCAAGCGCACTTACAGCAGGGAGGGTCATGGCAATCGCGGGGTGCTCGTCGCCGTTGAGGGAGCGCGCTATTACATGACCTCCAAGGAGGACATGTACAATCACTTTCTCGAAAAGCACGCGTACTGGAACAAAAGGAGTGACCAGTATGATAAGGACGTGGGCATTCACGTGGGCTACACGACCTTCTGCAAATACGCGCCCGATTGCATCAAGGGTAAGTGGAAGGAGAGGAACCTGTGCGCGTGTGAGAAGCACGTCACCATGCAGTCGGCCATGGGGGCGTGGACCAAGCACTGCAATGCGAACCACGGCAAGAACTGCAAGTGTGGCGCGGAGTGTGCGGGATGCTCCAAGTACAGACTGCCGGACGGTACTTGCGGAATGTGGAAAGCCATTCACTCGACGGACTGGATCAAGCACTTTCACTGCCCGGTGTCCGCCGAGACTGTCAGACGGCAGGGATAACGGGCTGCGTGAAGGGGGCGGAATGGGCGGGGGATGGAAGAGGGGAGGGGGAAGATGAATGGCGGGGACGGGACCTGGAAGACCTCGACATTTCTGAGAGGCTGGTGGAGGACGAAGATGGGGTGCCGAGGACGGAGAGGGTTCACCGCATACTGAAGATGGCGTGTGTGGAGGGGTTCTGTCCTGAGGAATCATGCGGCATCCATAATAACTGGGTGCAGTGTGATCGGGACAAGAATTCCACGGAGATTCTGAATTGGTTCAAGTTCGAGATGGTGGAGCAGACTGTGACCCGAGGGGTGAGGGTGAGTAGGTTTCGATTTTATTTCTCCGTTAAAATGTTGTTGACTTTTTGTTTTTGTGACCTATAGCTGCAGCGAGACCCTTTGTGAGTTGCAGTTATCTGATCGAAATGCGATTTTATTGCAAATCGAAACTGTCTGCGGACCTTTGCGAAACAGGGCGAGACCGATGGCAGGGCGGCGAAGAAGGTGAAGCGGCCCGAGCAAGTCCAAATGAGGTCCACCCCAGCTGAGCTGCGGGACGAGATTCTTAAGAGGTGGGACAAGTTCACCGTGCACTGCTTTACGGCCTGGTCGCAGGCGGATACAATCAAGGATCGGGAGAAGAATCTGAGAGAGGGGGACGTGCTCGTGCACGGCGACTGGGCCGAGAACTACGAGAACAGCAGCTACGTCCAACTGCAGTCGCAGTACTTCCACAAGCGCAGCCACAGTTAATAAACGAATGGACCCCTCAATGCTCAATGGCCTAACGCATGTGTTTATTACAATAAATCACAAGCCCCGCACCCAACGTGCACAAGGGCATTTAGCATTGTCGACAAGCAACGCTCTGCCTGGCCGCCACGTCTGGAGCGGCCGACAGTGGCCGTTGGGCTCTGTGGTGCAGCCTGAGTGGCGCGACGCCACTGCTAGACTCTCAGGACCTTAGTCCAACATCCGACACCTCAATGTCAGTCCCGAGTGGGTACTGGCGACGCCGTACCGCCAATCCTACTTGGGTACTGGCGTCCGTCACCAGGACTCGGCTATCGAATAGTCTAGCCTGCCGAATCACATATAGCCGGGACTTCTGACCGAGCCTACACGTGCGAAACCCCAGATAGCACATTGCTATCTGGTACTTAGCCTATGTCCACGACTAGAGGCTAACTCCAGTTTTATTCTTTTTTTTTTTTTTTTTTTTTAAGGCATCAGTGCTGCACCTCCAGTTTTTATTCCTTTTTGTTTTTTTCAGGTACTTGGCAATATCATGAATAAGACATTGGTACAGGAAAACTCATATCAGACCACAATGGACGTTGTGAATTAAAGCGCCCACAGACCCCATTGCCTTTAAATCTGACAGTGTCTTTGAGGTTTCTGAACCTAGGATCCCCTGTTTGTACAAGTCAGTGGAGTGATGAGTGGCTATGGAAAAACCAGGGGGCACATCAAGAAATTATTATGTTTGTTGCCAAGTTGCCACCAGCTGGGAAAGACCATAGTCTGCACCATTAGTCTGGAGTGCCCTATTTCATCATCCATTTGTCTGACTAGACAGATAGGGATTCATTGCATCACACAGAAGCTGGTACTGGGTTGCTGCTAATGACGGAATCTTGGTCAATGCGTCAGCCAGGTTCTCCTCGTCTGGCAGATGCTGCCAGCTGGAAAAATAGCTTGTTTCCTGTTTCAAAATCACCCAGTCCAGATCAGTATGCACAGCAGCAGTCACAGATTTCTTGTTAAGGAAACTAATGACTGACTGACTGTCAGTGTGTAAGTGAGCATGCACATCAGCCTTGCTGCCAGCCTGAGTTTGCAACCAGGTTAGTATGTGCTGAAGGGATCGAGCATGCTGCACAGCAGACACCACAGCACGGCACTCAGCAGAGTTACTGCCAACAGCTTTTCTGCGATGCAATCTGCTGTACCACGACACCATGGACATATAGTCTCCCTTGTTGGTAAGGAAGAACACCCCAGCCTCCCTGGCATCCATTTTTGTTATTACCCTACTCTCCATGGAGCTGTCCATCAGACAGTTAATGTGAATATCTTCCATGAGGTTGAGTGGATGAATGACAAGGGAAGGTCCAGCCTTTAGTAGCTTCTGGAGATCCTTAGGTTTCATGGTTTGTAATACTGTGTCATCAATCCTGCTGACCACTGCCAGATGAGGTGCACAGATAGCACTCAGCCACCCTAATTTTCCTTTGACAGTAGCACACATGTGAGCAGGAATGCACGGAATATCAAGCAGCTCTAGGCATTCTTCTAAGTACTGGGCAGGCGGGGATAGAGTACACACCCACTGTTCCTGTTGCTCTTCCAGTGCTAGCATTATGCCACAGAACTGTAGGGGTTCTGGCCCCAGCTCTGTCTGCTTTCCAATCTCATATGACTGCTGAACCTGCTGAATGAACTTGTCAACTTCAGCTCTTGGTCCACAAATCAGTTGGTCATCACCATGCCACACAAACAGGAGCAAGCCAGAGGGTGTGGGCACAGCAAAGAGACAAGGGTCCAGATCATCATAAGTGGCATTAAGTTTCTTGAACACCTCTTCTGCTGATTTTCTGAAGATAGTGGGAGCACTTTGCAAACCTTCCACCCCTAGATTTAGGAGTAGATATGGCTCATCAATATCATGTGCCCATGCAGCAGGGGTGGGAACCACATAGACCTGACCCTTCCACACATCTTGCGCTTTATCAGGGTCCCCTCTAAGGAAAGCCCTTTTGATATCAGTAGCTTTGCAGGCATAATCTTGGCCAGCATTGAGATGGTGGAGGAAGACAGAGAGCAGTATCCTGAGGGATGTTTGCTGCAGCCCAGGAGTGTAGAGTTCACCCTTGGACAGTTTTGACATGCCTTTTAATTCTGTCACACATGGCCTAGCATGATATATAGGTGAGCCTACTGGCTGTGCCTTGTGTTTTAGCACAAACTTGAGTCTCAACTTTTTGGCACCTTCTGGAATTTCCCAGACAGGAGTGACAGGTGGCTTATAGTCAGGATGCTTAGGGTTTGGCAGCACCCACTCTTCGCGGGCTTGGTGCCTAATGGCTTGGATCCATTTTTGAAACCCTTTTTGTGTTTTGCATTGTTGGATTAGAGCATCATAGTTGTGAGGAGAGTGCATGGCTAAGTCCCACTTTCCAACCCCAAAGGACTGCGGGTGTGGCCTTTGATTGTGCACCTTTTTCTCTAGGTCAGGGATTTCACCTGGCCCATATTTGATGTTAATGGCCTTGATATAGGCATCTAATCCATGAACCAGTTGGGACAATGGAATCTTGTAGTGATCCAAGGGAATGGCTCCTACCCCAGTCACACGCAGCTGGCTAGCAGTGATGGTGACACCTGGGTAAGAGATAAAGGGTTCTCCCAACAAAGCATTGCCCATGTACCCTTCCACTACCTGGAAAGGTGTCTGGATGCCAAGTATGGGGATCATTACTTGACCCAACACATCTAAGGTTGTTTTGCCTGAAAAATCTTGCACCTGTGTCCATGGTGAGGGTGCAAGTTGCAGACCAGGAATGGCTTGTGCACTGATCACACTGACCTGTGCCTGAGTGTCCACAGCTAGGATGCAGGATTCCTGGCTATAATCGGAGCACACAGCAGAGACCTTGGCCAAACCTGAGGCTTGTTTAGCCTTGCTCTTGTGAGCCTTATGCAGAGCTGCCAGGGCTTTTTCTAGCTTGGATTTGAACTCAGCTGGATTGCCTTTGTTTTGCTCTGGTACCTCATGCCTGGTTGAACTCTGCCCAGAGGGACTTACACCAGGTTGTGGGGTGACACGTACCTCACTGAGGGGTGGAGGAATGACAGAGGGTGTGGTAGTGCCATCATCAGCTCCTGGTGTTGGAATGCTGGGTGGTTCTGCTTGCTCACCAGAGTTAAGGAGGGAATCCATGTTCAAGGACTCTTCCCCTGGCACGTCTGCCAAAGGAGGGAAATACTTCTTAACTCTATGACTGCTCACCCTGTGTTTTCTCCCTGTTTCCAAACTTCGAATATCCATATTTTTTCCTTTTTTGGTCATTCTTAGAACAGTGCACGGACCATACCACATGCCTGTCTTGCCATGTTTGGTTTCTTTGAAATATAGGACTTGTTCACCCAGTTGGAATACTGTTCTGGGGTGTGTTATGTCCTTTTCAGCTAGCTTATCAGCCACTTTAGCCTTACTGTGTTATACAGAGCTAATACCTCTGGAGGGTACACACCTGCCTGTAAGCCAATGGGAAGGATTTCCCCCCATGGTGCATGCAACACAGGTCTAAGGTTAAGTGTAGCACAGATTTCACTGCACCACAGTGCTCTGTCAGCATAGCTTCCAGATGTGGCTTTCAGGTCAGTGGATTTCGCCACTAAAGTTTTGACTGACCTGATGGTTCTTTCAATGACACCCTGCCCTTCATGATCTTGCAATCCAGCAATCTCAATATTAGCATCCCATCCTTCACACTCAGCCAGACAGCTAAACTGTTGATCAAGCAGTATAGTGTCAACTGGGTAGAATCTGGGCAATGCTATCACAAGTGCTGCACGCAGTTGCTCTTTAGCCATTCCAGGTAGGGGTTCCATGACAGTGAATCTGGACCATGTGTCTTTTAGGATCAGATATTGTTCACCATCGATATGCACGACATCACCCACAATTATTCCCCTTTGGGTGGGTGGTGTTGCGACATGCCATTTGGGAGGTTTTGGGCCATGGAACTGACATTGCTGGCAGTGTTTTCTAGCCAACCTGACAGCATTCCTGAGTCGTGAACCTCCTGCTCTTCTGGCAATCTTTTCTGCCACCACCTCATGACCCATGGCTATGTGGAGCTGGGTTGCTAGTTCCCTTAAGTCTACTGTGTCAACAGCAGCTGGGGTAAGAGCTTTGAGGTAGGGCAGTATCACATTATACGTGGAGGAGATTTTCTGAGCTGCCTCAAAATCTAGCAGTCCCTTGTCTTTATCCCCAATGATAATGAGATCATATAAATCCACATAGGCGTGCTGTGAGGACGTACATCCTTTTGGAGCCTTGTCCTGCCGGTCGCACCACGTGCCGGGGGGCAGATGGCGGGGGTGCTTGCAACCGAAGCAGAGGTCCACGTCGCCTACTGCGGGGTTCCACTTGCAGTCCGCCCGCTGGTGTCCCTTGGTGCCACACCGGGTGCACTTGTTCTTGGGACCTGCAT
The DNA here is from genome assembly GCA_009746045.1 of Mesostigma viride. NCBI lineage: Eukaryota > Viridiplantae > Streptophyta > Mesostigmatophyceae > Mesostigmatales > Mesostigmataceae > Mesostigma > Mesostigma viride. The sequence goes on along the minus strand of RPFO01001075.1, from coordinate 460,184 downwards.
GGGGGGGCTGAGCAGTGGGTGCAGGGGTGGGTGGGGCAGGTGTGGGGGGGGTGGGCCGCCTCCACTGGTTTGGCTTGAGCTGAGCAGGCTGTCCCGGCTGGCCTTGGGGCTGGTTGCCCTTGGCCTTCTTGGACTGGCCGCCCTGCTGCCCCCCTAGCTGGCGCTTTTTTCCTTGCCCCTTCCCTTGGGTCTGTTGGACCTTGGGGGTTGGGGTTGCAGACGGAGCACCTATAGCCAGGGGAGTCAGGCAGTCTTGGATATGGTTCATCCCCGCCCGGAAATCGTTCCACAGAGGTTTGAGACCTGCAACCACAGTGGCGTACACAGCTTTGTCCAGGTTAGCATTTGACAACCATGAATACAGCAGGTAGCTAGCAGGCAGACCCCTGAGATCAGGGTCCTTTTCTACAGCCAACCTATAATTCTTGCAATCAGTGGCATAGTCTTGCTTGTTGACCTGGTAAGCATTAAGCCAGTTGAAACCACGGATGGATTCAAACTGTGTCCTATCCACCAGCAAGTGCTTAAGCTCATCCATGAAGGCTGGCCACAATGCAATTGCTAGGTTAGGTGTCCCAGCCTTTTCTTGGTAAATCTGGACCAAGGTTTTAATGGCTGGGGCTGACCTATGGATGGTGGTGGATGCACGCAAGGCACTGAACCAGTTCTGGACATTCAGAGACTCAAAACAGTAGTTCAGGCTAAACAAAAATTCCTTGGCCTGTTCCTGGGTGTAACCCTCAGGTAAGCCAGGGATTTCTATTTTAGATTCTTTTTGTTTTGGGTTAAACGTACCTTTGACCGGGTCCTTCTTTTCAGCCAAGAAAGTCTTGACTGCTTGTTGAAGATCAGCCTCCTCCATGTTCGCCCTGCCCCTTTCCAGCTGGGAGATACTGGCCAGGAGGCCATCCAGCTGGGTGCGCGACAGGTCGTCCATGGGGTTGGTGGCCATGGTCTTGAGCTGTGCCGTGAGTATGGCAAGCAGCTCTTGGACGTCCCCCTTAAGGGTGGGTGGGGTTGGGTCCACTGGGGTCCCTTTTGCCACCGCCTTGCTCTTATCTGACTGCCCTGGTGTGGGTGCAGTCTGCTGGGCCTCCGCAGAAGGTGGTTGTGTTCCAGCTTGCTGTGCTAGTGCAGTGGCTGGTGGTGTTCCAGCTGCAGGCGCAGGGTCTTGTTCCCCTTGCCTTACTCCACTGCTGGTAGGAAAACCCTTGGCCTGGCCAAGCTGCTGCAGCGCTGCTGCTTGGGCTGCCAGGCCGCCCTCACGGGCTATCATGGCCTCTAGGAGTTTATTCTCCACCACCTTGCGGCGGTGGAGCTCCTGGGCATCCGGGTCACTTGGGGGTTTGCTGGGGGAGCTGGGGACAGTGCCCTGGCTCTTGCCCTGCAGCACCCTTGGTGACACGGCCCCTCCAACCACCCTTTGGCTCAAATCAGTGCCAGGGGTGGGGAGGGTATGTGCAGGGAGTGCAGGCGTTTCTGTTGCCTGCATCTTCTCCTGCAGCTTGGTCAGCTGCAACAGGAGGGAATTGAGTTGGTCCGCTGTTAGCGTGACCCCCTCGTCCCCCTGTGCAACAACCAGCTCATTGAAGAGGCGCTCATGGAGCACCTCTCCAGCTTGCATGGCAGCCAGCTGCTTTTCAGCAGTCATGTTGCGGGCCGCTGTCTTTTTGCGGTCCCGCTCTTGCTGTGCAAGACGGCGTGCCTCTACAAACTGGGCGGCGGCCTGTTCGACCGCCTGATTGAGTGGATTCATCTCAATCTCCCCATCAGAAACCCCTGGGGAGAGGGTGACCTCGTCATCAGACAGCTGAATGCTGCCGATGACGGGTCCTGGGACCTTCTTGGTCCGCATTTTGAACATGTATGCGTCCCTCTTCAGCTTCCTCTCGTACCCCCCCGCTTTCTGAGCGGATGAGGGGACGATCGGCACCCCCGCTTGTTCTCCACCGCTTTTGGCTATTCCGCCCTCCTCCTGAGGAGGTTGGGACGGTGCCTTAGCGGGGAGGTCAGCGGGGCTTGCCTGAGGGCTGGGGGACCGCATACTGCTTACGGATTTTTGCGAGCTAGCTGGGCTAGAAAAAACAGATTTTTCGGCCTGTTCGGCCAAGGAGGTTACCTGTTTTTGCAGGGCTGCCAGCTGCCGCTCTTGGGCGGCTGCCTTGACGCTTTGCTGAGCCATCGCTGTCGCTAGCTGCCTAGCCACTAGCTGTTCCTGCTCCGCCTGCGCCCTTCTTGCTTTTTTAATTTTCTTGGCCGCAGCCTTCTCCTCTACTGTTGGCACCGTCTGCCAGCCAGCATCATCTATCCGCTTCTTTTTGAATTTCAGGCCTGGCATAATAGGATCTCCCATGATTTTGTCTATGGTAAACGACTTTAATTCAAGTTAATAAACGATGGACCTCTCAATGCTCAATGGCCTAACGCATGTGTTTATTACAATAAATCACAAGCCCCGCACCCAACGTGCACAAGGGCATTTAGCATTGTCGACAAGCAACGCTCTGCCTGGCCGCCACGTCTGGAGCGGCCGACAGTGGCCGTTGGGCTCTGTGGTGCAGCCTGAGTGGCGCGACGCCACTGCTAGACTCTCAGGACCTTAGTCCAACATCCGACACCTCAATGTCAGTCCCGAGTGGGTACTGGCGACGCCGTACCGCCAATCCTACTTGGGTACTGGCGTCCGTCACCAGGACTCGGCTATCGAATAGTCTAGCCTGCCGAATCACATATAGCCGGGACTTCTGACCGAGCCTACACGTGCGAAACCCCAGATAGCACATTGCTATCTGGTACTTAGCCTATGTCCACGACTAGAGGCTAACTGCCACATCCTGATGCCCATGATCGTGCGTTATCGGCTCAACGGCGAGCTGGAAAAGCGCGTCTTCTTTTTCCTGGGGGATTCCAGTATCAAGCGGGGCGAGCGCGCACTCGTATACGCTCTTCGCAAGATTCTGGAAAACCTGCGGGTAGAAGTAGGGGTAGAGGTGCGAAACCTGTACATGTGCTCGGACAACTGCGCGGTGCAGTTTAAGTCCAGGTACGTGATTAACCAGATTAACGGTCTGCTCATGGGGGATCCCGACCTGCAGGCCTTTGAGTTCCACTACATGGGGGAGCAGCATGGGAAGGGGGAGGTGGATGGTCAAGGAGCGAAGTGCAAGTGCGTCTTGAGGGAAATGCAGAGGATTCCCGAAAACCAGCACATACTTGAGACCCACCAGCTAGTCGCCTACTTGAACCAGAACTGGCAGGGCGGCAAGACATCGAGCAGGGAGTCGGCCCGCGCGCGGGCCGAGAACGTCACTCGCCACTTCTTCCTTTTACCCCCAGTACGGAATTTTGTGTTATTTCAGGTTTTAAGACGTCAACTGCCGATGTTCTACAAAAGTTCAAACCCAATAAAGGTATCTCTGCAGAGAGACCCTATATACTGTCAATGGGTTGCTTTTCTTTTAGGTATGAAATTTCGCTTGTTCTATCGGTATGAAGGGGTCTCTCTGCAGCTATACCCTGTGTCGAATTTCGATCACTTGATATCTTGTCGTACGTTGTTATTATGATTCGAATGGGGTCTCTCTGCAGCTATACCCTGTGTCGAATTTCGATCACTTGATATCTTGTCGTACGTTGTTATTATGATTCGAATGGGGTCTCTCTGCAGCTATACCCTGTGTCGAATTTTGATGACTGTATGTCTTGTCGTTAATTTTTTTTTTGTAAGGGGTCTCTCTGCAGCTATACCCTGTTTTATTGATTTTTGGTCAATTTTGCTAACTTGAACGGTATTCTTTTTGTCCTAACTATTTGATGACAGGACGTCGAGTCCGGCCGACGCGCGGAGGTGGAGGAGGTGCCTGGCATCAAGAAGGCGCATTGGTGGCGACTGGACAAGTCCGACCCTGGCCTTTTGATGATTAGGCGCTATTCCTGCTACTGTCCGCCCTGTTTGGCTGGGCGGTTTGAGGGATGTCTAAGCGAGTGGTCGTTTATCATCGAGTTCAATGATGCAGGAAGCTCGATGAAAACTGTCCGTTTGCTGCCACCGAGCCAGCCCAACCCTCCGGTTCGCATGGTGACGCGGGGGAGCAGCTGAAGGACAAGCGGGAGGCGATGGGCCGGCAGATGAGACTCCACGACTATGTGGCAGTTCCATCGGACAAGGACACGGATCACGATCCCATCCACCCGTTCTGGTTGGCTGAGGTTGTAAGCGAAGCCGGGCCGATCGTGTTAGACAAAAACTTCGAGAGGTGGGTCGAGGGCCGGAACGGACGGGAGAAGGAGCTGTTCCTCGCCGGGAATGGCATTCTTCCCGTTCGGATTTGGAAGCGGGATAAGCATGACCCCCTGCATTTCACGCTCAACGTTGAGGATTGGCCACCGTCACGCCAGCCCGAGCTTGTGAATTGCTATCTCTGCGTCGCTCCGGCTCTCCGGCTAGAAGCACGCGTGCGCAGCGACGGAATGTGTGCCGACATCAGGATGAGCAAGGAGCTCGACAAGTGGCTTACTGCGCTTGTGATCAAGGATGAAGCCCCGGAGGGGCCGGCACCGACTTAAACAAGAAATTGGGGTCTCGCTGCGGGTAGACGACGCCCTAGTTTCGGCTCGTATTATATCTTTAGAGTGGGGCTTCAGTAGGGTGTAAAAAGGTGGCCGCATATATTGTATATATTTTTCGAGATCTTTCTGTGGTCAAGTTTAAGGGTAGTTGATAATTTTTTGCGGCCTTCAATTAACAGTTATTTTTTACTGCAACATAATTTTATGCTGTATATTTAAATAATGATCATTCCGCCTAGTACAATTGCGTCACTAGTACAATATTTGTCTGGGTACGGTACGAACCAATAACGCAATATTTAGTATCTAATCGCCGCTGCTCTTGCTGAATTTTAACCGGAAGCTGAAAAAGGTGTCCGGTGAAGCGAATAGTAGTGACTGGTGGTCGTGCCCTTCCATTACTCCTTATCGACAAATTTTGGGTTCTACCTGCAGTGATAACCCTTGCGCGTCTGGCTGTCGGGGTCACCAATTTCCTGTCGATTGCAAGCAGCCAAGCTTGCCGAAATTTAACACTGTCACAAATGGAGCAGAGCAATATTTTCGGTTCTCAGCATACCTATGTGATGGTCGACAAAAATGAGCACGCTGCAAACATCAGAATTGATGTAGAGTTGCTCGGACCTTCTGCACAGTGGGGTGCAGGTGTCATTGCGTTCGGCAATGGCATGATCGATCTGGTGCCACCCGATTCAGATTTGAACCCTGCTTACCAATGCGTGCCTGACAATCAGGCGAGAGTGGTGGTGGAGAGCACGGAAATTCCGGGCTCTCCCAATGTATCAATGATGCGCCTGAGGGCTGAGGCCCAGCAGGAGTTCCTGGCTGCTGCGGAGAACGGCGGGGCCAAGTGGAAACCCAAAATGTATACAGGCGAGCCTCCCAACTACAGGGGAGACCAGTACCAGGGAGTGTACTCCTTCGGCGATTTTGACATCGACGGATGGGGCACCTTTTTCTAGGCGCAATGCCTAAGTTGTCAAATACTCCGACAATGTCAAAATTGAGAATGATAAAATTACGGACATGTGCACATATATGTACTGATTCAATAAAAAATTTCGGCAATTTTGTTCCCGGCATTGATAATCAAAAGCTGCTAGCAAGCCAAGGACTTCAAAAGTGGCAATTGATCGATGTAGGTCGTCGATAAACTTGTCTAGTCGTCATATTTCGGTCGCAAAATTCGTGCGTGGCCTGCAGGCATCGGACAAAGTGCACGCAACAGCAGGAGTCGGTTGAGTTCGAAGCACGGCAGACAAAAAATTTCGGCGCAAAGTCCGTCCGGCGAAAAATTCGCTCGGCTGCCAAATTTTCGGCAAGAATTTCGGCGCAATGTCCGGTTTTCGGACGATTGAAATTAGCGTTTTTTTCTTGCAAAAATCTACCCCATTCCGCGTGGGACCACCCTGCCGCGCCTGCTCGACGGGACGGAGGTCCCGTTCCGCGACCGCTTCAAGCTGTTGGGGAGCTGGCTTCCTGACACCGCCGACGATGTGGACACCTGCATCGGCCTTGCCTGGGCCAAGCTCCGTTCGCTCACACCTTACTGGCGATCGAAGGGCCTGGACGGGCACCGCAAGCGCATGCTCTTCAAGGTCCTCGTCCTCACGGTGCTCACCTATGGCGCCGAGGCGTGGAGCCTCCCACCCAAACTGGCAGCTCGGCTCGACGGCACAGTTTACAGGATGCTCCGGCAGGTCCTTAACGTAGGTTTTTCATACACCCGTTTGCTCACCATAGTCACCAGCATCTTTGTTAAAACAATAAGTAGATGCATACAGACAGGTAGCGGTTACAGAACCGCTATTAAGAACTCCTTAGGCATGGCTCGCGATTACCCGCGCAGACCAGGCCACCAAAGAGGGTGGGTGGGTGGGACAAGAAAAAAAACCACAACAATGTCACTACGCCGCCAAAGTAGTCAAACTGCCCTAGCACGGGGCTGACATCAGCAACCGAGCTTAACTTAACACGCCAACCTGAGAATGTAGCGACACCTACCGTACCACAAAAACAACAACCAATCAAATACCCTTTCCGAAAGGTTCTAATTATCATTCAACAAACCGGTTCAACAAACCCGGCCCTGTCAAACTTTAAGCATAAGATTGTTTCGAGATTGTAGCACAATAGGGCCACTGCCCCTACTAACAATTCCAGGTCGCCAGCCATTAGCCAAATCCGGTTACATCTGCCAAACCCGCCCGGTTCAGCCGACCATCCAGGCGGCTCCCGTGAGCGGCCTTATTCCCCGCCTCACTTCGAGAAACTCTTTTCAAAGAAATCCGATTCATACACCCATTTGCTCACCATAGTAGTCACCAGCATCTTTGTTAAAACAATAAGTAGATGCATACAGACAGGTAGCGGTTACAGAACCGCTATTAAGAACTCCTTAGGCATGGCTCGCGATTACCCAACCTCCCCTTCCTGGCCCTCCGGTCCGCTAAAGAAGCACCATTTCCTTTCCCGTCAAAAGCTGTCCTGTCGCGATGGGCGCTCTCCGTTGCCAGAAAACAGATTTAATTCCCAGCGACTGTGAATGCACAAAAATTCATGCACTGTCGATCGACACAGCTCGCATTTTTGACCCCACTCGGGGGCCCCCGCTGACCTCGTTGCCGACCTCTTCTCTGGTCCGCTAAGGGGTGCTGTCGCGGAACACAAAGTCAAAGCAAAAGCTGCTGACTGGCGCCGCTGATTCCAGCCGACGCCCAGTTTACAACTTTTTTGAAGAGCAACCAACCTAGTGCCGAGCACATAAACACTCCTTCCGTACAAAAAAGTGGAAATACCACTGATTACGAAATCAAGTTGGTTTTCAGCCCTTGCCTCCTGCGCCGAGGCTCCGTGTCCCACAACGGTGACTTAAATTTTTTACCCCCCCGAGCCGCGGCGGCCCTCAAGCCAAGCCCAACCCGGAATGCAAGCATTTCCAGGTACGAGACAACTCAAAGGCAGGCCAGCCTGCCGACAGCCCAACCCGAGGCGCAAGCATCCCCAGGTACGGAACCATCAAGCAAGCTAGCCCTTGCCCAACCCGGCCAGCTGGCCGTTTCTTTCAAACAAACCAGCCATTAAATAATGCATCAGCCCCCGCTTCGCATTTAAACCCCGATCACCCGGACATTAATTCCGGGCCAGTGGCAGCCATGAATCCCAACCGCCTTAAGCAGCCAGGGATCACGGATGCCGGAAATTTGGTTAACAAATTTTAGCCCCGCACCCATGCTGAGCGCAAGGCTGGTGAGGCACTTCTTGTACCGCCATAGCCTCAGCCGTCGGCGCTCAGCCAACGTTTACAAGAAAAAAAAACCACAACAATGTCACTACGCCGCCAAAGTAGTCAAACTGCCCTAGCACGGGGCTGACATCAGCAACCGAGCTTAACTTAACACGCCAACCTGAGAATGTAGCGACACCTACCGTACCACAAAAACAACAACCAATCAAATACCCTTTCCGAAAGGTTCTAATTATCATTCAACAAACCGGTTCAACAAACCCGGCCCTGTCAAACTTTAAGCATAAGATTGTTTCGAGATTGTAGCACAATAGGGCCACTGCCCCTACTAACAATTCCAGGTCGCCAGCCATTAGCCAAATCCGGTTACATCTGCCAAACCCGCCCGGTTCAGCCGACCATCCAGGCGGCTCCCGTGAGCGGCCTTATTCCCCGCCTCACTTCGAGAAACTCTTTTCTATTCACCGTGGAACTCCAGGGTAACCAGACTCTTTATTAAAACAATGAGTGGAGCACATACAAAAGGCAGGCCACATCCCGGCCGCCGATGCTCATGGGAACACTTATTGCTTGGCAAAGGCTAGCCTTACCCCCAAACACGCAGGGAGGGTGGGCGGGAAAAGAAAAGAGGCCGACCTTAGCTAGGTGGGTTTGTTTTTGTCCTTTTTTGCGTGTCATGCGGCCTTGGCCCGGACGGCATTTTTTCGCCACGCAAATGTTGCGTCTGAACAAATGACGCAATGTGGCGTTCTAATTGCCGGCAGCTTACGTAAGGCTGCCGGGGCTATTAGGTCACATATTGCGTGAGAGAAAGAATCTAGATCTAGTTAATCACTACGCCATGAGCCAAGAAACCTAGACAGTGGCAGGTTTATATCTCAACGTAGCTCCTGCCACCTGGCCAAGAAAAACTGGCCAAAGCTTTGGCCACGACTGATCCGGATCAGGCCGCACCGGCCTCAAAAGGTATGTCACGTGAACCCAATAACCTAGCTATAGCGGCTACCCTTCCATCTCACTATAAAGAAACTATGTTCAGAGAACCACGATTCTATTAACCGTGGAACTCCAGGGTAACCAGACTCTTTATTAAAACAATGAGTGGAGCACATACAAAAGGCAGGCCACATCCCGGCCGCCGATGCTCATGGGAACACTTATTGCTTGGCAAAGGCTAGCCTTACCCTTATATCCCTCCCTGGCGATCCATGCCAGGGGCAAAGAACCTAGCATAATGACAGAGAAATGAACAACCAAATTAGGTGGAGGGCAATTTCAAAATAGCCCGCCAGGCCCGAGGGGGGCAGGCGGCCATGGCCCGAAGAATAACCTCAGGCAGCTGCACCTCCAAACTGCGGTGCAAGCCCACATAATGGGCAACCGTGGAGCTGCTAAGCCAGCGCCCCCGGCCCTGGATGTCCCCCATGCTGCGACCCGCGAGGAAATCGTGAGTGGCACCTCCATGCCGCAGCCCGTGAATGGTGAAAATCTGGGCGACCCCCAAGGCCTGACTCGCAGCCTGCCAAATGCGCCGGAATTGCGGGTAGGTGAAAGGGAACACGGCCTCCCAAGCGTGCTTACCCGCGATGCAGTGACGGAGGATGGTTTCAGACATCACATCTTCTACCACCACTGACTGAGTCTTGCCCTTAGAGGTCTTGGTAGACCTCAGCAGTAGGGCGCCCCGTTGAGCCGGCCCAAGCCGAACGTCAGGCTGGAGGCGCACATGGCCAACACGGAGGTTCAGCGCCTCCGAGATTCGCAGGTAATGGCGGAACACGATGACAACCAGCAGGCCCGCAAGGCGCTGACCTTGCATGACCATCGTGCTGGCAAGTGCAAACGCCGCCTCCCATGGAATGGGAGGAGGGGCACGGGGGGGCACAAGTGTTTTCCACCCAGCGAGGACGCCACGGGCCAAGTCCCACCGCTTCACCATACCGGGATAATAAAGTTGCAACCCCATCAAGGCATTGACACACACTTGGCGGCTGTACCCCCGAAAATGAGCCCAGGCGACATACGCACAAAATGTCTCCTCAAGGGTGTCAGCTCGTGACGATGACCCGTCCGCCCGCCCACCAGCCTCCCACCAAGTCAAGAGGGAATCAAGACCACGACGGTAGGCCAGCAAAGTAGCCGGCTTTACTTTCCCCTCTAGCAATGGAAGGTAGCTAACAGGTGCAGGGGGCCCCGGGTTAGGATGGATGCCTTCCGCGGTCAGGTCGCGCACCCAGCCTGCCAAGAAAGTCGCCATGGATTGGCCGCGAGAAACGCCATCGGCTGGTTGAAGTGCACTCGGCGTCCACACCCACTGGGAACGACTCCCCGTGGCGAGGGTCAGCGCGCACAAGCGGCGGCACTGCTTGTTGAGCTTGTGGGATGAGGACCGCCCCTTAGCCAAGCAGCCCAACGCCGCGGTGGAGTCCACCAACCTCACCACCCGCTTGCCTCGGTTTGCCAAGCTGCGCGCACTCCTCTCCACGCCCTTCACTGCAGCCCGCACCTCCTTCTCGTTGATGTGCATCCCCGGATCCCGCCAACGACTCCGGACCCCAACCCGCCATTGCTGGCTAGTGATTGCTTGTTGCGCCCGCGCGCTCAGTGGCCTAGGGCCAGCGTAGGCCACCTCACTTGGTATGAGCAAAGTCGGGTACCCCCGCACCTCTCGTGCCCTCGCCAGCTCCGTCACATCGCCCGGCTCCATGGTTGCGTACACGACACCTTGCCCGTAGGTGGACGCGTCAGATGCAACCACCTCACGGGCCAAAGGTGCGCTTCGGTCAACCCTTAGCATGGGAGCCAAGGCCAGGGCACACTCTAACTCCTCCCGCACCCCGGCCCACAGCACCCAGGATCGCTGCCCCCACCCTTGCAGGCTGATGAATTTGAAACATTGCTGCCAAATGGACAAGCAGCTGCGGCTTAACATCTGCAGCCACAACCACCGCCCCAAGACGGCAGCCAGCCCCTCGGCCGTAGCTCGGCCTCGAGTGAGTATAGCCTGCGTGTGGGCGATCACAAGGTTGAGCTGCTTGACCGTTGGTTCCAGCACGCCGTTCCGTCGGTGCACCACCCCTAGGGCTTCTAGCTCGTCCCCTTCCAGGCTCGCCATCTTAGTCTTCTCCTTAGACGGCACAAGGTTGTTAGGGAGGTAGCCTTCCTCAATAGCGCGCGTGATGAGCTGGTTCACCGCCTCGCAGGTCCGCCCGTTGCTGGCCACCAAGTCATCAATAGTGATGGACAGCATGGGGGCAGGGGGGTTTTCCAGGTCAATCTGAAGCTCCCCGGCGCGCTCCTCCTTGTACTCGATGGCCAAGCGCAGTGGCTGGCCACACTCGTCGCGCACCAAGGTGAGCTCACCTGCGCTTGAGAGGTAGTTGACCTGGCGCCTCGGATCCAGGGCACCGGTCATGTAGAGCACCATCTCATGGATGGCCTCCCCCAGCGCCACCGCATGGGAATGTCCCATGGCCAGCACCTTGAGCACGGGCCACACCTTCCGCCTGGGCCCTGCCAGACCTACGCTAGTCGACCACACACTAGGAAGCCCTTGGTAGTCCCACCACCACTCGGGCACCTCGATGGAATAGTAGTATGACACGAGGTCGCTCTTGGCGCAGTAGCACCAGCCTTTGATGTAGACCTCCACGAGGATGCCCAGGTGGGGTAGCAGGATCTTGGGGGGGTCCACCCACAGCAGGTTGCCCAGCTTCCTGTTGACGATGAACCGAAGCTCACCCACCCCCTTGGCCACTCCAAAGCAGCCATCCACCCACTTGGGCCGCCTCTCCCGGAACGCCACCATGCCCACGCCCGCTGCCCGGCTCATGAGCTTGCCCCATTCAGCCATGGAGCATCCCCGGCTGGGCTTGGGCACATTCCAATACTTTGCGCTCGCCACGACCGCTGGCTTGATGCAGTTCTCTTCGCTGGCATATATCTCCCGCCAGCTCGGCCGCATAGCCAACAGGTCGAGCAGCCGTGCCTTCCCCGCCACCTCCGCCTTTGGTAGACTCACCGCGTCCGCGCGCAGTTGTTCATACTTATTCTGCTTCCCATATATTGCATCAGCACCTTCTTGCTCCTGGCCTGTCGCAACGCCCCCTACGCGGCGACTGTGCCAGGTGCAGTGCCTCTTGACCCTCGCAAGGGCCTCCTCCCTCCCCTTAGAGCACGCCCCTCTAGGGTTAGGAGGAGGGTCTTGCCCCCCTCCCCACAGCCAATTAAGCCAACGCACTACCTTGCATTGCAGTGTGTACTCGCGGTGGCGGCGCGTGGCACGCTGTCGCCGGCGTGCCGATCTCACCCTGCCCCACGCGGTGTACGCTGGCCTAAGTGGGTATGGCAGCGGGAAAAGGGAGCGGTCCCGCTGGGATTCTATTTCCCTACTTGTTGAGCCTTGCTGAGCTTGTCCAAGAGGATGGCAGTTTGGAGAGCTGCCTTGACAGCCGGGGTGGCTGACAGTGCAGCCTCCTCCCCCAATGGCAGGAGGTGGCTGGCCACCTTCCACCCCCCCCTCCTTGCCCTTCCACCTGCAGCAAGGCCGCCACCACCCTCATTAGGTACTCCATGCCCACAAGCTCCCCGGCTGCTGAGCCCAGCTCCTTGAGAAGGGTGTCCATGGCCAATGCAATGTTCATGACAATTTTCCTGTTCTCCATGTTCCGCCAATTTCCAGGCTTTACCGTCATGACCCACGACCGGATTCCCATCCCATTGTCGCTGGCGTCCTCCAACACCCCCGGCAGCACCCGCTCCGAAACCCGATATTTCACGCTCTTGGCTCGGCTTGGCAGCGCCACCCCTTTCGAGGCCTTGAAGTGGCTTCCCGCCCCCTCCATTCCTCCCAGCGCTGCCTTCAAACCTTGCATGAATTTCTCGGCTGCGACCTCCCCCTCCTCGTCCTCCTCGTCGTCCTGATTTTCGGTTTCCGGAGGTGCCCCAACGAATGTCGCCAACCTCGCCCTCATTTCCTTTCCGACAGCCCCCCCACCTGCCGAAACCTTGGCCGCGCCTTTCGGCTTGGCCATTTTTCGCTGCGCAGGTGTCGTTGGTGGCAGCGCCTGATCCTCCTCCTCGTCCGCCGCGAGATCTGCCACGGCCAGCAGTTTTGCCACCAACGTTCCGTTTGGGTCACGTGCGTCCAACACGTCGCCAACATCAACGTGATCGGCCAGCAACTGCACGACAGACTTCAGCTGGCTCGAGCTCCACGAGCTGGCGTCCGTCACCCAGTCCTCGGCACCGAAGACCTGCTCGACTGCCCCCACCGCCTCTGCGGGGCTGATGCACTTGGCGAGCAGAGTGGCGAGCTGCTTCTTTTTGGCGCTGAAGGCGACTGGCGCGTGACTGGCGGCAGCAGCCCGCGGTGTGGGCGTCCCGTCCTCCCCGCGCGCTGCCTGCCCTCCTGTAGCTTTGCGCCCCTTCGGCATTGCTGCTCAGGGCCAAAAATGGCTCCGACAGTACAGGTTCGTCAAACCAGAGGTTCGTTTCCCCTGGCTTGCTGTCGCCGCCCTCGTGAAAAGAAAAGAGGCCGACCTTAGCTAGGTGGGTTTGTTTTTGTCCTTTTTTGCGTGTCATGCGGCCTTGGCCCGGACGGCATTTTTTCGCCACGCAAATGTTGCGTCTGAACAAATGACGCAATGTGGCGTTCTAATTGCCGGCAGCTTACGTAAGGCTGCCGGGGCTATTAGGTCACATATTGCGTGAGAGAAAGAATCTAGATCTAGTTAATCACTACGCCATGAGCCAAGAAACCTAGACAGTGGCAGGTTTATATCTCAACGTAGCTCCTGCCACCTGGCCAAGAAAAACTGGCCAAAGCTTTGGCCACGACTGATCCGGATCAGGCCGCACCGGCCTCAAAAGGTATGTCACGTGAACCCAATAACCTAGCTATAGCGGCTACCCTTCCATCTCACTAAAAAGAAACTATGTTCAGAGAACCACGATTCAAAGAAATCCGATTCCGAGCGTCCGTCATCAGAGTCTTTGTATCATGGCATGCCTCGTGTTTCGGACGAGATTAGGCAGCGTAGGATAGCATTTGTAGGACACCTTGCCCGCACCAGCCAGGTCGACACCACCCTTGGTCTGGCCGGCCCCCAGCGGCTTGGACAGCCAGGGCGGCACATTCTGACCTGGCCTGGCCCCGCGGACATTCCCAAAAGGGTAGGGAAATTAACCTGTCACCAACTACGTTCAGATGTTGCTGGACGACCTAGTGGTCCCAGCCCAGTTTGAGCACCGCATCCACTCTCTCTCCCGTCTTTGGACTGCCATGCAGGACAAGACGCGGTGGAAGAAGATTGTCAAGGCGCACACGCCCGACCCTGTGGGCAAGCCACCTCCCCCCAAGCGGAGGAGGCGTTTTGATGAGTAGTGTAGTTAGGATTTTCTAGATAGAGTTAGGATAGTTCGATCACGCGGCTTCCTCCACCCCATCCATCATGAAATATGTGCTACATGACCTCCCCACGGAGGCATGTTATAATTTAATTTAATTTAATTTAATTTAATTTAATACGGGGTATAATACGCAAATCATACGGGGACTCTTGAAAATGCTGTTTTTTGCATGGTTCAGGGGGTTCTTCAACATTCTGACCAATCAGGCATGTTTTTTTTGTGTTCTTGCAATGCACCACATGCCTATATGTGACACATCATCTCATGACATTGGCATTACCGTTGCTGCTTACAAGTACAAGCATTGTCCTGTTTGATTATTAAGGGGAGGTGGCACCCCAAAACCCTTAAAAATTGACCTATGGTAATATCACTTGAAATTCATTTGCACAACGCTAAGTTATGATTGGGGGCACTAAATAACATCTCTAGTAAGGTGTCCATGCACTTGTTGGGGGTACTACCCCCATATATACACCAATAATGCGCTATAAATAGCAAAAGACGCTAATTAGGGCTGGGTATGCCCCAGCCAATGCACACATTTATGTGCAAAACTGCCTGCAGCGTTTTTAGTTCCCTGAGTTTGTAGCTTGCTGAGCTATTTACATCACGGAAAGGGCAAAACCTCGAACAGTTATTAATTTCCCCGCAAAACGACCCTTTTTTTACCGGAGATCGGGAATAACTTTTTATAAACACGTCAAAAAAATACTTTTTTCTGCAGCGAAAATCCGTCTAACAGGGGGACAACTGTGTTCCAAGTCCCAGGTCATTCCGACAAGTCATGCTCAAGTTATTATAAGGTTATGTGTGCTAAAACCTGAACATGAGCTAAAGAAGGTTTTTCTTTGTACAAGGCCACTTAGGCATGATAATTTCCCTCCAAAAAGCCTGAAAGCATGCCCTACTCGATCACAAAACATAAGCAAACGCCTAGGCACCTCATCTGCCCTCACCTGCCCTCGGCATGGCCAACCTTGCCGGCGCAAGCATAGCAACACGATCGCTATAGGCATACATGCCTAGAGAGCATACACTATACTCAACCCAATGTTACCTTGTAAAGTCCATGCCAAGAACTCAGCAAATCGATGACCCAAAGCACCTCTAACTCTTGCACACTGATGACGACACATGCTCAAGGTCGGGGGTCACTGTGGCACGCACTGATGGGTTTCCTAGACGACCACCTGACAAGGCGCTAAGGACCACTCAGTAACCAAGTAAACACAATTACACTTTACATGCCATCCAACATGCATCAAATACATGCTGAATATGTTATGAAGTGCAAATGGGTGGCAACACACCTCATACCCCTTCACCGTCCCTCGAGCATGGCCAGACTTATAAGCATGTGAATAGCTATAATGATGATGGCACTAAAATGCCTAATCAGCATTTTCTATGTTTCTCCCAGGTTAGAGTGTTAAGGTTTATGCCAACCAAGCTAATCAACACTGCAACGACTCCTTAACTGCCCTACCTGAGATGGGCAACAAACTGGAACTATGGAGGGCAAGGAACCAAGGAGATCATGGCATACAAAGCTTGCATGCAGTCAACCATGTCAACCATGGTTGGCTCAGCACATTGCAGTCTTTTCACATCATCATATCAAGGGAAAGCTCAAATAAACAAATGGTGGCTGCTATCTACATGCAGTCACACAAATGCAATATCTCCAACATGATCGTCAAATAAAACACATCCTCCCCTGCACGATAAAATGGAAAGAAACCATTGGCGGGCTTCCAGCGCATGAGCCTGTGATGCCG
Source organism: Mesostigma viride (assembly GCA_009746045.1). Classification (NCBI taxonomy): domain Eukaryota; kingdom Viridiplantae; phylum Streptophyta; class Mesostigmatophyceae; order Mesostigmatales; family Mesostigmataceae; genus Mesostigma; species Mesostigma viride. Next base: position 444,176 of record RPFO01001075.1, on the reverse strand, counting down.
CTGCGAAGAGAGGGTGCGTCACTCTAACACAACAAGAAGCGTCCATACGCACAACATCCTTGCCAGAACACGTTCATGAAATACCTTAAACCTTCCCGAGAAGCTATAGGCTTCGACTGAAGCGGCCTTGACCACGACATCAACGAAAACAATCTAAAGCTGCCAGGTATTCGACAACACCACGGCAAGCAACGGCGAGCTAGCTGGCGGAAACTGCCCCAAAAGAACGAAAAAAACTTCGAACGATGAGCTCATAGAAGTAAGAACTGATAGCACAGAACATTCGCGACAAATCTATACCTTGCCCTCGCAGATCCCTCGCCCAGGCGCGCAACAACAGCCGTTCTTCCATGGAAGGTTCCGACATGCACTGCGGAGGCCTGAAGAATTACTTACCGAGAATGGCAGAAAATGTAGCAAAAAGCACCAGTTCGGTTTGGAATTCAATGCTACCGATACTAATGCATCCTTCTCGGTCAAAAATCCCCCCAAAACTGCGAATTTACTGCCGCTATCCCGAATTCTATTTTATTCCGCGCGACGAAAAAAATGCAGTTTACCCCCCATGCCGATGGCAGTAAAAGAAAGCAGCGATATTGTAAATCAGCTACTTGCCGCCACAAACCAACATCATTAAATCATCGTCTTCAACATTCGAGCATTTTTTGGGCATTTCTCTAGCCCTACATTGCTAGTTTCGCCTAAACGCAGTCGCCATGGCCACTTTCGCAAGGGGTGCGCGCGCACCGTGCACCCACTTTTCACTTACGGCTGGTACCGCGAATTTTTTCGCGCGGAAAATATTCGCCGCGCCACGTCCCCTTAAGTCTCTTAAAAGCACACCATAACAAAGTTGTATGCACAATCAGTGCACACCTGAAAAGGATAATAACACAAGTAGATATGCATGCGCAATGACACTTGCAGAGGTATAGAGATTGCTGCCACCATTACTGTTTGTTGAACTTAAAACCACGTAATCTCTGGCAGCATGGAATTGCTATATACTAGGACTGAAATACAGCACACGGTCAGTCGGCCAACTTGCCAAAAGTAATAAGACATTGTGCCAGAAACAGACATCTTGCCTACTCGTGGTAGGCCACCATGCAATATTGATCTACATGAAGCAAGAATCCATACGGGCTGCCAACAATGTGGCTAGCGTGCAGGATACCATGCATGCCAGCAACCCGACCCAGCTTCCCTAAACCATTGACACATATGGTACGGTGGCTGGCTAGCAGCAGCCTGCATGGCTAAATAAGGCATTTATGTGCATCGCGAGTCACACCAAATACCCCGCAGCCTGCGACGTAATGCCTCCGGCGGCCTCTTGCACTCGCTCACTCTTGCCTCCTTCGCATACGTAGCGCCCATGATATGGCGGGTGCTAGCCTTGCTCGGGTGGTAGAACCCGAGAATTTTGCATCCAAAAGTGTGCAAGTCACTGAGCTAGTAGTTACCTGTCGGCTGCCCTTTCTTGTTGAGAGTCTGTTCTTTCACGATGTGTGTCCAGACAGTCTCGAATACGGCCTGCATCTCGTCGGCCCCATCATCATCGTGTTACGCCGCGGATATCTACCTCCACCTCTACCTCTAATGGGCCTGATACTACCTAAACTGGTCAGGCCTCCTCTACTTAACCCTCTGGCGAAAGACGAACGTGACGGAGCTGATCTCAATGCATTAACGTAAGTGTTACTATAATACGCCATACAACCATTTATCAAAACCCGTTTACTCCAGGAATAGAGGAAGGAAACACAACTACACTGCCGTGACCCAAGCCTAAATGTGTCAATTCATTTAACACACGCCGAGTGCACACACAAGGGGTAGAACACGCATAAATGGTCACCAACGGTCCAACACGCTCGGGCCGACATGGCCCTCGCCTACAGATGCACGCTGGTCCACTACATCTACTGATGCACGCTGGTCCACTACATTCTACCACAGGATCAGGACCACTAGTAAAGTACGCGGCGCGGCGCCCAACGGCACCCAATGTACCACAGTACTGTTACGAGGACAATAATGTCCCGGTAGGAGCCTAAACGTAAACCTAGGGACAACCGAGGCAAAAGACCTAATTTACGTCCGTAACTACAACGAATTGTTACGCGACGTAACACCTCCCCCCCACAAAGGTAGGGAGCCCTCTCCCTACGCACAGGGAGGAAAACAAGGGGTAGGAAACCTAATGCACCCAGCACACACTAACACAGTCAGCAGGCCATCCAAGATACAAGGCACCAATAGTTCACACGGTCTCCACCACCACGCCTGGAGGTGTAGGGTTAGCCAGCACCAAGCCTGGTGGTAGGTTCCCCTAACTGCCTGGAACAAAGTCCTTGCCGGGGGGGAACGGCACTGGGCAGGACACACAGAGTAAACCAATCAGCACCAAGGACCAAGAACGACCAGTCAACTGGCCAGAACATGAGGGCGACTCTACATACCGGAGGGACAACACCCTCAGGTCGGGCCTAAGGCCCTCTATCTAATGGCCATCCGTCTGGTAGGTACCACGGGAGGCCAGCAGGACATCCAGGTAAGCCTGGTAGTGAGACACATCCTCGGCATTGTCGTGCCTATCTACAGTGAGGAAAACATCGGCCCACACGCCGTCAGGGAAAAGTCCCAGGAAGGCCCAGAAGTACCTATGCTGTGTAAGAACGACCTGGCCCCGGGCCCAGTCCAGGAAACCGCAGGCAAAGAGGCGTAGGAAAGGCTCTACCGCGATCAGACAGAGAGGCCGAAGGGGCAGGGGCCGAAGCAGGGACCGAAACAGGGGCAGGAGCCGACACCGACGCAGGTGACACTGGTACTGCAGACGGTCGCGCCTGACCCGAAGCCAGAGGGGGCCGTGACGGACCCGCCACCGAAGCTGGCGCGCCGGTCTCGGTTGCCGGTGCACCCTCAGGCCACATGTTAAAAATGGGGCCCGTAGGGACAGGCAGTCCTGCATAAGATTGACTACCATCCAGGCTCCAGTCAGGAGCCGGAATCCTCTGCGGGGGACCACCCTCCCAAAGCCTGGGCAGTCCGCTAGTGTCGCCAAAGAAGCCCCGCGACGGCTGCGACTGAGCTGGTGGAGGCTCGGAAGCAGCGACAGCGGGCGCGGTCACAGGGGCAGGGGACTCGCGCGTAGGCGCAGGTACAGCGGTCACAGGCGCAGAGGCAGCAGGAGTCGCAGCAGCCGCCGGAACCACAGCGACCGCGGGCGCAAGCGGGGGCGCGGGCGAAGCCGTAGTCGCCGGGGCAACAGAAGGGGTAGGAGGCGCGGATCCAGCTGGCGTGGCCGGGACCTGCGCCTGGGCCGCCAGGAAGGCCCCGAACGCCGTGGTCAGGGACTGGATCTGAGCCTGCATAGCCGAGACCGTCGCCGAAAGAGGATCAGGCAAACCCGAAGGGGTAGGCTCCACTGCAACACCCCGGGTCGACCGAGGGGACGACGGGACCGGAGAGGGAGGAACAGACGCCGAGGAGGCGGACGCAGCGCTCGAGGCAGAATAATCTGGAGTATAATGTACCTCGGCTGGGGCGCCCGAAGGGGCAGGACCATCAACCGCTAGTCCAGCCGCCTGATCAGCTATCTCCATGAATTCTACGGCCCGTAAAAGGTCGCAGGGGTTCTCCTCTACCTCAGCATCACCCTCAGCCGGAAGCCAAGGGAACACCTCCCGTAGGCAGGTACGGCCCACAGGGGTAGAGAGGTAGGAGAACACACGGCAGCACCGGAGAACCGCATCTATCTGTCCCAAGGCGGGACAGCGGGAACCACACCCCAACAAACACATCAAGTTTCGTTTAAGTGGCCAGCCGGAGCGGCTGCTTAGGTTTTAGCGGACAAGTGTTCGAAGCGCGTCATTGGTGAATTACTTGGGAACTTGGGTTTCCCCGCGAAACTCCAACCGCACGTTCAGATTTCCAAATCTCAAGTAAAGTTCGGCGCAACTTTCTGAACGGGGGCAGTTGACGAGCAGCATTCCTCCGGACGAATGAATTGCGTTCCATACTTGCGCAAAATTTTGAAAGGTAGCTTGCGTGCAGCCCTACTAAAATTTGCGCGGACGTTCAGATTTCCAAATCTCGGGTAAATTTCGGCGGAACTTTCTGAACGGGGGTAGTTGGCGGGCAGCGTTCCTCCAGACGAATGAAATGCGTTCCATACTAGCGCAAAATTTTGAAAGGTAGCTTGCGTGCAGCCCTACTAAAATTTGCGCGAAGTGTGGGACTGAAAATTCGTAACGGAAACTTTTTGGTAGTTGCCGTCACTTCCTTTTGTGCAAACGTGTGGGAGTGAAAATTCGTAACGGAAACTTTTTGGTAGTTGCCGTCACTTCATTTTGCGCGAGTGTTGGGCTGAAAATTCGTAACGGAAACTTTTTGGTAGTTGGCGTCACTTCCTTTGGTTCGACTGAAAATTCGCTGAAATTCGCTGAATTCGTACCGTAGCCTAATTTTTTAGTACCTCGAAGTGACGGGGCACCTAAAAATTTGCCCACAAGTACACTTGGCAGCGCGCTTACTGGGAAAAATTGTACAGCCGCTCCGGCGGGCCACTTGAACGAATTGTAATGAGTGTCCGGCATCGTCGAACCCGTGCAGGACAAGCTGGTGCGGCTCATCAGGGGAAGGACCATACCACGTGACCCCGAAGAGGGCCGCCCTGACTAAGCCCGCATGTTGGGCCTGAAGGGCCGGCTGCACAACGCCACCCGGGTAACATGATCGCGACACCCAGCGGCCCGGAAGGGCCTCGAAATACAGCTCAGGGTCCGGTAGGGGCAGGGACGGCAGCGGGCTCTCAGCCGGAGGGGTAGGCTCTGACATGACGGCTGCGGAGGGGAGGGGACAACCAACCACCCGTCGACAGCAGACATAACATAAGAGAGGAGAAGGCCTACGACTAGAGCTTGTGCAGGGTTTTATATTCCTGCAGAAGGCGACTACACCCATCTAGCTCACTCTCCGTATACCAAACCTTATCTACTTCACTACGAGCATACATCCACTTCACTTTATACTGACGCTGGGTACCGCGGCCCTTTTTGATATCTCTATGGGCCACGATGCTTTCTACTTCGTCTTCTACTTCCCCAGTGTCAGGATTATGCTCTAAAGGGGCAGGCGCTAACTCCCTGCCAGCGAACGTACTAGGGTGGTACAGTTTAAGCTGGCTCCTATGGAAGGTGTTTGAATGCGTTTGCCAAGAGGTAGGGATATCGACTTTATACAAGAAATTTCCTACCCTAGACAACACATGGAAGGGTCCTAAGAAGGCAGGCCTAAGTTTGACCTTCAGTTCTGCTTCAAACTTATGAGCAAAACGGCCAACACGGGGGCCTTCTACTAATACTAGATCTCCTATTTCTATCTCAGGTGCTCGTCTATCTAAGGAGGCACGCAACCTAGCAAGGTACTTAGCCTGAGCTTTTTGGTACCCTGAGATCGCGTGGTCATGAGCAGTTTTCATTCTATCTAGTAAGGACTGTACACCTTCTACAGTATCTCGGGACACATCATCCTTGTCCCGTAGAGGACTAGCTAAGAGAGAGGTAGGGGTAAGGGGCTGTCTACCAGTATCTAAGAAGAAGGGCGTATATCCATGCGCAGCTTGGGGACAATTGTTGAGGGAGAACTCTACCAAACATAAATAATCCTCCCAATCACTACCCGAGCCATTAACATAGTGCCTAAGCGCTTCTTCTACTACTCTATTAAGACGCTCTACTAAATGAGAGGAGGAGGAGTGGTAGGCAGTACCGTAGGTAACCTTGGTACCGATGGCAGCGAAAAACTGCTGCCAAAAATCTGAGGTAAATAATTTATCCTTATCACTAATAAACTGCCTACTCAATCCATGATATCTATATACATTATTGAGGTATAGGCGTGCGCAATCACGTGCGGTGAGTTCTAAAGGACACGGCACAAGATGGCACATACGAGTAAAACGATCTATGAACACAAGGATTTGGGCATTGCCCCTATCATTCTTTCTAAAAGGTCCTACAAAATCCATCATGATAGAATCCCAAGGCATGATAGGGTCAGGCAAGGTCCTAGGTTCTGCTATCTGTCCTACATTATTGGGTTTCATTTCCTGGCAAGATTGACAAGTTCTAACATACTCATCTACATCCTTATAAAGGGAAGGCCAGTAATAAGAGCGGGCTACTAGGTCCCGTACCCGTTTACCACCCTGATGAGCAGCTAAGTCATGCAACTCAAAGAGCAAGGAGGAGCGACAGATAGGAGGGACATACAGGCGCCATTGAGGGGGAGAATCTGCTATCTGCACATATAAAAACCCACCTACAAATTTACAAGGGTGCTTGCCTAATTGTTGGGGATGTGCAGCAATGGCAGCTAATGCTTCCGGCTCAGTGGCCGTAAATCTACTAATAAGGCGTTCAAGATCAGAGGTAGGCATCGCTACAGAAGTATCCAGAACAGGTTTAAAGAGATCTCCTACCGCCTTGCCAAGAGAAGGGGAGGTCCTAGAGGGACTACGTTTTCATAAGACTTTCCTGACCTAGTCGCTATATGGCTAAGCGGTATAGAAATTTTATTTTTCCCCTCCCCCCCACCGAGGCCACGGGAAGGGCCTCACACGGGAGAGAGAGTCCTACGTGAGAAAGGAGATCAGGCATGCGAACAGCTGTATGAAAGAGGTAGGCATAGGATTCATCATCAGGTAGTTCACCATAAGGGGTTACACCCATAGTAGTAGGAACTAGAGTAGTATTGAGAACATCAAGGTCCTCGAAGAAGGAATAGTCTGCACGACGAGAGAGTGCATCTGGTACTATGTTATCTACACCCTTGACATACTGAAGTTTAAAAGGGGAAAACTGTGCTAAAAATTCCATCCAGCGCGCTTGCCGAGGGGTAAGGTTGGGTTGGGAGAGAAGATGGGTAAGGGGACGATGATCCGTTTGGATAACTAACCTATAAGGATCTAGCTCACAGGGTTCATTCAGGCAGACATCAAATTGAGCACCTTTAAGGAAGTGCTGCCACGCGTGGCAACAATACACCACAGCTAAGAGTTCCTGCTGGTGGACGGGATAGTTACGCTCCGCAGGGAGCATTGTCCTAGAGATATACTCAATTGGCTGTAAGCCCTGACCCTGATCCTGGAGAAGGACACCACCTATAGCTACTTTACTAGCATCTGTAGCCACAACAAAGGGTTTAGTAGTATCCGGTAGGATGAGTACAGGAGGGGAAAGGAGTAGGGATTTTAGGCACTGAAAAGCCGACTGACATTCACTACTCCAAACAAAGGGGATATCCTTCTTTAATAAATGATTAATAGGGGCTGCTATAGTTGCGAAACGCGGGATAAAACGCCTATAGTAAGAAGCAATTCCTAGGAAACTACGTACACCTTTAACGTCGGTAGGAGTAGGCCATTCCTGAATTGACTTAGTTTTATCCGGGTCGGTAGCGACCCCGGCATCTGACAGAACGTGCCCTAAAAATGGGACACTCCTACCCGAACGCACTTTAGCACGGCGCGCCCACAAAGAATTTTCAGCCATTATTTCTAATACTTTCTTTAAATCACGTAGGTGCGTTTCAAAATCAGGAGAGTAAATAAGAATATCATCTAAGTAAGCTTGAGCACAAGAACGGTCATGCTCAGATAAAGAAACAGAGGAGAAGGAGGATCCTTTAGATCAGAGGACACCTGAGGAAGATGAGAATTTCCCATAACAGGTCTAAGCACTTCATTCATTAACATTTGAAAAGAGGCAGGCGAGTTACAGAGTCCCATAGCCGCTACTCTAAACTGGTAATGACCAAAAGGGGTAGCAAAGGCGGTTTTATGGCAATCCTCAGGAGCTATCCGCAACTGCCAAAAACCATCCGCACAATCCAGTACTGTGAAACAAGTGGAACCTTTAACCTTATTAAATATATCATCAATACGAGGTAGAGGGTATTTAGATTTCACAGTAATATCATTCAACTTCCTATAATCAGTAACTAGGCGAAACTTGCCATTTGGCTTAGGAACTAACAGGACACCAGCTGAGTAGGGGGAGTTACTAGGCTCTATCAATCCTGCTTCTAATAATGACACTAAAATCTGTTTTAGTTCCTTTAACTCGGTAGGGCCCATTCTATACATCGGAGAGTGCGTAGGAACTGCACCGTCCTTGATAACTACACGGTGTAAAACAGAACGAGGAGGAGGATAAGAAGGAGTCTTTTCTTCAAAACTTTGAGGAATCTATCACAGCCATGTATCTTACTATTTCATTTTCAGTAAATCCCACTCCTATTGTATCCACTGTGTTTATATCTATATCCACACTATTATTAGTGATAGGTATCTCCTGTACTTCTAACTGAAGGAACATACATAATAAATATCCATATTCCTTTAATTCAGAACGCAACTCATCATTGACATTAATACTTCAGGTATAGGTCTTACAGGAGGATCAACAGGTGTAGGAGGAGTAATATCTACCAAGGATAAATTTTCCAATCTATAATGACGTTCAGGTACCCAGTAAGAGCTATCTGGAAACCAAATGACCATGGTATCATAATTAATAGTAATCTTATTATCCTGGTGCCAATCTAATCCTAGTAATACATCAGCGGTAGTGATAGGGCCTATAGTGGCCGTCAGGTTGACAGTACGTCCTTGTATAACCATGGGAAGGGACACCGTACCCGGGGAATGACTGGTGCGACCATCAGCATAATGAACAGTAACGGGTTTGGTGTGAGGGGTAGGGACTAGTCCTAAACGCCTAACTAGGGCCTCGCTCACAAAGGAGCTAGCCGCACCGCTATCTACCAACACAGAGACATTCAAGAGTTCATCAGCATGCAAGAAGGGTCTACAACAGTGTGAGGGACGGTTAAACCACCATTCAAGAACATAAGAGGACGCACACGTAGTGGTAGGGAAGATTCAGCTCCTACAGAGGTTATAAAAACAGGCAGGCAAAAATTTTATCTGGGGTACTATCTAAGGACCTGTCCAGGTTACCCCCGGCTGACAGGCCTACTGTTCCCCCTCCCCCCCAAATCCATAGGAACTAACCCCGAAGAAGACCCTGGCGAAAAAGCCACTGCTGGAGGGTCACGAGGGAGCGAAGAGGGTGCGGGAGCCTGATTATCATAGGGGAACCCTGGGGATCCTGTCTGCACAGCATTCAGCCTACTAGGGGTAGCTGAAGGAATGCGTCCTGAAGTAGGACGAATAGGAGCACGCTGAGGGGTACGAGGAGGGCGAGCGTCGGGATGAGGGGGAGCACCCGAAAGGAACTTGGGGCACTCACGTTTAAGATGACCTACTTCCTTACAATGATAGCATGTGATATGAGAGACATCAAGGGCTGAAAGGTCAGTAACACAGATATCTAATTCTTCTACATAGGAGTTCTCCTCCTCAGGGGTAAGGATAATATTATTAATACGGGAACGGGTAGGAAGAGAAGGGGTGGTGAAGAAATCTGCTACACGCAAGAGATGCTGGCGCACATGCTTGAGGGGCAGATCAGTAAAACGGTAGGCAGAGAACTGGCGCTTGACTTCACGTAATAAGGGTCTACTGAGGCCTTGGAGGAAGCGAGCACGTACTTCTGCACCCGACAAATCCCTAATTCGTACCATCTGAGCATCAAACTCTTTCATATACTCCTTAAATGATTTAGTACCCTGCTGCAAGGTACCAAAGGCTAATCTATCCTGCCAATCTGAATCAGGAGGGACTAAATGGTTCTCTAAACGCTTAAACAATTCTGCTACAGAGTTAGGGTAGGCATGAGAGGCCAAAGACTCACACTGAATGAGGTTAGCAAGCTCAGGAGTAATACAGGTTGTGAGATAGTGAGGAACTAATACAGCATCAGAAAGACGCCATCTATTATGATTCTGCCACGACTCCGTGTTCTGGGTAAGCAACATAATAAAGGTGAAAAACTGTTGAGGGGTAGACTTGACATCCAGCTTGGGAAGGTTAGCAAAGAGGGGAAGAGCAGGGGGCTTAGGGGGATTAGAAGAGTCAGTTTTTCCCATAGGGCCACTATCTTCCACTGCTACATAAGCGGGATAGAAGGAAGGAAGAGGAAAAGTCTTGGGTAGGGGTCTAGAAGGGGCCACCGTTTCAGGCTGGTGCCCATAAGAGAAGGGGACAGTATATTGCTCACGAAGAGAGGAATAGGCAAAATGATCATAATTTCTATCATCTAAGGGCATGGTGCTGAAATCACTATTAACTTCTAAATCAGCCACACGGGTAGGGACCTGGGCTGCCTCATAGGCCGTCTCAGGGTAGGACCAGGAAGCAGGTGGGTAAAAGGGAACTGCACTAGGGCGCCCAGAAGGACCGACAGGGGCAGAGGCACGACCCGTGTTAAGAGCAGGCATGGAAGGAACAGGGTGGGAAGGAGGCCTAAAAACATTGTTAGTTAGTGAGGACCTGCTGGAGGGTTGAGCCAAGGTTGCAGGAGGGGCAGGGGCCTGGTTCAGGGTAAGGGAAGGGTCATCACTAAATCTGACTTGCATACGTTGACGTTGTTCATAGGTAGGAGGGGTAAGTGAGGGACGACGGCGACCATCAGCAAGAGGAGAAGGAGGTGAGGCACGAAGATTACCTTGAGGAGTGAGATGGTGCACCGTTTCAAGTGAGTCCCGTCGGTTACCCGATTGTTGTTATGGTTGTTATTATTATTATTATTATTATTATTATTCATAGTAGGAGTATTGGTAGGTATAGGCGACAGTTACCACCCACTGGATCCATTTTTGTTTAAGTAAATGATCAAAAATCTAACTGAAAGCAACAAGGATAAAGGACAAGGCCTAATATAAGGCAAGGAAAGAAAAGGAAAAGATTTTAATGGCTTAAAAGAAAGGAACAATTTAAATCAATCCTTTTTAACAACAGTAATGGATAGGGAACCGAATTCTAAGGTGAGAGGAGTATCTAAGCTAGATGAGGATGCAGCCCTCTTAGGGGGAGACGAAGGAGGGGTAGCAAAATCTAGAGCTTCTACAGGAGGGCGACCATGAGGAGTAGAACGTACGTGTAGGCCTAGATCTGATACGCTATGGTCTATAAGGAATTGTTGAGCTTCCTCGAAGGTAACAAATTTCTTATACCTAATTACATTATATGTACGGTTTTGCACTATCTTCCTAGCATCTGACCAAGAGAGGAAAATGGCTGACCATTGAGGGGTAATAACTACGTAATACTTAGCTAAACTATTATCACTAGAAGAATGGGAAGGCGCAGTAAAAACACGACGTTGACTCATGATAACTCACCTGGCGTGTCTTGTGATGTCAAGCTAGACGAGGTAGGGGTAGGCGACTTAGCTGGACGATCTGGATCACCGAAAGAAGAAGGAGGGCGGAGTTTCCAGCTCTCGTCCTAAGTCAGCGGCCGGATATCCAGCGCTCGTCCTAACACAGCGCCCCGTAACTCTGCGGGTGCGGCCGTCTAATAAAGCAGCAGCACAAGGAAAAAGGTGTAGGTACTGCGACGCTAATCGTCTCCGCACAGTAATACTCCCCTATCTAAGGCAGGAAACAACCGTAAGCAGGAAAACAAGGCGAAGGACAGGCTAACTACGAAAGGATTTATCCGCTGTGAGCAGGTCTAGCTTCTAGGTAGAGCGTGTCCCGAAACGGGCAGCACGACGCTCCTAGCTTGAAGGCGACCCGCCCATTACCTATCAAGGAAGTGTCGACTTCTTGTTCCTGGACGCGGAAGGGGTCTTGAAAAGGTGTATGTGGCAAGGGATAGTCGTCTCGTTCACTACCTACTGAAGTTCCTCCGGAACCATTGTTACGCCGCGGATATCTACCTCCACCTCTACCTCTAATGGGCCTGATACTACCTAAACTGGTCAGGCCTCCTCTACTTAACCCTCTGGCGAAAGACGAACGTGACGGAGCTGATCTCAATGCATTAACGTAAGTGTTACTATAATACGCCATACAACCATTTATCAAAACCCGTTTACTCCAGGAATAGAGGAAGGAAACACAACTACACTGCCGTGACCCAAGCCTAAATGTGTCAATTCATTTAACACACGCCGAGTGCACACACAAGGGGTAGAACACGCATAAATGGTCACCAACGGTCCAACACGCTCGGGCCGACATGGCCCTCGCCTACAGATGCACGCTGGTCCACTACATCTACTGATGCACGCTGGTCCACTACATTCTACCACAGGATCAGGACCACTAGTAAAGTACGCGGCGCGGCGCCCAACGGCACCCAATGTACCACAGTACTGTTACGAGGACAATAATGTCCCGGTAGGAGCCTAAACGTAAACCTAGGGACAACCGAGGCAAAAGACCTAATTTACGTCCGTAACTACAACGAATTGTTACGCGACGTAACACATCGTGTTCCATAGACCCACACCATCACCGTCGCTAGCCATGGTGCCTGGCTGGATGTCAATTGTGCTACGATTAAATGTTAGGTGCCAGATGCGCGCCCTTGTTGGCAGACAACATAACTTCGTCACCTAATTTCCTCGTCCTTCGTCTCCTAGACCCTAGTCCGACACGCAGCAATCTGCAGCAATGCACGTACAGTCGTACATGCACGGCCAGCTTGGCACCTGCATCTAGTTCCGGCTCCACGTGCCGTCCAAAATGATGCCAGAAGCTACTTCGAACGAGGTTCATACGCAAAAAATACGCAAAAAATACGCAATACGCAAAAAATACGCAAAAAATACGCAATACGCAAAAAATACGCAAAAAATACGCAGTGCGTATTTTTTTTCCCATTTTCATACGGAAATCTTGCGTATGGCGTATAATACGCGCCATACGACGTATTATACGCCGTATGGCTGTTCACTGGACGTATAATACGCATCGTACGGCGTATTATACGCCGTATGCCTGTACACTGAACACATCATTCCAAAAAGCCATTTTTCCACCCTGAAAATTATTCTAGGATAGGCTAATGATTAGTTTGGCCTCAAATTTGGCACCAAGGTGCCTAATCAGATATCTTATGGTGGCATATGTGGTCAAATAATTTTTTGGGAGTCGGCAGCATGGTAACATGGTGACATTTGCTAGCATAAAAATACCGAATTTTCAGCACTTTCTGGCATGTATGCGTATATAATGACATCAAATGAACTCAGTTGGGCCTGGAACTTTGCACATGTTATAAACACATCCCATGCAGCATGCCCACAAAGTTTCAGGCTGGTTGGATCACAAAATGGTGACAGATGCTAGCATAAATACCCCCAAAATGCAGTTTTTCAGGGTTTTCCAATGGTTTCATCACACATATGCATATATAATGACACCAAATGAACTCAGTTGGGCGTGGAACTTTGCATATGTTCGAAACACATCCCATGCAGCATGCCCACAAAGTTTCAGGCTGGTTGGATGACAAATTGGTGACAGATGCTAGCATAAACACCACAAAAATGCAGTTTTTCAGGGTTTTCCAAGGGTTTCATCACACATTTGCATATATAATGATATCAAATGAACTCAGTTGGACCTGGGACTTGGCACATGTTCGAAACACATCCCATGCAGCCTGCCCACAAAGCTTCAGGCTGGTTGGATGACAAACTGGTGACAAATGCCAGCATAAATACCACAAAAATGCAGTTTTTCATGGTTTTTCAAGGGTTTCATCACACATGTGCATATATAATGACATCAAATGAACTCAGTTGGACCTGGACCTTGGCACATGTTCGAAACAAATCCCATGCAGCCTGCCCACAAAGCTTCAGGCTGGTTGGATAACAAATTGGTGACAGATGCTAGCATAAATACCACAGAAAAAGCAGCTTTCTATTGTTCTTCCAAGGATTTCATGGCAATCATTCCACCTTGGTGTACAGAAGGTTCCAAACAACACATCATTACATTATGCATCATATTTACAATGCAGGAAGGCATACTTGGGGGCACGCACGCACGCACGCACGCACGCACGCACGCACGCACGCACGCACGCACGCACGCACGCACGCACGCACGCACGCACGCACGCACGCACGCACGCACGCACGCACGCACGCACGCACGCACGCACGCACGCACGCACGCACGCACGCACGCACGCACGCACGCACGCACGCACGCACGCACGCACGCACGCACGCACGCACGCACGCACGCACGCAGTCATACCCTCCCTCCCTCCCTCCCTCCCTCCCTCCCTCCCTCCCTCCCTCCCCCTCCCCTCCCTCCCTCCCCCCTCCCTCCCTCCCTCCCTCCCTCCCTCCCTCCCTCCCTCCCTCCCTCCCTCCCTCCCTCCCTCCCTCCCTCCCTCCCTCCCTCCCTCCCTCCCTCCCTCCCTCCCTCCCTCCCTCCCTCCCTCCCTCCCTCCCTCCTCCCTCCCTCCCTCCCTCCCTCCCTCCCTCCCCTCCCTCCCTCCCTCCCTCCCTCCTCCCTCCCTCCCTCCCTCCCTCCCTCCCTCCCTCCCTCCCTCCCTCCCTCCCTCCCTCCCTCCCTCCTCCCTCCCTCCCTCCCTCCCTCCCTCCCTCCCTCCCTCCTCCCTCCCTCCCTCCCTCCCTCCCCCCTCCCTCATTCATACACCCGTTCATTCATGCATGCAGCCGCTCATCATTAACACGCCTCCGTTGGGAAACTCACGGGGTATGAACTATGAAACGGGCGGTAAGAAAGGAAGAAGGAGCCGCCTCCCCAACATGCCGCCCGGCAAAGGCAGCGATGGGCCGTCCAGGAGGGAAACACTGCGCTTTGCCTTGTACGCCGGGGTGCGCAGGCGACGTGCGGGCACTGTCGTGTGTAAATTTGCCTGCCCGCCCCAGTCCTTCTCGGAACGCCTCCCCAGAGCATGCCGTCATGGTAAGAGCTCTTTTCGCCCGTCGCCGGAAGCTTAAACCACAAGAATACGCCGGTTAATGACCAGAAAATGGGGGGTTGTCGACGTTATAAACCAGTAGCTGTGGTTTTTCCCGCACCCCGAGCCCACTCCGGACGGGGCCAGCAAGCCCCGCCCGCAGGATAAACACCGGGCGATGTTGCTGCGCCCAAGGGAAGTCATATAGCTGCAAGAAAAGACGTAAAAGCGATTAAAAGCACGACATGCAGTGGTGCCCCTGTCAGCGCTCCTATAATTCTCACTTTTTCGCGGAAGGGGCGTAAAAATCGGAAACGCAAAATTAAGGGAAATCCATCGCTGGGTTTCTTTGAAATGATGTTAGGAACTGGTAGAATGTGTTCATGACCGCCGAGAGCATGTTTTTCCTGTCTGTGTCTTACCTTGCACACACACGGGTCGGGCCGGTTGGTGTGCAAAACGCCCGCCTGCTGCCCACGTGCCCTCGCTGCAGAAAAAAAAGAAACTGTTTTTCAGGTTTTTTAATCTACGATACTTTTCCTTATGTAATCAACGTCCGAACAAGCGAAATAACGTCCAAAATGGTTGCGTAATCAGCTCGCAATAAATTTTCGCGTCACCATAGCCGTGCACACCGGTGAATTTCAGTCAACATTGCACGCGCGCACCGAATTTCGTCAACTTTCGCGCGGGAATTACCGGGGTGGTACCGGCGCTGCGCCGGACTGATGTGAAGGTGGTGCATAGGTTTGGGGGGTATATTCGCCATAGCCTGGTTATTACAACGTGAATTGAGAATGTATCACGTGACTTTGGCGGGAAATTTTCACTCGCGCACGCGCGTATCGAGATATGGCTGCCAACGTGCCGTTATCACGGAAATTTTTGCGTCTCGCGGCCTGAGACGGTTCAGAATGTCTCTCAGAATGACGATGCGTGTTTTTCGTAGGTCAGGCATGGCCAGATTGGTAGGACTGGGAAAATACAGGTAGGAAAATACTGCCTTCTTGGTCGTCAGTGCCATATGAGTTATAGCTTACCATATTTCAATTTTCTCTGTATGGCCGAGCAGTCTGCGCCTGAGCCCGAGCATCCAGGTTTGGTACGGGACATCTGCTGCAAGGTTTGCTGGGATTGCGGATGCGTTTGTAGGTCATCTTTGCACGGAATATCAACGTAGTAACCATAGCGGATGCATGCATGATGCGGCTATGGCGGCCTAAGCCTGTAGCGCACTAGTATGTGTGAGATATGAGGGTGCCGGCCATGCAGCAGAATCCGGGCGGGACGTGAATGAGCCAGGTACGGCAACGTGTTTGCATTGTCGCGTCCGTGATCTATCACGTCCGCAATTCAGATTTTAGCGTACTTCTGACGTCCGCAGCCTTGTGCGGGTTGCTATACCGCGGCTCGGTACTGACGCCGCAGATCTCAGTTGTACTCACGCGCCAAGTCCGCTGAATTTGCTGACGGAACTTTTGGGCGGACCTGAATTTCACTGACATTCGTCACAAGGGCAGTTTGCCGAATGCTGGTGCACAGCAAGCCGGCGAGGCACTGAGCAGATGTGCAATTTCAGAATTTCAACGTGGGACACCAGACACAAATGCAAGGAAGCCCCAGGCGGTGCCTGGCATAGCCGATAGATTTGCCCTTGTATATTTGTGTTCGCTTGACAGATAAAGCTTGAAGTTTAGCTTGTCGGAAATTAGACAATGTTATGATTGGCTGATGTCTAAAGTGGCGCTAGTGGCGCCAGCCGCCAGGCTTGAGCTTTGAGCAGTATAGAAGGATGAGCAACGAACCATGGTGGTCGTTGTTCGTCCGTTTCTCTCCCTCACAACTGGTTTGTTGTCTTCATCGGGTGAAATAGTTCGAGCAGCCCGGAGCAGCCCCCGTGAGTGGTTGCATGCAGTCAGTTGCCATGAGGATGGACTGACGGATATGACAATGTATTGGTTTTGTTAAGAATGTGTGTAAGACTGAGAACGAGACAAGGGACAGGGCCTTCGGGCACCCTGGTCGTCGTTGGCAAGAATGCCAGTAGGAACTAGGTCGGGAACACACGCGCACTGCCGCCACAAGGGGCCTGCAGTGGCGTCAACCAAGGGACCTCACAGCTGCTCTTATAACTACAACATTACAACTCGACACTCTTTGTAATTCGTCATGTATCTCATTGGAATTGAAAGGTCTTTTGGTTGCTTTGATGATAAAGCATGGTCTCAAGAATCGGCTGGTTGGGCCGGATTGCCTGTCATGAAGGTGGCGGTGCCGTTAAAGGACCGCACCTTTCATTCTCATTTTAAACGGGGGGGAGGTGGCATATCTCACACATGATTACTGCTGATAGTGGATGCATTCCAAGTAGCGGTAATAACCAGTCCAGGATGATATGGCACGCAAACGCGACAGCATGTTGTTTGCCGCGGAATATGCCTGCCATGCGTTATAGTTGACGAGTTTATTATTGGTGCAGCACTTAGCAAGCTTCCATGCCTGCTGTAAAGAGTGGTATCAGCCCTGTGAGTGCTCAGTTTATGGCATTTCCTTAGAGTATGGTGGAGCTCAAGAAGATCTTGATGGCGCTTCAGGAGCGGGGTCTCATCGAGCCCAGCAACAGCCCCTTCTCAGCAGGCGTGTTGTTGGTCCCCAAGCCTGGGGGCAAGTGGCGGCTCGTCACGGACTCTCGTAAGCTGAACGCTATTACGGTAAAGTCCAAGTACCCCCTCCCCCGCATCCACGATATCTTCAACCGCGTGCAGGGCGCCAAATGTTTCACCGTCCTTGATTGCGCAGATGGGTTCTGGCAGTTAAGGATTGCGCCGGAGGACTGTCATAAAACGGCGTTCAACACGCCGTTCGGCCACTATCAGTTCCGTGTGGCCGCCATGGGGTTGTGCAATTCCCGTGCGAGCTTTCAGATGCTCATGAATGACATCTTCCTCGCCGCCCAGCCATGGGAACCGCGCATCTCCCGCAGGTTTCCCGTAACCTCGAGGACCCCAAATGGGGGAGCGAAGCCCCCGTGGTCCTACAAGCGCACTTGTGCGCTCGCATACCTGGATGACATCTTGGTGTACTCCAAGACCTTTGAGGATCACCTCGCTCGAGGACGTCGCCACGGTATTGCGCATCAGCATGGAGGAGGAGAATCTTTCGGTCCGCAAGGCCAAGGTCCGCGCTGGTCGCAGCGTACCGTTCCTCGGTCATACCCTGTCTGCTGCCGGCATCGCGACGGACCCCTAGCTCCAAGATCGCCTCCATCCAGCAGTGGCCGACCCCGACCAACGTCACGGGCGTGCGCAGCTTTCTGGGTGTCGCGTCGTATTACCGATGTTTCATCCCCCGTTTCGCGACGATCGCTGCCCCCATTATAACGTACGCCGGCCCTCCTCAAGAAGGGTGTTCCTTTCGTTTGGTCGGAACCATGCCAACAGGCCTTTGAGGCCCTCAAGCGCAGCCCGTGACCACGGCCCCCGTGCTCGTTATCCAGGACCCGTCCAAGCCCTTTGTGGTCGCAACGGACGCGAGCAAGGTTGCAATCGGCGGTGTCCTATTGCAGGACCAGGGTCAAGGGTTGCAGCCGGTCGAGTACATCTCCCGGACTATATGATCCCTGCCGAGCGCAACGAGTCAACGCCAAGCGCATTGGCGTGTTCCTGATTCGGCATATCTCTACTACGATTCCAGCGGCACCGGAACGAGTTCATTCCGACAAGTATCAAGAAAGTTATGGCGTTCCGACTTCCCGGTCGCGCGCGAGCGCGAGCCGGCTGTTCTTCTAAGTCGTGCGTGAATGTGTGCCGACGGCATATGGGGTCGACAGTAACTCCTGGGCTGACAGGAATTAGGTGCTGTACCTACGATGGTATTGGATTAATACGTCGTAGGCAGGAAATAGGAACCTTAACAGTTATTATAAATAGTGACGGAACCTTTTTGCCACTTGGCAATTAGGTCCGTCACTATTTATCCGGCGAAAACCACTCGCCGGTATCTATTCCGCGTTAAGTTCACGTGAACGTGGCGCGGAATTGATACCGGCGAGTGGTTTTCGCCGGATAAATAGTGACGGACCTAATTGCCAAGTGGCAAAAAGGTTCCGTCACTATTTATAATAACTAAAACGTCGTAGTGTGGGGGCCGATATCTATCGTACCGCTGATGCCTACTGCAGTACCGAATCTCGCCTTAACGATATTCCAACCGGGCATATTTTCCCTTCTGGCACTTTCGTTTGGCCTTCTGGTATCAATTCCTCCCGGTATTCGGAAATACCCGTGTCACCACAGGGATTCGAACCCCCGACTTACGAGGTCTTAGTTATTATAAATAGTGACGGAACCTTTTTGCCACTTGGGCAATTAGGTCCGTCACTATTTATCCGGCGAAAACCACTCGCCGGCATCAATTCCGCGCCAAGTTCACGTGAACTTAACGCGGAATAGATGCCGGCGAGTGGTTTTCGCCGGATAAATAGTGACGGACCTAATTGCCCAAGTGGCAAAAAGGTTCCGTCACTATTTATAATAACTAAGACCTCGTAAGTCGGGGGTTCGAATCCCTGTGGTGACACGGGTATTTCCGAATACCGGGAGGAATTGATACCAGAAGGCCAAACGAAAGTGCCAGAAGGGAAAATATGCCCGGTTGGAATATCGTTAAGGCGAGATTCGGTACTGCAGTAGGCATCAGCGGTACGATAGATATCGGCCCCCACACTACGACGTTTTAGTTATTATAAATAGTGACGGAACCTTTTTGCCACTTGGCAATTAGGTCCGTCACTATTTATCCGGCGAAAACCACTCGCCGGTATCAATTCCGCGCCACGTTCACGTGAACTTAACGCGGAATAGATACCGGCGAGTGGTTTTCGCCGGATAAATAGTGACGGACCTAATTGCCAAGTGGCAAAAAGGTTCCGTCACTATTTATAATAACTTTAACCTGTGGTCTGTTGGTACCGCAGGCTTAGTCCTGGACTATTGTTGGGTGCAGGCGCAATAATCGCTGTGTATAGACTGTACTCTGTGGTCACTGTGCCTGCATGTATGGCAGACCTACTGTATAGGATCTGGACGCTGTACAGGTTGTTATTACTGTACCGGGGTGTTAATACTGAGCAGGCCCTACGAGGCTGCTCAAGCCTAGCAAAGCACATGCAGTGCACAAGTGTATAAAGAATAGGCCAGTGCCAACTGGTCATATCTTGCGAGCCCGCCTCACGTGTGTTGCCTTGACTTGGCAAGCTCGTGCCTAAGCCCTCAAGTGCCTGTAAGCTTATCCAATTTTAACAAAGCTCCGTTCCACCAACCACATTGCTGCATTGCAACCATATCCTTATTATACATTGCACTTAAAAACGTTAACTCAAATTACAAGCCGTCTCGACGGAACAACCAGGAGGGTTGTTGCTATGTGCTGTGTGCAGCATTGACGACGTGGTGAAGATCATCGGGTGTCGAATGGTGCAGGAAGAACAACGGCAGCAGGATTTCCGGTTTCCTCGACAACTTGCTGCTGGTGGTTCTATTTCCCCTGACTGAATTACGTCGTGTTGTTCGAGATTTATCCCTCTTGCTTGCAGATCGGCCACCTGTTGACCGCAATTTTGCACAATTCGTCGACGACCAGGTCGAGGATTGGGAGCGCATCTTGCGGCACGTCCAGACCATCGTCGTTCCGGCACACCGAAGCGCCGACGACATTGAACAAGAGCTGCACGGTCTGGTCGGAATACAGATTGTGATCACAGCATTAGTCGACCGGGTGCGCGAGGAGTTGGTGGCCAGGCGAGAAGGAGCTGCGGAGCTTGCCAGCTGGTGCGGACCGTGCGACGAGAGCTCGAGCGCGCAGGCAGCGGCAGGTGTGGGCGCACAACGTGCGTTCGCAGGCGCAGTTGGCGACGGGGGAATTGCGGCAGGACCAGTTCGACGTGAGCGGCGAGCACAACACCGCGAGCCCCGCCAAATTTTTACATAAATTATTGTCCGGAATTCGTCCGAGATCTAGATTTTTCCCGCCACGCGAGAGGCGAAAACAACGAAAACACCCATGGCGGTCGAGCATGAGCTAGCGTTCTGAAACTTGCGTCATTGCAGCCGCTCGAGGTGTCAAAACGAAGCTTACATCACGGTTAATCCATGGAATAATTTTGGACTTATATACGCTGTGATTGTGACGCGGGCATTGAACGGGACAAAAAGTTTTTTTCACAGCGGACCAGTTTTTCGCGAAAACCGGATTTCTCGGTGGTACGTGTCTCAAAGTCTTGGTCACATGAGGATACGAAAATCCCGGCACGATAGCTCAGCTTGTTCGTTATAATATTCCCGAAAACGTTAGTGTTTTTGTTTTTTGAGTTTCGCTTTTAATTGTCCGGCATTGACGTGAATAAATATGGGGGTGCGAAATCCGTCTGTTTCTTGCTTCATGCAATGCATATCTTTGTCGTCAGATAATCAGCTCTTTAGGCTATGCCCGACCTTCCTATACTGCCAGCCTGCGGCAGTAAGCCACCAGAGGATATGGCGTGCCCAAGGTTCCGCGCTCAGGCAGCTGATGTGTCAAGAATCCTGTCTTGAATATGCCCATTATGCTGACCGTGCAGAAATCTATAATACGGGCAATTGTATTCGAGCCCTAATTTACAAATAGATATGCTCGGATAGTAGTACCTAAGTGGGATTTGTCCTATGTGAACGGACACTATGACTATGTGCCAAGTTGTACAATGGCACTAGGA
The DNA here is from genome assembly GCA_009746045.1 of Mesostigma viride. Classification (NCBI taxonomy): domain Eukaryota; kingdom Viridiplantae; phylum Streptophyta; class Mesostigmatophyceae; order Mesostigmatales; family Mesostigmataceae; genus Mesostigma; species Mesostigma viride. The sequence continues at coordinate 422,556 of RPFO01001075.1, read as the reverse complement.
CCGTTGGTCACTATCTTCACCAGATTATAGTATTGTGTCATGTGCATGTCATACCATGCCGTACCGAGTCATGCATGCGCATGCACCATGTTCCAACATACCAGCTGTCGTTATCGACCCATTGTCGGCCCATGCGCATACCAGGGCCGCCGCCACCACTCACCTACCATAATTACCAATGTTCACGCTACCTTGAGGTAGCCATGGAAAGCCACACCATATGGACGTAATAAATAATTTTCCTGGCTCCTGACGCTTAAGTCGGCAATGATTCACCACCTACAAATTATTAATTTAAGTCCCCATAATAATCACACATGCCTTTAACATGGTATCGGAGGTCCGGGGCAAGATCTTTCAACGGAATTAACCAACCTCTAAGCGGCAGCTCACATTTTATTGAGCGCCTTGATCATAGTTTATATTTTCATATACGGAGCAGCTTGGTCGAATTCTTGTACTTGATACGACCATGATTATGGCGCAGATGCTACCGTGAAATTCAAGGCTTTCAATCGGCTTACTTCAATGTGTGGTAACACCAAATATTCGGGGTGACACCTACCGTCGCTAAAATCCGTCAAGAATTTCCCAAGCTCCGGTGCGCAGGCCAGATCTACGCTTTTATACTTATATATGCCCGAAACTGATCAAACGCCAACATTTCGGTGATGGGGACGTCGGCACTGAAGCCTGGCACTCAAAAGGTGCCGGCTCTGGTTCCAGGCAGCGCCAGTGATTTTTTACCTGGCAGCACACTTTTGGCCGAGTGCAGTGCGTTCAATCGGCGCGGGGTCACTGACGGGCTCCCACTGAGCCGCGCGAGCTGTGAGCATCGACGAGAAATCGGCGGAGCTGTTTACCTCAAGAATTTTTCATGAGAACCGGTCTTTCTTTTGTACCGGCACCATTTCGCGTGGCATCAACATTCTTTTGGGCGCATTCTTTTAAACCGGAATTCTTTTTAAACGGTCATCACTTCAAGAGCCCAGAGCCTGCCATGCTCCAAGTTTCCAAGAAAAAAGGGAACATTCCCTGGGTCCTGCTCTCAAGGCCAGCCTGCTGATCGACACAGCTGCACACCACACTAAGGAGGGTGCTCACTAACCCCCACGTTGTTTTCAGCACTAGTTGCAGTTTTATCATTCAGTCCCATCAGCACCATCACACTGGCATCAACAAGCACAGCAGGCAACACCAGCAGGAACAGAGTACACTGCATAGTCCATGCAGGCAGCTACCCACACTTGCCTAGCCAGCAAGGAGAAGTAGTAGCACCCAGCAGCACATGCATGACTCTCCACGACAGGCGTAGAGTAGATAGTAGCTGCAGTCAGCTGCACGCACTTGTCTAGCTAGCAAGTAGCAGTCCAGCAACCAGCTCTACATCCTCACGTCACAGTTCACCTTGTAGTAGTTGCAGTAAGTTGCACCAAAACCTCACGTTGGCAAGCAGGTCAAAGTGGCACTACCAGCACCACACAAGAAACTGTACCCACACACAGCATAGATCGTGTGTGCACACACAACAGCTGACGTCACCGGTTTACCAGCAGCTACCAGTACCCAACGTTTCCAGCTGCAACCCTGGCATCAACCAGTACCGGCTACAGTCTGCATCCAGCCTCAACACTGAGCAACCAGTCTTTACAGTTTAAGAGCCTGTTTCCAGTTTGGCTCCACCCTCGTGTGGCGCACTCCATGTGACAATATGGGGCTACACAACCTTGCCCTCATTTTTCTTGCTGTTTTATATCAAGACCAGGGTGTCGTGTAAGGAGGGAATCCACTTAGGTACCCGACTACCCTCGCCCAGGATCTAGCATTTGTATTTATAGACAGCATCATGTGCAAGGAGGGTGTCAAGAATCCTGTCTTGAATATGCCCATTATGCTGACCGTGCAGAAATCTATAATACGGGCAATTGTATTCGAGCCCTAATTTACAAATAGATATGCTCGGATAGTAGTACCTAAGTGGGATTTGTCCTATGTGAACGGACACTATGACTATGTGCCAAGTTGTACAATGGCACTAGGACCGTTGGTCACTATCTTCACCAGATTATAGTATTGTGTCATGTGCATGTCATACCATGCCGTACCGAGTCATGCATGCGCATGCACCATGTTCCAACATACCAGCTGTCGTTATCGACCCATTGTCGGCCCATGCGCATACCAGGGCCGCCGCCACCACTCACCTACCATAATTACCAATGTTCACGCTACCTTGAGGTAGCCATGGAAAGCCACACCATATGGACGTAATAAATAATTTTCCTGGCTCCTGACGCTTAAGTCGGCAATGATTCACCACCTACAAATTATTAATTTAAGTCCCCATAATAATCACACATGCCTTTAACATGATGGTCTTCCGGATGCGCAGTAAGTGCGGTAAAAGCTGCGAAAATTGCTTATAATGCCTGTAGGAAGCTGTTTGCGACAGTGTTTTCCAAGCGAGTTCATTGTTCTTTTGACGCCAGATACAAAAGGCAAAGGGGGGCATCGTTTTTATTAGTCGGCAGTGTGGTTGCGAGATGTGATGAGTCGGGCAGACGACCTCGCCACGACACGCTCGGCTCAAGCTTCGCATATCCCGGCTGCCATGAAGAAGCGCAGATTAAGCGAGGTGAGCGAGTCAGAGGGCCCAGAATCGTTGCTAACGCAAGGCAGCTTCTGAAAGGGTAGAAAGCTGGATTGTTAATACTTTCTCAAGAGCATGGTGCAGTGGTTATTGCCACCTTGTCCAGATATTTGCCTTTGCCTTTCTGATTCAAAGACTGTTTTAAAGAGGAGTGGGAGAGCGTTTCCAACGTTGTTGCTTATTCATTACTGTGAAGAAAGAGCCTTTTCAGTTGCTGACAATGAGATGGAAGCTGTCTCATGCAAATTACCCAGGCAATGCAAGTGGTGCAAGGTGAGACCATGCATGGCTGATGTTGCCTTCATGCGTGATTTGAGCAGGAGACTGGCTGGGTGTGTGGCTGGCTAGGTGAGCGGGGCGTGTATGGGGTGTTGCAATGGTGAGGGCATGCGAGGCGGGCACATGCCTGGCTGGTGTGGGTGTTGGGTAGTTAGTTGGTTCGGTGATTGTGTTATTGAGTGGTTAGGTGGTTAGGTGGTTGTGTAGCTGGGTGATTGGTTGTTTGGTTGTTTGATTGCCCAGAGAGCCTTGGGTGGGAGGCTTGGGCTATAGATGCTTCAAGGGATGCCTAGGCGTGGGTGGGTTCAATGGCAGGTGGCTGGCTTATAGGTGGATGCCTTGGTAAATGGCTGGCTGCGTAGGTGGGAGCACAGGCAGTTGGAGAGGGTGGGTGGCTGGCTGGCTGGTCATGGTGGATGAGTGCAAGGGCGGTCGGTTATTGGCAGATGGCCAGGTGGCTGGGTGATGATAGGCTTTGGGGACTTTGAAGTGGGTGTTTTGTTGGATGCATGAGTGAAACAACTGCACGGTTTTGAGGGTGGTGGGTTGGTGGTTGGTTGGTTAGGGATTTGTGTGGGTGGGTGGGTTGGTGGGTGGGCCATTGGTGGTTGGTGGCTGGTGGATGTGTAGATGACTAGATGTGGGTGGGTGGGCGAAGGGACGGGTAGATGGACGGGTGGGCGCACAGATATGGATGCGTGGATGGGTTTATGGTTGGGACCGACTCACCTATCGCGGGTGAAGGGCTGTGCAGGTTTGGGGTGAGGTAGGTGTCGGGGTGCTGGCTGAGAAAATGCATGTGTGGGTGGGTCAGTGGGTGGGTCACTGGGTATAAGGGTGTGGGGGCAGTGAGTGGTTGAGTGGGTAGGTGCGTGGGTGGGTCAACTGTGGGTGGCCGGACGGGTGCATATGGGGCCAGCTGGCTGGGTGTTTAGGTGGTTGGGTGGTTGGGTGGTTGGGTGGTTGGCTCATTGGATGGGGGAAATTGCCTCCTTATTACCTAGTTGGTGTGTGGGTTGCGCAGGTGCCTTGGTGGGTGGGTGGATGTCCAAGTGGGTTGGTATAGGTGGTTGGGTGCCTAGGTGCACGCATGGTTATATAAGTTGGGTAAGCACCTGCGCGGCTGGCTTGGTGGGTGGGTCACTGGGTGGGAGGACAGGTGGCTGTCTGGGTGCACGGGCGCGCGAGTGTGTGAGCAGTTGTGTGGGTGGGTGGCCAGGTGGCTGCATGGGTGGGCGACTGCATGGGTGGCTTGGTGCGCACAAAGTGCAAGAGATGGAGACATGGGATATGCCAATGCCATATCATGTGAGCATACGTGGATGCCAGGTGACATGTGCCAGCGTTGGGGTCACTGCACCTTGATATGCTCGCTCGGCGTATTCTCGACATGTATTACACGTAGTGTGTATCATGCATGGTGCGCGTTGGTAGCATTCAAATGGCTGTGTTAGGGATGTGGCATGTATTGTTCACCTTTCCTTCCCATTTTGCAATGTGCCAAGTAGTTTAGAGGCATGGTGTCATGGGGTATACATATGGACATGCACTGCACATCACAGCTTTGTGGCATACTGGCAATGCCTACCTTACATGATGGATTCTGCTAGCAATGGTCACCACTCAGGCATTCACATGCACCAAGTTTTTGCACACTGTTTGTACTAGTCATTCTTGAGTTGCCTGCAAAGATTTAAATGATGTGCCCCAGCTTGGAGAGTGTTTTGGTGGTTAACTCGTCGTCTGTCCCAACTCAGTCCTAATAATAGGACTGAGTTGACCTTTTTCAACCGTGTGTAGTGACTAGGTGGGGGGTCCATCCAAGATGCTTAGATGTGGGTCTATGGAGTATTTGATGTCCTCTTGCTGGCAAAAATACTACATCAGTGAAAACTTGACCCAAACTCCTAAAAATTACATGGATGTATGGCACCGTCGGCGAATTTGCATTTTTGTGTGGAAGCATGAGTGGCAAAAATTGAATAAATTCCATATGCATGTTAAAAAAATACAGGCATGTAAACAATATAGTTCTTGACCTGTGGCAAAAAACTGGACTCAATTTGGCCACTGGCACTGCCTGAAACACGCCAAATACTGCCAGTCCTATACATAGGACTGGGCCATGCTAGCAATTTGCAAGCATGTAAGTGCGGTCATACTTCATAGTAGCGTGGCCACAAACCATGTCAATCAGCGCATTTCCCTTCAGGCATAATAGGAAAACACACTTGCATCATCATATTGCAGTTATATTGTACCTTAGTATGTGTGAAAGCCTATGCATACATATAGGGAATGCGTATGGATACGTAGCTACCAAGGGATGTATTATAAGTAATAACCACCGATATAATGGGTAGGTTAGTCACATTTAATTGTTCTTTACAAGAATGGACCTGGATAAAACTGTATTACCTTGCCATGACATGGCCAAGATACCTGCTGGCACATTATGACAGTGGTTTATCACCAAGATTTTTCACTCACCCGTATAAGCTTGACAGTACCCTTGACGCAGCCCATGACCACACAATCATGCAGTATGAACATAGCAAGAGAATAACTAACATCTATGAAAGTGTTTTAACCCATTCAGCACCTAAAACCTTGTACAGCCACGCTACGGTAAGGCAAATGCCTGGTAATATCATCTAAAAAGATGGTTTTAGAGAGGGGCAGGCAACGGTCAAGAAAGAGCAGCAAGACTCAAAACTGACAGCGCATCGCAAGCTTAAACTCATGTAAGAATACCAAGAAACGATGAAGCAGCGATATTCCAGCTTTACCTGGCACGGCTGGCGTTACCTTGGCCCAGGCGGTGCCTGCAAAAGTGGCACTTTGCGGCACACAAACCATGACGTGACAGAGTGGTCGAAATCATCAAATCTTTACTGCCACTAGACTTAATCTACGACAATACATGATAAAAGGTAGAAAGAAACCTATAAACCCTTCGATTTGATCCGGGAATCAATTGTAGTAATCCATTCCGTCGACCTGCCTAATCGCAGATTTTTCCAGCAAGAACAGTGCCGACACCCAGTAAATCGCATCCCCGCGAGGTTAAAATTCACTTGTATCATCTTTAGGACATAAAAAATCTATTTCCTGGGTTTGGCCCGCAAAATCGTCCGAAAACGTAAACTGCATGCATGGGCGCAAGCCGCCATGGCTAGGTCGTGCATTTCCGAAACTCACGTTTCGCGTGAAAATGTACCCTTACCACCTGTACTTTCACCGTACGGTTAGCCGCCCAAACCAAATCCAAAAAAATCCCAAAAATATGTCCAAGGAAGATCTTTTCAAGTAGTATTTGAATAAATTTTGAGAAAAATTTTCTGCCAAATATTCCGACCGGGGCGAATTTTCTACAAAACCTCAAAATTAGGTCCTAAAATTAGGACTGAGTTGAACTCAGTCCTAAAATTAGGACCAGGGACAGACGACGAGTTAATGTTGTTAAAATTATAAGTAAAAAAGGAAAAAATGGTGACAATTGCTGGCAAATGTCACCATTTTGGGCTCTGCATGATCTGAATTTTTGCTCATGACTTGTTGAGACCATTCGTCAGGTGCTGGCATGATGGCAATAAGTTTTGGTGGCATTCTGACATTATTTGGATTAAATATTGATTTAAAATGGCCATTAATGACAAATGCTAGCAAAAGTTTGCTAGCATTTGTCACCAACTAGGGCTCCAAATGGCGTAGAACTTTGTACAAGGTCAGAACAACTATTATTCATCACCACTGCAAAGTTACAGCATAATCTGATGTCAACTATTGTTTCTATGCAAGTGCAAGTGGTTTAGGTGGCCAGTTTTGGCCTTGGATCTGGAGTTAACTTAAGCAGGGAGTACCATGTAAACTTAACATTTTGACTCAACTACTCCACCACTAGCCAGACACATCCCGGGGAGTGGTGGGATCCAATCCTAGGTCAATCTGACAATAAACTTGCCATGGGCCATAATTTATGTAAAAAAAAGGCCATTTCAAGGTGTTGTGAGTGGCGGAGCGCTACATGCAGGCGGTTATAGCAGATATCGAGGCGGCTGAAGGAGCCATCGCTGGAAATCAGCGTGCGACGCGGGTCGACAGGGTTGTCGACAGGAATCCGGAGTGACGGAGAGTGCCGCTTCAGGAATTGCCCCAACCTCTTCGCGTGCGTGTGACGCAGTGGGAGGAGTTAATTCGCCTCTCGTGGTTACGACAGTGACCTTGAGGTAGGCGCTGTGGGGGTCGCTGATCTAAGCGACGAGGAGCTTGGCGACCGCGAGGTGCCAAGGTATAACCCGCGGGGTGGCAGCGACGGGTTGTCGCCTGTTTACTACGCCAACGGTGACGACGCTGTCATCGCGAGCCGACAGCGGGCTGACGACGGTGCTGCTGGCAGCAGGGTGCCATGCCTAGAGCTCATCAGTGTGAGCGACAGCGACAAGGAAAACCAGGTGGCGCCCGCGGGTGGCAGTGGTGGGCTTGACTAAGTGGTAACACTTGTCATCTTCTTTCTTGTTCAGCAGCGTATATTGCTTTAATTGCTGTCTGGCCACTTGGCTGATTTGTAGCAGACCTGAACAAGACCGATCATGAGCGAGGGAGCATCCGACCAACGAGGACGTGGGGTCGGCTTTGAGCGGCGCGGCGCTGATATGGATGGACGCGGTGGACGAGGAGGAGGGCCTGCACTAGGGGACCAGGCTGGTCTAGATCGAGGATGATCATGCAGAGTCAGGCCGGGGTCTCAAGGCGCTCAGAACGCGCCAGCAGCAGCCCAAGCAGCGCCTAGGCGGCCGACCGTAGCCGAGGGTTACGCTGTGCTGAGCCAATTTCAGTCAATCAAAGACAATTGGCAGCCCAGAGACGCTGATCGAGAGAATGCTGGAGGATATGAACTTGTACACGGACATCTACCCCGGCGACAAGCTTCGCAGTCTGGCGTCCAGTGCCTACATACGGCAGTCGGCAAGGCGGCTGTTTAAGTTCGTCCGAGAGCGCCATTCAGCGGGGGATACCTGGGCTGCGTTCATGACGTGCCTCAGGGTGTTCTTAAGCGATAAGAGGACCATAGATGGTTCTCACTTGAAGCAGTCCTGAGTACCTGGACTACAAGCCCATCAAGGGGCAGTTGGTGGTCCATGCGTTTGAAGACTTCTGTAAGCTGCATGAGGGAGGACGCCATGCATGGCTAAAGGATTCTTCTGTGCAGACAGAATGGCCATGGGGGACTTTCTCTAGTCACTGCAGCTGGATCCTATCACGATGGACAACGTGTCCATCCTGACCATCCACATGCGCCAGGTCCATGGGTGGGCTGCCATGACGGACCAGCTGTATGAGTGCTTCAGTGGCAAGTATGTAGGGGGGAAGCGCCCACGTCAAGAGGACGAGGAGGCAGCTGCAAGCCTGCAGTCAAGTCCATCATTGAGGGGATCGGGCCACGGGGGTCCAGCGTCCTCAAGGGGGCCTGAGACCTCGACACCTCGTTCAGGGGTCGAGGTCTCGAGGAAGGTCCAGGAGGGGGCGTGGCAGAATGGCTGGACGTGGGACACCTAGCTCCGAAGTCGGGACCTCCACAGTCCCAGTTTGACTTCAAGAGGGTGGGTGGTCCTCCCAAGGCTGGGCCCAGCAGTGGGACCTCACGGGACACCAGTCAGGCGGAATGTTATTTCTGCCAAGGGAAGGGTCACTTCAGGAATGAGTGTCCCTCGTACCTGAGGCAGGAAGGTCAGAGCAATTAAGCCAGCCCAGGGTCACTGGCAGCAAGGAGAAGGCTGGTCCATCCCAGGACAAGGGCAAGGGCAAGGCTGTTGATCATTGACTGGAGCCTGCACACATCCCTGAACCCTGGAGGGTGCCCCCAGCAGGGGTGTGTAATGTAGCTGCTAGTGATGGCAGTGAGGGGCAGCCCCATGCTCTTGTGATAGAGTCTGCATAATTTGGACACGATGGGGCAAGCTTGGTTACCACAGAGAGTATGCCAGCTGTAGCTGCAGTGGTTACTCGCCAATGTGCCCGCCATGGCGGTGCTGAGCCTGAGGTAGGACCTGGTGCTGTGGACCCAGGTGGATCTCAGAAGCATTCTGACCGTGCAGGACTGGCACAGGATGGTCAGGATGAGGATAGGACTGTAGTGTTGCGTCCAAGCCTATTTAATTAGGTTCCTTTAGTGGACAGTTCGGCGCAACAATGTGAAATAGGCGAAGTCTTAGTGTTCGACTATTTAGGACTATTTGTACAGCCGGTTCATGCGGCGTTGTACTTGCTATTTAGTGGTTTTGTAGTACTTTCGGTACTTTGGTTTATATGTAGGTGCGCAGCATGTCAATGTGCGTGGACCTAGTATAAGTCGTTTTGGGTCGTACGGTCAATTCGTGTGAACCGTAGCGCCCTAGAGATCTCGGTTGGCTACCATGCGTCCAAGCAGTGCTGCTTGGCACTGCTTGGCAACGCCGTGAGCCGCCAAGGTTAATAGTGTGTGGGAACGTTCACCATTGTCACCCCCGGAATGAATGAAATGAATTGAGTTAATCTCTTTCTCTTTCCGGCTGTGTCACGCCCGCGGGTTTAGGAAATGCATGGTCCTGAATTCCTGTCGTAAATGCTACATGTACCTCGGGAGGCATTTCGCCCAGCTTCCCACGAGGTTGCAACACCTCGGGCTTGAACCGGCCAGGGTCAACTGCGCCAGGTTAATTATGTTAGATTAGTTATCGTCCACACTAGTCATGGTGTGGATTGCGTAGATTAATATAGCGACCACTGTTCATAATGGCCTATTATGAATCAGGTGTAGATCTTTTACACCCGGCAGTCAGCCGGGATGTAAAACTGGACTCGGAGGAATCCACCTGAGTCGCAGAGGTAAATAAGCGCTGTTTATAAGTTTCTAAAACAACTGTACAGTCACATCGCAGACTGGCCACCTTGCGATTGTGCGTATGTCGTGACCTACACTCTAGAGGTCATGACCCAGGTTCCTGTCAGGAACGGATTTTTTTCACGAATTTAATTTTTTTTCTTTAGGCGGTAGGTCGATTTTCAATTGCCACTGCCGAAGAGGGGTTATGGGTTCGGTAGTTATTGAATAAGTCCGGAAATCGGCATCGAGAACCTATAGCGGGTCCATAATCCCCCTGTAGTCGACTTTTTAGTGGGGCGGGGTGCTGGCGAGCGTCCGAGGGAATATCCTCATCATCGGCGACCTCTTTTACTTCGGCAGCGTCCATGGGCACGACACCCGGCAGTCAGCTGGGGGAGTCGAAGACACAGGTATGCCCGGAGTAGGATTGTTCATTATAATAGAACGCTCCTTCGGCCAATGCTGTTGAAATTTTAGTTTTTCCTAGACTTGAATTTCTATCAGTATATGCAGCCCTACCCAGTAGTGTTTCTTTTAGGGTTGCAGCCCTTCCAGGCTGTAGCCCCCTTTTCTTTTTGTCATGCTGCAGCCCTTCCCGGCTGTAGCCCATTTTCGCGTTGCAGCCCTTCCCGGCTGTAGCCCATTGTGGTGCTGCAGCCCTTACAGGCTGTAGCCCGCTTTGTGTGTGTGTGTGTGTGTGTGTGTGCTGCAGCCCTTCCAGGCTGTAGCCCATTTTTGCGTTGCAGCCCTTCCCGGCTGTAGCCCATTTTGGCGTTGCAGCCATTCCCGGCTGTAGCCCATTTTCGCGTTGCAGCCTCTCCCGGCTGTAGCCCATTTAGCGTTGCAGTCCTTCCAGGCTGTAGCCCAAGTGTTTCTTTCAGTGGCAGCCCTTATAGGCTGTAGCCCCTAGCAGCAATAGTGTACACTGTGGCTTGCTCCTTAATCTTCGGAGCACGCTGAACAGGTCATTCGTGGGTACGGGTGGTGGAGGCAGGTCTTGCCACTCTTGTTCAGGCAGAAGAGTTAATTCTTATGCACACGGCACTCCTGGGTCACTAGGAGCCACTTGTACCACTCTATGACCTTCACCACCACCTTTGCCTTCTGCCCCAACCCTCCTCTCACCTGGGTCATCAGTGTAGAGGGTACAGGGAGGGCAACAATTGTTGGATGCACTACGTAGCTGTGACAACAGGTAGTCATATCTGTTGCATGCGCGAGTGGTGACGCGCAGTAGTAGCTACTTTGGTTGGCTGCTGCACTGTTACAGGTGGTCACACTTGTTCTTTTCCTTCATTGGGTTGTTTTATTTTCTTTAGGTGCTGGTAGTCATGCCAGTATCTTGGAGACAGGCAGGTAGTAGCCAGTCTGGCTAGCTGCTGCGCTGTCACGGGTGGTCACACCTGTCCTTCTTCTTTCTTTTGTTGTTTGGTTATTTCCATATGCTGCTAGTCATGCCAGTATGTTGACACTGTGTCCCTGTGGTTGTAGCCGTTAGCTGCCTGTACCATGTACCTCCTTTGCAGGGGCCAGGATGGCTGCCTGTGCTCACCTTATAGGTGCTATAGTGACAATTGCTATCTTTAGTAGCATCGTCCCTTGTAGTCTTTAGTGACTGCAATATTCTAGCAATATTTGTATCAGCTGTGACAGCAGCTAGTAATAGCTGTGTTGTCTAGGTTGGTCTTATTTGCTACTAGACATCGCAATTAGGGATACCCTCATGGCTGTTGCTGTCTCTTTGTTGGGATCAATTAGTTAAAGTGACAGTTGTTGCAACAGTTAGTCATAGCTGGTGCCATCATGAGTATTTTGTCTCTTTTGCTTCTTTTGGTTCCTGTGTATATGGCCCTCACGGCCGTCCATGTGAAGTGCATCAACGCTTTACCTCTTTTGTTTCCTTAGTGGTTGTCTCCGGCGTTCCACCGGCTTGTTCCTTTGTGCATCATGTCCATCTTCAAGCGTCGGCCTGTTTGGCAAGGGTAATTAATGTTTCTTACCTTTGACGTGTCTATGCGACGTGGTTGTTTCAGGATGATGCGCTTGGTTGTTGTAGCTCGGGTACCTTACTTTTCCTTCCAGTCAGGGAGGGTTCTATCAGCATATGCTTTGCAACCTTCCTAGTTGCAGATTTCACTTTGCTGAAATGCATGCTGTTGTGGACGTTCATGGACATCATTTCCCACATGTGGATCCTACAGGGTTCCCAGTACTCCTGTCATGCACACTTGTCTCCTCGTACTTTTTCCTTCCAGTCAGGGAGGGTTACGTCGCCACAATGTGCAACCTTCTTAGTTGCAGGTTTTAGGCAATGGAGCACTTAGCTGCATGACGGGCCTGGGATTGTTGTTGATTTTTGTTGCTTGACATAACAATCTATGGATCCTATAGGGTTAGCAGTACTCCTTCAGTCTGAAGGCGCTATTAGCATTTTGTTCTCTTCCCTGTTCTAAGGGGAGTTAGGACTCTTCACATGCGGGGTGCATTGGGTTTTACCACCACCCCCACATCATCTATCCTCAGTCGCATTCAGCCCGTTGCCATCCCCCCTCCCCTGCACAGCCACCGTGCCAGGAGCTAGCAAGTAGTATTCCTTGTTGTTAATAGGGGTTGCTGTTGGTCATACATGTTGTTTGCTTGTATTGATGTCAGGTGATAATGGGTGTTCATACCCATTGTTGTGGGTGTGTGGCACGTTTCTGTTGCAGGTAGTCATACCTATTTTTTTTTACTCAATACTAGCGGTCATGCTGGTAACCGTGGCAATGGTTTATCGGACATCGCTAGAAAGACACATCTACCATGATGACAGGGGCTCGTGATAGCTCAGTACCGGGGAGTTCCTCGACGTGTTTGTAGGGGCAGCCTTGCTTGTGGACCTGATCACTCCACTCTCACTGCCATTCGGACACATGTTTCGTAGACACTGCCTTGTCCTGAACTTCACACCCCTTTCTCCCCAGTCTTGGGGTACCCTTGTGGGTACAATGTCTTTGTACCTCAGTTGTGGCACGTCTATTTTGGCTTGATATTCCATCTGTTTGGTTCGTTTGGAATTTTTTTTTCCTTTCCCCCCCCCCCCCCTCCGGGTGCTTTCCGTCGCGAGGGCGCTCCGATTCCCATAGAGGGGGGAGGAGAGAAGAAGGAAGAGGCTTCACAGCCCCTTAGGGGGGGAGGAGTCACAGATATAGGCATCTGTGTGTTACCCAGTTAGTGGACTGAAGGGAAAGGCTCCCATCCCCCTTAGGGGGGGGAGGAGTCTGTGTGAGAAAGCACTGAGGTTACTAGTGTTATTACTAGTGGTGAGATCAGGTGCATGTGTTGGTATGTGTATAGTAGATACGTGGTTGGGTGTCCCTGGTTCATCAGGGACAAGGGTCAGCTGCACTATGATGTGTGCGCTTAGAAGATGTATGTAGGTGTACGTGGTGTGTGCATAAAGGATTGGAAGATGCGTATGCGTGTCAGAGGAATCTTTCAATTTTTTTTCTTTGAACTTGGTGCGGGTTCCTCCATGCCGCGGCACACGCTTGGCTCCCCCTTAGGGGGGGGAGGTATCTCATCTCTTTCGTGCGATGGATGTGCGCAGTCATGCACACTTGTCTCTTCCCCACCACACCATTACCAGCCGCAGGTCCGCAAGGAGGAGCTATCTGCTCTTCAGGACCCCGCTCTTCAGGAGGGGTTGGACCTCGGCGTTAGTTCATTCGGCGCGGAGTCCCCCTTGTAGTCATACGAGGTGGCGAGGGACACCGATTTCATAAGGGTTACGTACGTCGGCGCAGTGGCGGCAGTCAGCGCTAGGGCGGCCGTTGGGCGAAGTATCACACGCGACTTCCGTCGCAAGCGTATATTTGTGCAACGGTGGTAAGCCACGGTACATGGAGCCCGCGCTATGCCCCTCAGGTATAGTGGCGACGGGCGACAAGGACAAGGAGACACAGTGGCCACATCGGCGAGTCGATGGACGCATCGGCGAGTCATTTGTTGGACAACATGGTTTCCGGCATTAACAAAGCGTCCGACCTCTCTTCGCAGTCCGCGGTGGAGGTCGAGCAGCGGGTTATCTCCCAGCTGCAGGCGCTGCGTTTAGGTTTGGAGAAACAGATGGTTGCACAGGCAGAGTTTTTTTTTAGGCGCGGTTGTCCACCACGATGGAAGCGGTACTCCAAAAGGTGATGGAGCGGATGTTGACTCCCCAAGCGGCGGCGGGACCTGGGGCTTCTGCACCTTTCAGTGCAGGACCCAATCAGGTCGCGCCTTAAGGGCCGGGCGGGGCAGTCACCAGCGCGACGTTACCGGTGGGTACTGTGACCGTTGCGGGTGGTAATTCCGGGGTTGTGGGGCCGTCAGGTCCCCCAATGACGGGGCTTTCCAGTGCCCGTCCAGGGATCGCACCGGGGCCGTCAGGTCCCCTCGTGGCGGGGCTTTCCAGCTCCTCCCACCGACCTTTGGCTCCTGTCCAGGTTCCCCCTCAGGGGTCTGGGTGGACCTCCCTATTGCCACGTGTGGCGATAGTACGGGCGTGCGATTGGTCATGGTCACATGACAGTTTACATTGTGTTCTTCACCACATTGTCTTATCGGGTTGGAGCTTTTGGCACCTTGCTTGCCATTAGTAGACTGTTCTATTTGGGACGTCGTTGAGTTGGTGACATTTGGTGACATTTGGCGACATTCGGTGACATTTGGCGACACTCGGTGATCTTTGGCGACTTTTGGTTACTTTATTGTAGCATGGCCTTTATTGGCTCTTGTGATGAGAATTTGGAGGTTGAGCCACCTGCGTGTGATGTATCACCTCGTGCAGTTACAGTGGTGGTCGTGTCGATGCCTGTATTGACTATCCTCACTTTGGATGTGTTACGATTCACGTATGTCCGTGGCTAAACTTGTGGTGATCGTGGAGACCTTGGCTCACTGCCCTGTGTCTTGGCCCCTCGCTTCTGTCCTTTGGGCATGCATCCTTCTTCTGCGTGCCGCGCGGCCAATGGACGGGATCTGAGTTGGGCTTGCCCGATGGACCAGCTTAGTCGTGCAAGCTGGTCCCTGCCCCATCGGGACCATAGGTCACTCATGGGTTGCACCATGCGTATACGGAGTCTAGCATGTTCTGGGCGTGGTTGTCGTTGGGCTAGCGGGGTAGCCGACCTCTCCCTAGAGAGGGGGGAGGAGTGTTGCGTCCAAGCCTATTTAATTAGGTTCCTTTAGTGGACAGTTCGGCGCAACAATGTGAAATAGGCGAAGTCTTAGTGTTCGACTATTTAGGACTATTTGTACAGCCGGTTCATGCGGCGTTGTACTTGCTATTTAGTGGTTTTGTAGTACTTTCGGTACTTTGGTTTATATGTAGGTGCGCAGCATGTCAATGTGCGTGGACCTAGTATAAGTCGTTTTGGGTCGTACGGTCAATTCGTGTGAACCGTAGCGCCCTAGAGATCTCGGTTGGCTACCATGCGTCCAAGCAGTGCTGCTTGGCACTGCTTGGCAACGCCGTGAGCCGCCAAGGTTAATAGTGTGTGGGAACGTTCACCATTGTCACCCCCGGAATGAATGAAATGAATTGAGTTAATCTCTTTCTCTTTCCGGCTGGGTCACGCCCGCGGGTTTAGGAAATGCATGGTCCTGAATTCCTGTCGTAAATGCTACATGTACCTCGGGAGGCATTTCGCCCAGCTTCCCACGAGGTTGCAACACCTCGGGCTTGAACCGGCCAGGGTCAACTGCGCCAGGTTAATTATGTTAGATTAGTTATCGTCCACACTAGTCATGGTGTGGATTGCGTAGATTAATATAGCGACCACTGTTCATAATGGTCTATTATGAATCAGGTGTAGATCTTTTACACCCGGCAGTCAGCCGGGATGTAAAATGTAGACAGTCTGACAGGCAAGACCCTGGTGCCTCCTGTACATAAGGGATCTGTACATATCTTGAGTGCTAATAATGACATATTTTCTCTCTTGTATGACATTGCCTCAAGGTTGCATACCATGTTTGGCCATGCAGCTCAGTCTTTGCAAGTTGCTAGACGGCTGGGAGGAAGTGAGTTGTACTCCATTTGCCAACAGGTTGCTCAAGCTTGCAGGTGCAGGCTAGTTGCTAGAAAGCCCAAGCAGTCTCATGCCAGGTCTCCTATTTTGCATCCAGGCCATGTGCAGGTGGATATTCAGAGAATCAGGGGTTTGAAGCTGCTGGTGGCAGTGGACAGATATACCAAGTACAAGACCCTAGAGATCCTGCCTGACATGGAGAAACCTACGTTGATTGCTGCTCTGAAGTTGACAAGGAGCAGGTACCCTGGGTTGGAGTTGAGCACTGCAGTGTGACATTCAGTTTGAGTGCTGTGAGAACCTGCCAGAGTTTCCAGAGTTGCTGATTACACCCAGGGAGAGCCACGGCCAGCAATTAAGGGGTGGTGGAGAGAGCCATCCAAGAGATCAAGACTGTGCTGCTGGTGGAGAGGATACCACTTGGACGTCATCTGCCATTGTGACATCTGCATGGCTACGTTCTGTGGAGGATATGCTGAACCTGAGGACTCCCATCATGTTCTTTGGTGACATATTTGCCATCAATCCTCTTATGCTGCATACCAGGATGCTGCCAGCTGATGCTGAGCAGGCATGGAAGGAGAAGCTAGAGGCCAAGTTCCTCAAGCTGAGGCAGAAAGACAAGGGCTGGAGACTGTGTCCTAGAACCTAACGTTGGACTACAGGTTGTTGTGTGGAAGGAGCCAAGCTTTCCAGGGAAACGTGGCAGCTGCATGGCATGATGGGGTGGTGACCCGAGTAGAAGCCGCTGGTCATAAGTGCTGGGTGGCCATTGATGGCTCCCACCAGGCAGTGCACCGTCTGTCATGGTCAAAGATCCGTCCCCGCACTAGGAGTTAATTTTACGGGACGTAAACGCCCCGGTTGAGGTTACCGGGGGGGTTACTGGCCAGTAACCATGTACGTTTAAGGTTACCGGCCAGGTTACCGGCCGGTAACCTTAAACGCGACAGACTAAATACCGGCCGGAAATGGTTACCGGGCGGTAATAGTTACCGGAACGTTTACTGGGTGTGTAACTTTTACCGGAGCCGTAACCATGCCCGTAACCTATCTGGGTTACGGTCATGGTTACGGCCCAAGTAGAAGTTACCGGGCGGTAAACTGGTATGGTTACGGGACCAGTTCTGAGAACCGGGATGGGTTACCGGCATGGTTACGGGACCAGTTCTGATAACCGGGCCTGGCTACTGGCCTGGTTACGGGTCCGTCAACCGTCCCGTAACCTGCAGTAGTTACGGCCCAGTAGTTGACCCTGGCTACTGCGGTGGTTACGGGGCCGGTTATGCCCCAGTAATAATAGTAACCCATGCCTACAACGCAGCCCGTCCGGGTTATGGCCCCGAATTCTAAAATGCATTGACCCCGGCTATGGTGAGTGGCTTGCATGATATGGTGCTTTTCAAGATGCATTTTTGAATTAGGCATTTCATTAAAATGTTTAAGAAGTCATTAATAATCAATTGCACGAATCACTTCCATCCGATGTTGTCAACGTGGGCTTCATGATGAAATCGTGGAGATGACGCACATGAAGTTCACGGAACATCTTAGGTAATAAATTAAGCCGTTACGGCAGTAGAACCTTGGCCGATGAGGGTGGCGTCTTGAAGCTGTTGTCACCCTCAAGTCCGCTCGGCCAGGGGTAATCGCCCTTGTTGATTTGAAAGGTACCGCCGTCCATATGGCGGCTCCGCTTTTGGTGCGAGTTGACCAACTTCCCGTCTTAATCATTCCGGATTGCCTGCAGTTCATTCCGCCTTTGTCCAAGTAAGACAGCAACTGTCACGCACTCATAGAAAACGCGAAATGCCCCGAATGCAGTTACGGCCATACGGTAGCGAGGAATAGCAGTTGAAATTTCTAGTACACAGGCAACTAGTAAGAAAAGGGACGATGCGTGCACCACCACCAATACGTACGTGCATCCCTCTCTTGAAAATGACAGCATCTTCCATGCCGTCCAAGAAAAACGCAACGTATTTAACATGAACCCGAATGCAGTTACGGTCGTAGACTAGTGAGGACTGGCAGCTGAAAGTTCTAGTTGATGGGCTGAGAATAAGGAAAAAAATGATGCGTGCACTCACCTACCCTATTACGTCCCTCCCATGGCAAGGAACCAGCAAAACCACCCACATACCCTGTTGTGTCCCTCCCTTGACAAGGAACAAGCACGTGCACATGCCCCACCCCACATGCATGCCTCCCTTGACAAGAATCGAACGGGCACGTGCACCCACCTACCCTATGTGCACCCCTCCTTTGACAAGGAACAAGCACGTGCACATGCCTACCCCACATGCATGCCTCCCTTGACAAGAATCGAACGAGCACGTGCACCCACCCACCCTGTGTGCACCCCTCCTTTGACAAGGAACAAGCACATGAACTCACCTACACTACGCGCGTCCCTCCCTTGACAAGGAATAGGCACGTGCACATGCCTACCCCACATCCATGCCTCCCCTGACCAGTAACAAGCACGTGCACCCACCTACCCTACGTGCATCCCTCCTGTGACATGGAACAAGCATGTGCACATGCCTACCCCACATGCGTCCCTCCTTTGACATCGAACAAGCACGTGCACCCACCAACCCTATGTCCGCCCCTCCCTTGATAAGGTACAAGCATGCCCACCCACCTACCCTACCTGCATCCCTCCCTTGACATGGAACAACCATGTGCACATTCCTACTCCACATGCCCCCCTCCTTTGACAAGGAACAAGCATGTGCACTCATCTACCGTACGTGCATCCCTCCCTTGACAAGGAACAAGCAAGCCCACCCACCTACCCTACCTGCATCCCTCCCTTGACATGAAACAAGCACGTGCACATGCCTACCCCACATGCATGCCTCCCTTGACAAGGAACGAGCACGTGCACCCACCCACCCTATGTGCACCCCTCCTTTGACAAGGAACAAGCACATGAACTCACCTACACTACGTGCGTCCCTCCCTTGACAAGAATCGAACGAGCACGTGCACCCACCCACCCTGTGTGCACCCCTCCTTTGACAAGGAACAAGCACATGAACTCACCTACACTACGTGCGTCCCTCCCTTGACAAGGAATAAGCACGTGCACATGCCTACCCCACATCCATGCCTCCCCTGACCATGCAGGAACAAGCACGTGCACTCACCTACCCTACGTATGTGCCTCTTGACAAGGACCAAGCTCGTGCACCCACCTACCATACGTGAATCCCTCCCTTGACAAGGTACACGCATGCCCACCCACCTACCCTACGTGGGCCCCTCCCTTGATAAGGTACAAGCATGACCAGCCACCTACCCCGCGAGCCTCCCTACTTTGACAAGGAACAAGCACGTGGGCCCGCTAGCATGGCAGCAAGGAAGACATTACACTAACATGGCATGGCCAAAGCAAAAGAGACAGAGAAGTCAATGGAGAGAGAGCTCCTAAGAACTCCTAGTAAAATTGGCAATTACCATGGAGGGCAAAAAACGTTCAACAACTTACGAAGGGCATCGGCACATACAGAGAAGCCCAGGTGTGCCAGGTGTAAAATAAGCGAGATTGAAGTGTCGCCTACCTCGTGGGAGACTTTTGGTATCTGGTAAACAATGAAAGCGAGTGGAAAGATGGACAAAGTGAAAATAACATACATTAATCGACTGCAATGCATGCAAAGAGGACAGAATCAGTAATAAAGCGCGCTGCATTCAGGCAGCGCTGAGCAATTGAACGGTGAACAATTTAATCCGGAACGCATTGTCTACGCGACTCGATGCGACTAAACGTGGCATGCATACGCGGTTGCTGACTGAAGACATTGTGTACCTGGCTCAGCAAGGTGCGCTTGCAGCCGCTTTCTTAAATATGCCGCAGGCGCACGATGTAACGAATTGAAGTTTGCATGTAGTAACAAAGGCAAGAAAAGCGGTGTAGCTGGCTACCGACTACGCCATAGTAAGCTGTATCGGAGTTGGCGCTGCCGATGGCTGGAAACGGATGACCGAATCATGCTAAACTGGGGCTCCAAAAGGGCTTGTCATGCATCCTATAGTGCGCCTTTTGCTTTTTTTTCTTCAAGCATCGTGAGCATGCGGGTTTAGGGGGGCGCTTATTCTTTCACCACTATCAGTCGGCTGGACTGCAATCGGCATAGCCAGCGCAAGGTGATGCAAGGGCAGGCAAACTTTACCAGCTCGTTCAAGGCTCGTTGATAAAATTCAAACATCTAGGCGGCGCGTCTGCAACGGCTCATCGCAATTCGAATTCGCAAGCAGAACCCTCGTTACACGTGGCGCATGCAGAGATCTGCTTCGGGCGGCTTGGCGTATCTCACTGCGTCGTGACTCGAGTACATAGTCAGCCTAAGTACTCTGGGGGCCTCGAGTTCGGCAGTCCCCTATTCGGAAATCCCGGATCATATGTACTCCACACTATGTACTCTTGGAGTACATAGTGTGCCACCCTATGTACTCTTGGAGTACATAGTGTGGAGTACATAGTCACTCCTTCCTATGTAATACGGGCGTGTCTCACCGCGTCGGCAGTCCCCTATTCGGAAATCCCGGATCATATGTACTCCGGACTATGTACTCTTGGAGTACATAGAGTTAACGCCAAGCGCATTGGCGTGATCCTGATTCGGCATATCTCTGCGATTCCAGCGGCACCGGAACGAGTTCATTCCGACAAGTATCAAGAAAGTTATGGTGTTCCGACTTCCCGGTCGCGCGCGAGCGCGAGCCGGCTGTTCTTCTAAGTCGTGCGTGAATATGTGCCGACGGCATATGGGGTCGACAGTAATTCCTGGGCTGACAGGAATAAGGTGCTGAACCTACGACGGTATTGGATTAATATGTCGTACGCAGGAAATAGGAACCTTAACCTGTGGTCTGTTGGTACCGCAGGCTTAGTCCTGGACTATTGGGTGCAGACGCAATAATCACTGTGGACTGTACTCTGTGGTCACTGTGCCTGTATGGCAGACCTACTGTATAGGATCTGGACGCTGTACAGGTTGTTAATACTGTACCGGGGGTGTTAATACTGAGCAGGCCTACGAGGCTGCTCAGGCCTAGCAAAGCACAGTGCACAAGTATATAAAGAATAGGCCAGTGCCAACTGGTTAGATCTCTTGCGAGCCCGTCTCACGTGTGTTGCCTTGACTTGGCAAACTCGTGTCTAAGCACTCACGTGCACGAGTGCTGTAAGCCTATATTTTTAACCAAGCTCCATTCCAACCATTCTCATGATGAATCTATCCGCGCGCATTGGAATCTATCTATCCCTACACATTGCGCTTTAACTCAAATTACAACGATGTTCCGGTTCCATCAAGGCGGTTTACTGCCTGGGCTTCATCGTCGAGTTTAATCCTGCGCTGGACTGCTGCGGATACTCGCGGATCGGAATCGAGACTAGCGGATAGAAGGGCGTATAAGCAGATTATCGGGTTATGATGCGTTCCGGAAATGGTTGAGTTCCCAACGACGGCCGAGGCTAAGTTTATCTTGGAGGTCGTTGGTGGGCGTTTGTACGCCAGGACTAGCTGGATTGGCTGCGTGAAGGTTTCCTGAGCTATCCAGATTGCGGGCACGTTATTGGCGACGAATGATCAAGTTTCGTTGCTGGCCTGCTACGTGTTGACGAGCGCTCCTGGCTGTTTCGCATTTCCTGATGACAAGATGTTGCGGAATCGGCTTTTAGTGATCCTTGTGGGTTGCTGGGTTTTAATGGATCGAGTTATCCAGATTTATCAAGAGTCAACTGCGCATGCGGTTCGGCATGGATCGTCGAGTCGAGATCATTGGTTGCGTTCCGGTTTGCGGCATGGCTATGCTTTGCAGCTGAGTGAAGCTACGAGTTTCAAGCGTTCGAGATTTTTCGTCAAGCGAAGGCGTTTCGCTGCCATGGGTGGCGGTCAAGCATGTTGCTGCAGTGTTGGCTACGACAAGCTCGGCTGGTGTTGACTGTCGAGTATGCTGGCGAGTTTTCGCGCATGTAGTCGACATAGCTGCGAGCTGTGCTGGTCGCGAGCTCGAGGAGCTACGCGAGGCGTCATCTGCAAGGTTGCAGTTTGTGCGGTGTGGAGTTATCCATCGTCAATCTTTCCAGATTTATATTGCAAAGCTGCAGATTGCTGTCGAGTTCTCTTTATACCGCTTGATGAGCGATTGTGAACGGCGCTGGTGTGGGCGTGTCGGCAGCTAGAGGGTGAAGTTGTGTCGACTGCGACGAGAGAGCGTCGGCATCTGGGGAGCAGCGAGAAGAAGTTGTTCCTGGTCAATTTTCCGAGTCGCGGGTGACATGTCGACAAGCGGCAAGGTCGGCGGTGTTGTTGTAATTAATAATGGCAGTGCTGCGCGACGTGATGATTGCATTGCTGCGACGCGAGGACGTCGGGCATCGACTGCGGCGAGAGACGGCAGCAAGAAGAGCGGATGGCCAGGCGAAGTATCGCGGGGCGACTAGAATGTCACAGGCGACCGGGCGAGACGCGAGTATGCTGGCGCGAGTCGCAGGCGACTGGGTATGTCGCGAGCGACCGGGTATGTCGCAGGCGGCAGATCTAGAGTATGTAGAGCGATGGCAAATGATGGCTGCAGGTTGCAGTTAATTGCATATTTGCTCTCAGCATTCCACTGCTATATGTGGTATGGCGCTATGAGAATCATGGCATTGAGGCCGTGATTGCAGAACTCGTGGAGTTTGCAAGGAATTAATGGATGGTGCGTCCATCATTAGTTGGCGCGCGTGTACGTGACTGGCAGGCAGCTCCTACAAGGTCAGCATTTCCTGAGTCAGCGACTGGCAGGCAGGGATGGTTTTGTTGGTCGGGGGTAGCCAGATAACGTATAAGGCGAGAGCTGAAGGGTTCCCATAGCCGGAGGTCTCGCTGAAGACGTGCTGTTTCTGGGTCATGTATGCAGTAGCCGAAGCACAGTTGTGCTGTTCTGCGTGTGAAGGGGCTTGAGGGCCAAGTAACATGCCGTTTTCTCCACCGCTTGTATGTTGAGTGTGTCCCCGAGCGGGTGTTGAGTACATCATTCCTGTTAAGGGATATGTGAGGGACAGCCCCAGGCTCGGTCTAGCATGGTGTTGCTATTCCTTGAAGCATGAACACACTGGGGGATCAGATGCTGAATGTGTTTCCAAAATTACTGCAATAATTTGACGGTTGTTGGTGACTGGCCTGTTTGCACAGGGTCAGGTTGAGCTCCCATGTGATCTCTGTATTTGATGTGTGAGGGTGGGCAACTCACAGCATTGTGCAGAATGCCCCTGGTCTAGTGTATGACAGGGAAGGGCACCCTTATTACAGTGGTATAAGGGTGTGGATAAGGGCCTCGCGGTTGGCCGTTACCACCATGTGCTGGTGTGTAATTAGTGATCGAGACCCAGGAAGTACCTCTTCTGGATTGAAGTGTGGGAAGGGTCTAACAAGTGTTCGGTTTGATGTTTTGATTTGTGCCAACAATCTGAAGTCAAGCATTTGCATCTGATTTTCAAGGTTTAGGCAGCTGGGCTTGGCGTGGTGAGCCAGGTGGAAACCAGTTGGCCATAAATGCTTTGAGTGGTTTTGGAAACATCACCTTAGCAATAATATGCCTGTTCTGTGATCAGCCATTCAAGGACAGGTAAGCTGATGGGAGTCAGTTATACCTGGGTACCTGAGCTTTGCCAGCTGCAGGTGTAATGCAGAGGATCAGTTTGCTACAGCTGTATCGAGGCCCCAGGGTGACCCTGGCCAGGCCCCTGGGGTACCTTCATATACGGTGGTTGGGCAAGCAGACAGGCAGGCTGCACCCCTGGATTGATCGGCCAAACACCAGGCCTGATCGGGTGTGCGCCTATAACTGCGTTGGGAGGATTCCCAGAGAGATTTTAATGTTGTGGTCTTGGCTAGGCAAAGCACAAGACGGTGCCAAGATGGCTAGCATGCTCATCCAGGTGCTACGTCCTGAGGCTGCTAACATTAAAGTGGATACCAATGCTCAGGTCTCTGACATGGGATCTTGGTCAGCATACAGGAGAACTGCTGGTCGGTGAGCCAAGTTGCCCCTGGGTGTCTAGCTTTGTGTTGGGACACACGTGGAAAGGGCCTCAACATGCCTTAGGGGAAAATTAACAGTTGGTTAATAAACCCTAACTTTCCAGTGTTAATGGAAAACTGATGATACCCGATATGCACTGGCAGGTTGCCAGAAAATATAGCCGTTGGCAGCATTGCTCCTCATCCAAGCAGTGTTCATGGTATATTCTGCAATATCACTCCTGTATTTACAGTTTATCCATAATAGTGTTCCCCCATACTATGTACAAGACCTGCAGGGTCTGTTGCAAGGGGGTTCCTAATCCTGGATTCTCCAATGTGGTACGTTGGAGTGTTGCTGGGTCCAGAGTTCTGTGTCTGCAAGTGAACCTGAGATGCTGTCAGCTTCAGCTGCCCAGTGATACCTGTCGAGCTTGAAGGTGATGAACCAGAAATCCAGAAATCCAGATTTCCAGAATTCAAGAGTTCCAGAGTTCCAGAGTTCCAGAGATTCCAGTTTCCAGAGATGCAGACCAGTGTCCTGAGGGGGCTAACAATATTGTCAAGTGGATCCAGATTTTCCTGTTGAGTTCAGGCTGTCAGAGTGGCAGGAGGTCACTACCTGAGTGTTGCCAGGGGATACATACATGGCTGAGTGCCAGATTTATATTGGTCTCCCGTTTTGGCAGTTGCTTACATATTATATGGTTTCTTGTAGCAACCATGCTGCTTTGGGGAATTATTATGTCCTCAAAAAGAAAGAAAATGTTGGAACAGTGCAGCATGTTTAAAGTTGGCTACCAGATGGAGAAGAAACCAGATAATGTTTGAAGGGTTGGCACAAGCTTCCTGAAGAAAATTTCCAGTCTACAAGGTCCGGGACTATGGAGCCTGCAGAGGATGCTTCAAGAGCAATCTGAAACCTGCTGAATGCTGAAGGCCGACTGTGGAGGGTATATACAGATCAGCATCTGCATACGTGAGTTGCTGATGATGGATGTGTGATTCCAGTTAACCCTGTCCCTGGCCTGTGCATGTTTAGATTGATTGCTGTATGACAATCAGCATATGGAAGTTGTGATGGTTCCCAGGTGTGTTGCTGTAAAACCATAGGATTTGGTTTCCTCCTAGTTTGGAGTTGGCTGGCCTGGAAGTTATGATTGATCCCAGATGTGATGCTGTGAAACCATATAGTTTGGTTGTCTCCTCATTATGGAGTTGGCTGGTCTTGGGATGATTTACTCTGTCCACGACTGTTTTGCTGTAAAACCTAGGATTTGGTTTCTCCCAGGGTGATATGGGAGTTGGCTGGTCTGAGGACATGTTTCAGGGACTGAAAAACCTTACTGATGTTTGACCTCGGGGTGTTACACTGTCAGATGTGATATGGATCTGTGCACGAGGTAGCCCAAGGTTGGCTCCACGGTGTGGTGCCTTATTCAGCCTGGGTGGGGTTTTCTTCTCAGTGCCTCTATCATCTGATGCTTATGTGTACCCTGCAATGATGGTTGCTTCATGGTTATCAGTATGGTTGTTCCTGAATGAGTTTCAGCCTGACATGTACAGTTTGTATGTGAGGGTTGATCTGTGCTCTGGATAAGGGCATATGTGGCAGGCTGAATGTCAGAAGTTTTACCGTTTTGTGCCACAGGCTCGCATTTTTATCAGTGCAGGCTTGGGCCACTTGCTCAGATAGCTTTCGATGATGCCCTGCAGCTAGCGTAATTTAATTATGGCCTATTCATATTTTCATGTACGCGTCGACGTTGTGCGTCATTAATAATTGCACACGTTATTAGACGCATGAATAAGGCCTAGATAATTAACGTAGGCCTTGTGGTTGTTCGATAGTAATTTTTTCAGTCAGTACTTTCGGTTAATTCTGCCGACAGTTAGTTACGCCGGCGCTGGTATTAATTTACTAGCTATGTTCAGGCCGGCGGACAATGTTCGGAAATATTCTGTGACGTAACTCACACTTGGGTCTGTTTTTCGACCAAGTGTGTACTGCAGTACCGGCGCCGCGCCGCTGAATCATTTGTTGACTGCTGAGTGACTTGAGTTCTGAGCTAAGTGCTGAAGCACCGCATGGTGAAAGAAACCAAACATACATGGTAGAGTAACCTAGCGCGGCGTTATTCGCCCCTTGTCCTTGGTGTATGTGTGTACCAAGTGTATGCATGCATGAATGTGCATCCGACGCTCATACCTTGCGCCGCCACCAATCCTACGGCCAAGAATATTGCGTTGAGGTTTGCCTAGCAACATAGCACATTTAACCTTGTGACTTTTGCTCCTCTTCCTTAAGCAAGCCAAGTGACCAAGAAGGCTGGCCCTAGACATGGTGGCCGCCTCAGATTATTAATGTTTAATCAACGAATGGAATATGAATACTAATTCCTAATGTGATAAACATTTCCTCAAGTACTAGGCTGCAAGAAAGATCAGGTTACTCCAATACCTGGTTATTTGACACTGAAGGACCTATGAGAGGGGATCTGGACAATCTAGCCTAAGAATAACATTACGTTGTTTGCTGGATTTGCTTCAGATATGTATCCCTTGGTCCTTGCCACTAGAGATGTTAGTGCTTATCACGACATGTCCCAAGTTGAGAGGCATGTGGGCGTGGTTTGTTAGCTGCCACCTGTGGGCCCTATCATTGATGATGCACAGCAGAATGCCTGATGAGGTACTAAGGATGAGAAGCCTCGATCGTCATAGCCCAGTTGGTGGAGAGTACCCCTGATCTGATTTTGTCTGGGATTGACTTTGCCCAGCCTAACACCTTGGAGATCTTTGTTGACAGTTCCATGGATGCTCGCCAGGTCACTAAGGTCAGGGGGAGATCTGCTGCTCTGTTTGCTTTCTATCAGAGCAGGGCAAGTTTGTTCAGCTGGTACAGCAGACTGCAGAAGAGGGTCTGTATCAGTTCAGATGTGGCAGAGTGCAGGGCCATATGTGAGGGGATCCAGTCCAGTTTGTACAAAAAGCTGGACTCAGCTGGCTTCAGTTACCCCTTGGTCCTTGCAGATGGAGACGTTGTTGCTAACAGACAGCACGGGTATGGTCCAGTTTGTTCACAAGCAGCTGGCCAGGAGCCGGGATCTGGGTTATTTGTTGCTAAAGGAGTTGGCCAGTTTGGTTGACTTGAAGCATATCCCTGGCGAGGAGAACCCTGCTGATGCATTGGCCAAGCTGCCACACAAGGCCCCAGCCCAGTACAATGTACTGAGGAAGCTCATGAATGCTGACTGTCAAGTCGGTCTATCTGTCTAAAAGCTGAGAGCTGGGTGCTTAAGTCTCTGGATATCAGGCTGGGAGCTTGATTGTACATAATCCTGAGCACACCTTGAGGGGTGAGACATGTCTCTGGTGTGGGAATGTCTGACATTGTCTCTGATGGAGAGATGTCTATCTGGGGTTTTCATCTCAGTCTGAGGTTTCCCCAGATCTGTGGTTTGTGGGCGGGGTTCGATTCCCTGGTGCCGTCTTAAGGCGGAGTTTCACGGACTGGCTGACCCATCCACCATGCTGGTGAGGTGGCGACAGGTCCCCTGATTTTCCACGGTTGGAATGAGTATAGGAGCTTGTGTTTTGCATGTGCTTCGCGTAGATGTTGTGTCTGGTTCGATAAGGGGCAGCAGACCGGCGCCGACTCCCGTCTGGGGGTCAGCAATGTTTTCTGATGAGCTGTTGTGGGTGATCTGTGGGGTTTCGCCTAAGGTCCTGAAGGTTGTACATACTTCTCAAGTTCTTCACTGAACACCTATGGGCTGCCACAGTTGGCCAACCTCTTGTACATGGGTAACACAACGAGCCTCCCGGGAAGGGATAGGGACTCATTGTAATTTGTTTGTGCTCCTGAACCAGTATGGGTGCTATGTACATATAATAAGGAATCCAAGCTGACTGTCATGCCCAGTGGGTTGTGACTTGTAGTCGGGGAGGATGTCCAGGAATCCAAGCTGACTGTCATGCCCAGTGGGTTGTGACTTGTAGTCGGGGAGGATGTCCAGTACCCATTGTGTGTGTTTGTATGTAGACTTGTGTGAGCTGCTACAGCTCAAGAAAAGAAAGGATTGGAGTTAACGCCAAGCGCATTGGCGTGATCCTGATTCGGCATATCTCTGCGATTCCAGCGGCACCGGAACGAGTTCATTCCGACAAGTATCAAGAAAGTTATGGTGTTCCGACTTCCCGGTCGCGCGCGAGCGCGAGCCGGCTGTTCTTCTAAGTCGTGCGTGAATATGTGCCGACGGCATATGGGGTCGACAGTAATTCCTGGGCTGACAGGAATAAGGTGCTGAACCTACGACGGTATTGGATTAATATGTCGTACGCAGGAAATAGGAACCTTAACCTGTGGTCTGTTGGTACCGCAGGCTTAGTCCTGGACTATTGGGTGCAGACGCAATAATCACTGTGGACTGTACTCTGTGGTCACTGTGCCTGTATGGCAGACCTACTGTATAGGATCTGGACGCTGTACAGGTTGTTAATACTGTACCGGGGGTGTTAATACTGAGCAGGCCTACGAGGCTGCTCAGGCCTAGCAAAGCACAGTGCACAAGTATATAAAGAATAGGCCAGTGCCAACTGGTTAGATCTCTTGCGAGCCCGTCTCACGTGTGTTGCCTTGACTTGGCAAACTCGTGTCTAAGCACTCACGTGCACGAGTGCTGTAAGCCTATATTTTTAACCAAGCTCCATTCCAACCATTCTCATGATGAATCTATCCGCGCGCATTGGAATCTATCTATCCCTACACATTGCGCTTTAACTCATAGTGTGCCACCCTATGTACTCTTGGAGTACATAGTGTGGAGTACATAGTCACTCCTTCCTATGTAATACGGGCGTGTCTCACCGCGTCGGCAGTCCCCTATTCGGAAATCCCGGATCATATGTACTCCGGACTATGTACTCTTGGAGTACATAGTGTGCCACCCTATGTACTCTTGGAGTACATAGGGTGGAGTACATAGTCACACCTTCCTATGTAATACGGGGGTGTAATCATATGTAATCATGTGTAATCATCGGTAAAAATCGGTAATCATTTGTCCTTTTTTGGTAATCATGTACGTGTAATCATGTGTAATCATGTGTAATCATCGGTAAAAATCGGTAATCATTTGTCCTTTTTTGGTAATCATGTACGTGTAATCATGTGTAATCATGTGTAATCATGTGTAATCATCGGTAAAAATCGGTAATCATTTGTCCTTTTTTGGTAATCATTTCGGTCAGGGTCACGTGTGCTTGTCTGCATGATCGATCGTCCAGACAAGCTGCACTGCCCCCAAGACCCTAAGTTACACAAGATGATGTTGTTGGGTGTTGAAATGGAACAACGAAGGTCGAAAGCCTGCGCTTAATGTAAATTATTAATTAATGCGCTTACCCGGGGTCTCGAATTGCTTGGTCTCCTGGACGATGGTGCTGTTCCACACCGCGCTCCTCGCCTTCAGTTGAGCCGGCGTGTAGTCCTCGTAGAGGCTGAAGTTGCCGGGCTGGAGCAGACGACGTGCTCCCAGCACGAGGCGTTTGTCGTGCATGGAGGCCATCATTGGTGACGACGACCAGGCCCGGAGGGCCTGGCAGCCGAATGGCTCGTTCAATGACAACACGGTTCTGGAGCTGCATCTTCCCCAGAAACGCTGGGCCGCGCAGCTCCTCGGCAAGTGAGTGTGCTGTCTCATGTGCTGTCGCGCCTGTCTGGAAGCCTTTGATTACCATATTGCGCTGGCGTTGCTGCACTGCATTCTGGGTGACCGCAGCGGTAGCTGCAGACTTGGCCGCCTGTTGAACGATGGTGGTCAACTGCTTGCCGGTGACGTCGGCAAACGTGGTAGTTTTGGCGGGGGCTGCCATGGCTTTCTTCAGC
The DNA here is from genome assembly GCA_009746045.1 of Mesostigma viride. NCBI lineage: Eukaryota > Viridiplantae > Streptophyta > Mesostigmatophyceae > Mesostigmatales > Mesostigmataceae > Mesostigma > Mesostigma viride. Next base: position 392,798 of record RPFO01001075.1, on the reverse strand, counting down.
TCCAGCAATTGTGCCGTCGCAGCTGCAGACGCCTCCGTCAGGACCTTAATGTCGCCCTGCACGGTCGTAAAAGACTGTGCGACGTCCTGCAGCTGCACGTTAACATCGGTCGCGGGGGCTGGCCTGGCGATGGTCGTCGCCGGCAGCTCGACAAGTTCAGGGCAGCACGAAATAAGACAGGCAAGCCGACGCTGGCGCTCATCCCAATGAGGCCATTCATCCGAAGCAGCCTCCATAACCTGGCCGCTCTTACAGTGTAGGGTGGCGAATCGGGGCGTCGTTGTCGTTGCGGAGCTTCAGCACGCTTGTCACAGCGGCGTCATTGTAGGCGAGCTAAGGTATCGATGTCTGCCAGGCTCAAACACTGGCCTGGCATGTAGAATGAGGAAGAAATGGCGTCCGGCAAGGAGAGTTGTGAGGGTGAGAATGCCACGAATTCCGCCATGGTTCTTGCAGGAAGTTGCCTTTATTAATAACAAGGAAACACAGACGTAAGTCACGTCACTTCCAAGACTGCACGCAGCACAGGCGACAGGGTCGCAGTGCCAAGAGAACGTGCACGCAAGAACTAGCGTCCCGGTGTGACCAAGTCACTCATATAGCTTTAGGGACGCGTCCAAGTATTCAGCTGCACTGTCACAGCTGAACTGTCAATCAATTGATTACACAGACTCTGGCACGCCTTTGGCGCGCAGATCTATCAATTGTCCATACGGCTAGTCCTGTGGACCTATCCGTACACTAGTCAGCATCAATTGTCTCATAGGTCCTGGCGCGCTAAAGCACGCCTACCTATCAATTGACCATCAAGTCCTGTACAAGTCCTGTCAACGTCCTGCGGACTATCAAAGTGACACTTGTACATCCTGTGTCCGTACGCGCCCACAGTGGCGCGCCGGGTACTGTCGGCACAGCCTAGGAAACGTCATAACTTTTACGTTCCTTAACCAAATGAGGCGTTCAAGGTGCCGTTGGAAAGAGCGTAACAATCTCTATCCATCTAACGTAAATCCTTTACGTTAACTCCAATCCCTTCTTTTCTTTAGGGATCACATCCCCTGCCAGGGACCCTTGAAGTAGCTTGAAATGTCCTTCACTCCAGCTTGAAGCTTGAACAGATGTCTTTAATGGCCATTGCCATTCCCCCAGCCCTTTCTTTTAAGGAACTGGAAAAGAAACAGATCTGCCACAGGGAAAACCATTCCATGAGAAATGGATAAAAACCTATGGAAGTGGCATTACAGAGTACCACCAGATATTAGAAGCACACAAAATTAAATACATACAGGTTAATTCTATGAGGTCTTCTCCAGGAATTAATCCCATCACCTCGGTAGAGCCTCCAGTACAATGACCTTCTGGCGGTGAGTTACATTAATCCCAGATACTAATCCCATAAAACCCAGTACATATTCAATATAAGTACAATAAATCCATGACAATTAAAATACCACTTGACAAAGTAAGGCGTATTACAATAGTTTGCCTGTCATTCTCTCAACAGGGGTCTATTGGCGCCCGTCTTACGGCGCCCGTCTACTTGCCAGATGGTAAACTGCCACAGCAAACAAATGACAAAATGAAACACATAGGCAACAATTAAATCCTGCCCTGGGGAACTAGGGAAGTCTGAACAGGCAAACACCTGAACAGGCCAGCTTGTAGAAACATAATACCAGGGAATCGAACCCCGCCCTATAAACCCCAGAATAAAGGTTCCCAGACCATTGTGAGAGTATGTACAAATATACATTTCTTTTAAAATAGAATACATGGTCTGTAATGGACCTGTCAACCTTGTGTAGTCAACAGCATGAACCCCAGCCAAAACCTGGCTGTATCCTGATTAAAATCAGAGTGAGTGTACCATGGTCCATGAGCCTTAGTACAGACTAAAATACAGGTATTATGCCAGTCACAATGCTGACACTACCACACAATCTGCTCTCCAATGCCCTATAACCAGGCACCAGCTTAGACAGCTTGCTGAGATGGGTCCATCAGAGACTGAAGAACCTTGTATTGCACTGCTGCCTTCTGCACTAGCTTGGTCAAAGCATCAGCAGGATTGTCAACCCCAGGGATATGCTCAATATTGGCCAAGGAGGACAACTCCTTAAGAAGGAGATAATCCAAGTCCCTACTTCTGGCCATCTGCCTGTGCACAAACTGCACCATCCCCATGGAGTCTGTTTTTAGAAGAGTGGTAACCTGAAGTGGCCAAGGAGTGTTAGAAGTCATCTGATGAAGCAACTCCTTCAGATAAAGGCTTGTGTGAATGCCTTCACAAATAGCCCTGCATTCTGCCACATCACTGCTGACAGCCACCCGTTTGTGCAGGCGACTAAACCAGCTCACCAAACTCCCCAGGCCTTCCTGTCTGAGCACAAAGAGCCCTGCAGCCCTGCCCCTGACCTTGGAGACCTGCCTGCTGTCCATTGAGCTATCCACATACAGCTCCATGCAAATGGGTTGTGATAAATCCACTGCAGACAACAGAATGCCAGATGAAGCCCTGACCTGATCAGCCACCTTGGCAGACCCTAGCTCCACCAGCATGTCATCAGGCAACCTGGCTATGACCATAAGGTCTGGCCTGGAAATGCCTGCCACCCAAGCAACCATGCCCCTCACCATGGGACACAGTGCCTGTGTGATGGTTGGAGGAAGCTTGCTAATGAGGGTCTCTTGATAATCATTGCCCCCCACCAGCAGCATACGCCACTCCCCCCCTTCTTCACCAGTGTGGCCTCCATGCCCACAAACAGCAGAGGCTCATTCTCCACCTGCCATTGCTCCCTACCCAGAGGAAACTTGGACTTAATGATGGAGATCAGCTCCTTAAGCCACGACGTGGGAGCTATCAGATGTAGGTCATCCCCGTGCAGCGAAGCATACACTGGCAGGCCTTCCCATTGCCCCAGAAACAGACAGGGGTCTACAGGAGAGACCTTCAAGTTGCAATGCTCCTTCAGGAAACGGTTGAGAGTCTCCCTCCAGATTATTGGACTTGACCTCAGGCCCTCCAGGCCCTTGAGGATTTTAAGGAACTCCGTGTGGATGTCCCTTTTCCATACAGCAGGCACCCTAACATAGAAAGGCGTCTTGCCCTCCCACTTTTCCTGTGCCACATCTGCATCCCCTCCAGAAATGCCCTCTTGAAGTCTACCACCACTGAGCCATAGTCCAAGCCCTTGTTGAGAAGGCCTAGAAATACACACAGCAGCAGCCTCCAAGTATCATGCAGCATGCCAGGGGTATACAACTCCTCAGCAGTGCACTCACCAGTACCCTTGAACTCATTCAGCACTGGCCTGACATGTGGTACCTTGACCCCGTCCACCTCCTTCATCTTGATGACAAACTTGAGCTTGAGTAGACGTCGTGCAGGAGGCAGGTCATTGACAGGTTCCACGCATTTCTTGGAGATCCAGTCCTCCCCAGATTTAATCAGACCCAGTGTGACCTGGGGACACATAATGGGAGAGGACATGAGCTTCACCAGGCCTTGGTAGTTGATAGGGCTGTGTCCAGCAAGTGAGTGAGGACCAATGCCCAAACTGCTTGGATGACTAGCAGCTGGCAGTATGAGGTCATCAACCAAGGGCTCCTGCCCCTGGCACACTTGCACACGCTTAACCGACCTGGTTACTGCACGTGATAGGTGAGTGGTCCTGAAATTAATCAGTGGGACCTGACCAGCCCCTTCCTTAGTCAGGAGAGAGGACGTGATCACTACCCCATCCTGGCATAGGAAATTCTGCCCCAGAAGAGCAGGTCCTTGATAGCCCTCCAAGACACAAAAAGCAGTGTCCTGTCCAAGGATAGGAATGAATACCTCACCCAGTACCTTCACGTGTACCCCGCCACTGAAGTCAGACACAAACTGATAGCTGGGTTCAGACATGCTGTACCCTGCTGCAGCCCTGGTCCCAATGATGGAAACCTGAGAATTAGTGTCTACCTCTAAGGCAGTGTCCAGCCCCAGATTGCCATGCCACCTGAGCTTGGCTACCTTGGGCTGCTTCTTGGCCCTTTGTAGAGCCCCAATCAATCCAGCCAAACTTGTCCCCCTGGGCTTGGTTAGTGCCTTGGGCTTGACAGTTGACTCCCCAGCTGTTGACCTTGCAGCCTGTTCAACAAGTACCTCTGCAACCTGGCCAGGGCTGACAGATTCCCCTGCAACAGATGTGGTCGTTGCGTCAGTGATGTCACCTGGGACCTGAAAATCCTGCAGATCCTGTGAGCCTTGTGCCTGACTGCCCTCATTCATCAGGTTAGGCTTGACATATGACCAACTCAGCCGGTGCACATGCTTTGGTTCGTCCTCCATGCTGACCAAGCATGCGTGGCTAGCTTCATCAACCTGGGTAACCACCCCAGGACTCCAGCTACCACGTTTGCCATAAAGGCTAGGTTCCTTCCAAGCTAGGACCTTCTGACCCACTTGTGGCTCCAGCATCTTCCAACCCCGGTCCTTCTCCCTCAGCTTGGCAAAGGTGACATGTGCAGCATGTTTCCAGCCCTCCAGCACATGTGGTGGGCACAGGCCATGATATAGACCCATTGGGCTGACAGCAACTCCATCATAGTAGAAGTTAACCCTGCTGTTCAGCTGCTGCTCCACGTTCCTCAGCCATGCACTCCTGACAAGTGCAGGTGCAGACAAGGGTACCCAGTCTTCAGAGATGATCAATTTCTTGACCTCCTGGATTGCCCTCTCGATAGCACCCTGCTGCCCATGAGCCTCCCTAGGTGTAACCAGCAACTCAGGAAGGGTAGGATCACCCTTGAGATGCTGAAACTGCATGTCCACCTGGATCCTTGTGGTAGGAAACTTGGCTCTTACATTCTGCAGGGCAGCCAGCAAGTACCTGTTCTTCATAGAAGGTAAATGCTCTAGCACCTTGTATTTCGTGTACCTGTCCACGCACACCAACAGTTGCATGCCCCTGATGTGTTGGATATCACACTGCAGATCACCAATGCTCTGAGGTAGAGCTTTGGCATGTGATTTCCTGGGCTTGTTGGAGGACAACTGGCACTTACACCGTGAGGCAGCTTGCTGACACGCCTTAAGAAGGGGTGCCCTGCCCATACGGAAGGCAAAGTTGTTTGACAGAGAAGTGGCATGCCCAAACATGTTGTGGATTCGGGCACCCAACTCCTGGTACACAGAGGAAGCAGTCCCTGGCACAGTCAGGACTGTGCTGTCAGGTTGTCCAGCATCACCATGCTGACTTCCATCCTGTTCTGACTCAGAGCCTGAGTCACCCTGCTCATGCCCAACACCTGGACCGCCAGCAGGGACCACATGCATACCACCAGAGGCCTTCACACCCCTCTGTGGTTGTACATTGGTTTCTCTCAAAATGAGAGGTCCACCCTCGTGCCCAGCACGAGGATGCATGGGGTCAGACATTCTTACAGCTGCACCAGCTGTCAAGGACGTCTTCATAGGAACCTGTACCTCTCCAGGTGACCTGGGGCCACCCTGAACCTGGAGATCACCCTCTTGTTGCCCAGATATAAAATCTGCATTGGAGCACCTGGCCTCCCCCTTGGGTGAATTAAGGTGTGTAGGGGTTGCCTCAGACAGTCACTGCTCCTTGTTGTCTTCTTGCTGACTGCCCTTTGAAGGCTGGCCTGCCTGGGACTTGTTGTTGTTCTTCTTCTTGTTGTTGTTGTTATTCTTGTTGCTGCCCTGGCCCTGGGACTTCTTGAAGCTGGGACACTCCTTCTTGATGTGCCCCCACCCCTTGCACAGGTAGCATTGTATCTTTGACTTGCCCTGGCCACTGCCCCCGTTGTCAGACGCGTTGCCCTGCTTGGGCTGACCACCCACCCGCCTGAACACCGACTTGGAGTGTGACCTCCTGTCAGAATCAGGTGAATGATCTCCCTTGCGCTTGTTATGGTTGCCCCTCGCCCTCCTTGGCTTCTGTCAGCCTCAGACGTCTTGGAGCCCCCTGGGTACGCCCACCTGCCTGGGTAGCCTTCACTGCTGGCACTCCACCCTCAAACAGCTCCTCTGCCTCGAGTGCTTGTTTGATTATGACCTTGTAGGCCTTGAGGGTTGAGTGTGGGGCACACATGACCTTTAAGGAGCCACGTGTAGCCTTGTCCAGCCCAGAAACCTTGAGCCAGTTGGTCAGGGCTATGTTATCAGCAACATTAAAGCCGTGAGCCCTGCCCTCCTCAACCATTTACAATAGTTGAGGAAGTTCTGGATCAGGTCCCCCTTGACCTCCCACCCCTGGTATTTATCCTGCCAATGGATCCCCACTTTCTTCCTCTGATCCTCCAGCAGCTCCTTTAACTCTGCCACGTAGCTGGACCAGGCCTTGTTGGCCTTTTACACTCTCTAGTGAGGTCCTTGATCTGATCTGTACACTTGCCAAAAGTCTGGCTACCTATCCAGATCTGGTAATAGTTTGTACCACCGTACAAACTTGGAAACCCCTCTAGCCCTCCACAAACTCCTCAGCCTGCTTGGGCTTAGTGTCTGACGTGACAGGTTGCAGTTGATTCACAATAAGCAAACCCTGGGTAGTAAGGTCATAACCAAGAACAGCTTGTGCATTATTATTATTGTAGGAAGATTGGTAATCTCTCCGGTAACCCCACGTCATCTACGTGAGCGGTTCCACTACCAGCACCCCCATTCCCACTGGCTGGACCCTTGCTACGGCGCCCGTCTGCCATTCTGCACTAGAAGCTATTCAAAGAACACCTCAGCAAAGCAGCAGAAAAGTATGTACAAAATTGTCGCCACTGCCGCCTGCGCCGGTGTCGCTGCCGCCCCGCGAATTGCCGCTGAAAATTCGACAAAAAATGTCGACGAGTACTGCAAAAGAAAATTAGGCCGACTAGTAGTCAAGGCCCCTGAAGTCGCAGTACGTGTATACGAACTCACGATCCTCCATATCCAGCTCTGGACCTGCACCGGTATGTATTAAAACCGGCGTGCTCCCCGCCACGTAAGTTGCGACGCGCCGACGCGCTACGAGGCGCAGAGGATGTGTAAAGATCGTCAACAATTCCCACCCCGCGGGAATCCACTCTCGCACAGATGCGAGAAATGCCACCAGGTTAATTAAAACCTGGCGCTCGCGACTGCGTACGCCGCGTGTGAGCAGCGATAACAACGCGAGATCTTGAAACAAATTTGTCGACACCGCCGGCGCGCCCCCCGTGCGTAGCGATGCCCAGTTTTGTAAGTTTCGCTGGTAACCGGTGAGTGAAGAGATGACGTTGTCTAACTCCTCAATGGCCGTCGTGACTTCGGTCACCGACCGCAAACCTCCCCGCACCTGGACCGTAAATGTCGATAAAATGTTGCGGATCTGGTCCAATAGTGCGCGTATAGCCGGCACCAGTGCTGGCAAATCGGGGTCCTCGGGGTTATCCCCGAGCAATGCGTGAGCTGCGCGCTGCTGACGATGAAGTTCGTCGAGCGAGATTGTGACTTCGTCGAGCAATTGCTGCCACGACGGCGCATTCGGTCTTGACGAAGGACCAGCCGGCGGAGCGGCTATTTCCTCATCGTCGGGAATCCGGAATTCTTCAGAATTTGGCATCTTTTTAACAGAGCGTGTAATACGAGTTGTGAGGGTGAGAATGCCACGAATTCCGCCATGGTTCTTGCAGGAAGTTGCCTTTATTAATAACAAGGAAACACAGACGTAAGTCACGTCACTTCCAAGACTGCACGCAGCACAGGCGACAGGGTCGCAGTGCCAAGAGAACGTGCACGCAAGAACTAGCGTCCCGGTGTGACCAAGTCACTCATATAGGTTGTTAGGGACGCGTCCAAGTATTCAGCTGCACTGTCACAGCTGAACTGTCAATCAATTGATTACACAGACTCTGGCACGCCTTTGGCGCGCAGATCTATCAATTGTCCATACGGCTAGTCCTGTGGACCTATCCGTACACTAGTCAGCATCAATTGTCTCATAGGTCCTGGCGCGCTACAGCACGCCTACCTATCAATTGACTATCAAGTCCTGTACAAGTCCTGTCAACGTCCTGCGGACTATCAAAGTGACACTTGTACATCCTGTGTCCGTACGCGCCCACAGTGGCGCGCCGGGTACTGTCGGCACAGCCTAGGAAACGTCATAACTTTTACGTCCCGTAACCAAATGAGGCGTTCAAGGTGCCGTTGGAAAGAGCGTAACAATCTCTATCCATCTAACGTAAATCCTTTACGTTAACTAGGAGGTTTCAGCAGCTATCGGAGTTGCTTCCGAAGTCTTGGATCGCTTGTTAGCGGCGTTCTTGGCGACGACAATGTCGTGGGCGATTTTGTTTGCAGCAATCTGGGCATCAATAGAATCGGCGGCAAGAGCTGAAGACGATGCGGGGACCTCCATAGCTACGTTTAATAGCACCTAGACGAGGGCAGGGGGCGCAGGCACACTGATCACGTGCGTGGTGCCGCCATAATGTGCAGAAAAATAGCGAGATCTGCTGGGCAGGCCGCTGGCGATAACTTGCGAAATCCTGGGCGATGGCTGCCAAAAATAAGATCGGCGTGTTCGTCATCAAAAGGCGAGTCTATTGCAATTTACCCGACCAAATTTCATCATGGATGGATGGATGGATGGATGGATGGATGGATGGAGGGAGGGAGGGAGGGAGGGAGGGAGGGAGGGAGGGAGGGAGGGAGGAGGGAGGGAGGGAGGGAGGGAGGGAGGGAGGGAGGGAGGGAGGGAGGGAGGGAGGGAGGGAGGGAGGGAGGGAGGGAGGGAGGGAGGGAGGGAGGGAGGGAGGGAGGGAGGGAGGGAGGGAGGGAGGGAGGGAGGGAGGGAGGGAGGGAGGGAGGGAGGGAGGGAGGGAGGGAGGGAGGGAGGGAGGGAGGGAGGGAGGGAGGGAGGGAGGGAGGGAGGGAGGGAGGGAGGGAGGGAGGGAGGGAGGGAGGGAGGGAGGGAGGGAGGGAGGGAGGGAGGGAGGGATGGATGGATGGATGGATGGATGGATGGATGGATGGAGGGATGGATGGATGGATGGATGGATGGATGGATGGATGGATGTTCTTAATTAATTAATTAATTAATTAATGGTCAAATTAAAGGCAATCATGGTACATGAAGCGAGACAAATCATGCCTGGACGCATGGCGATGTAAGAGCCCCCCCTCCCCCATGCCAGGAGGAAGGGGTGCGTGACTGAGTAGAGTAGTTAGGATTTTGTATTAAAAGAGAGACAACTTTGTATATTATCAAGGAGACAACTTGGTATATAAGATTAGAGTGAGATCAGCTAGTCTTCGCGGCTCAGTTCTAATGCACCCACCCCCATCAGTCCATGGAATACGTGCTCCTGCTCCAGATCCTTAATTAAGGCCAAAATGAGTCCCTTCCAAACAACGTTTGCACTTAGATAGTTAGACGAATTATGCCCGACGAAGCTGGAACTTAACAGCCACAATGAATTACGGTTGTTCAGACCTTGTACAACGCCTCAGGGCATTTGGAGCCCTGAATGGTAACAAATGCTAACAAGGTAGTGTTGCTATCAATAATGATTTTAAAAATTAATATGATGTCATTAATTAATTAATTAGTTATCAACATCACTCCGTTGGGAGTAAATGTAGCACATATCCCTGAGAAGGGGCATATGGCTTTTAATACATTCTAGGCTACTTCATGCAAGGGTGGGAATGTAAGCTACCCCTGCTCTAGGTGCACCAGGGCACCTGCACCACCATGTCATATTACAACCAAAACTGGTCGTCATCATGCAAGCATCTGAAGCATGGTCGCAAAACTTCGTGTGCAAAATCTCATGTCATAAGGAGCCCAACATTATGACAATTGCCAGGCTTTGTAAAGATTTTTTATTTAACGATGACTACAGCACAAACAGTGAGCGAAACCCTGGTGCATGTGAATGCCTGAGTGGCGACTGTTCCTAACAGAATGCAAGATGTAAGGTAGACATTGCGAGTATGCCACAAATGTGTGATGTGCAGTGCACATGCATGTGAGCTACCATGGTCCGGATTCTCCCGATTTCTGGCCTGCGCTGGTTGTCTCCTTGATGTATACCCCATGACACCATACTTCTAAACTACTTAAGAACCTTGGCACATTGCAAAATGGGAAAGAAAGCTGAACAATACATGCAACATCACTCACTAACACAGCCATGTGATTGCTACCAACACGTACCATGTACGTCCTGTGTGAAATTATTGGCAACGACACGCCAAGCAAACGCCAAGGTATAGTATAACTGCGACAGGCTGGCACATGTCACCTGGCATCCACGTATGCTCACCCCAAGGCATTGGCATATCCCCATGTCTATATCCGTTGCCCTTTGTGCGTACCGAGTCACCCATGCAGTCACCCACCCATGCATCCACCTGGCCCACCCACACAAGTACTCATACACTTGCGCACCTGAGTACCCAGCCACCCACTGGTCCACCCACCCGGTGACCCAGCCAGCCAGCCACGCACCTACTAAACCAACCTATCTAACCACTCGTGCACCCAGGCACCCAGCCACATACCCACCCACTGGGACATCCACCCACCCAGCTAGCCACATATGCAATCTACCCACCTAGGCAATAAGGAGGCATTCACCCATCCTTTTATCCAGGCACCCATTACTAAAACCACGCAGCCACCTAACCACCCAGCCAGCTGGCCCCATGTGTGCCCACCGGGCCGCCCACCCCTGACCCACCCACGCCCCTTCCCACTCGACCACTCTTTCCCCCCATACCCTTATACCCACCGACCTGCACCCACTCACCCTCACACATCCACATCCTCTCAGCCAGTCACCCACCCATCTCACCCCTAACATGCACAGCCCTCCACCCGCGATAGGTGAGTCGATCCCAACTACAAAACCACCCACCCACCCATATCCGTGCACCCACCCACCCATCTACCTTCCCCATCGCTCACCCCACCCACTTCTAATCACAGCTACACATCCACCCGCCACAAACCAACGGTGCAAATCCTCCAGCCCATGAAACAGTTTCACTCAGGCATCCAACAATGCACCCACCTAGGAGTTCCCAAACCCCGTCGATCCCCCAGCCACCTGGCGATTCACTTATAAGCAACCACCCTTGCACCCATCCACCCACCATAACCACCCACCCACCCTCCCTCCCTCCCTCCCTCCCTCCCTCCCTCCCTCCCTCCCTCCCTCCCTCCCTCCCTCCCTCCCTCCCTCCCTCCCTCCCTCCCTCCCTCCCTCCCTCCCTCCCTCCCTCCCTCCCTCCCTCCCTCCCTCCCTCCCGCCACCCCACCCACCCACCCTCTCCAACTGCATGTGGACTGCCTCTCCCAGCGACTCGGCCAGCCGTTTGAGTGTGTTTGGGACCATATGCTGATGCCCATGGATATTACGCGCGCCATCAACCAGGCAACACCAGTGACACTTGAGCTCCTTGTTATCCTTCTCATCGGATGTACTGACGACACCCTGCACAATTACAGCTCACAAGGCAACTAACATGCTGGAGGAACGCATCCGCCGCAGTGGACGTCAGTAACGGATGTTGCAATGTTGCTGGAGGGAGGTCAATCGACCGCACCCGTACATACAAGGGGCAATTATTGATGCGTCATACCCAAAACAGGAAGAAAATGTGGCACAACTAACCTTGCCATCAACATGGATGGACGGAGTTGGAGACCAACTGCAGCGCGGCATTCGCAAGGGCACAGGCTGTGTTGTTCAGCAGGTCCACCGCTGGACTGCCCGATGCCGAGTCCAGGTTCTTCCTTACACAAACTCTCCACAAGCGTGATTGTCGCGTCCTTGGCTGCCAAATGCGGAAAGGAGGCCAGTGCTCGCTTCAGCAGGAACTCGGCAATTGCAATCACGGTGGGCCCTGGCACGATTTGCAGGCCTACACATGCTTGCCCCGCATGTGCCTCCCCCATGTGTGCATCCACCGCAGTTGACGTGCATGCTTGCTCGCAGCTCCCACTACCGCTGGCTTCGTTGCCATGTTCCTCCACCCGTTGCCTCTTGCATCTTAGCTGTTCCTCGCGCTTCTCCGCAGCCTCTCTTTCCCTCTCTTCCTCTCTCTTTTCTGCTGCCGTTCATGCCTTGCTCCAGATATAGATGTGGCTGCTTAGGCGTTCAATCTGCATCACAGAATTGGACGATATGCACGTCAAAGGAAAGCCAACCAAGCAGCAACATTACCAACAATGTAGCGGGAGGGTCAGTGCAGAGGCCAGCAACATAACTGCCTTAGTCTTGTACTCACTCTTCGTCAATTAACGCGTCTTCTACGTCTTCCACAGTGTGCATGCGTAGCTAGCCAGCTATGTCGCGGTTTACGATCCAGTTAACGATAACGGCTCCGTAACCACCCCAGTACCTAATATTGGGGCAGCTATGGTGCCGTAACCACTACCTGACCCGTCCCGTATACCCCAACGTAATCTGAACCGAAGCCGTTCACGCCCCCGTAAACATAACCGGCTCAGTTACTGGGCCGTACCGAATCTCGGGGCCAATATTCCGAATGGTACCGTAACCGGTCCGGTAACCCAAACCGCCAACGAATACGGACCCGTAACCTGGCCCGTCGAAGTTACCGGGCAGGTTACGGGGGCGTCGAAGTTACCGGACAGGTTACGGGGGCTTCAAATTAACTCCTAGTGCGGGGAGGTAATCAAGGAGACCTCTTCCAGGTGCCCGCTGGTGTACAAGGCGGGGGTGATGATGAACTTCCTGATCATGGTGCTACAGCTGTATCGAGCCCTCAGGGTGACCCTGGCCCGGCCCCTGGGGTACCTCCATATACGGTGGTTGGGCAAGCAGGCGGACAGGCTGCACCTCCGGAACGGCCCGACACCATGCAGGCCTATAGGGGTGTGCGTCTATCAGATATTGTACAGATGCAAAGAGCCAAGAAGGAGCCTTAGGTGTCCAAGCTTGTCCAGTTGGATGAACCTGGGGCAGCTGCCATGGAGGTAGATACCAATGCACAGGTTTCTGTCATGGGACCTCAGCATACAGGGGAACTGTGGTCGAGGACCCAAGTTGTCCCTGGGTGTCTGACTTCAGTGGTAGGACGCATCTAAGGGTGTTGGGAGAGGTTACTGCCCCTGTCATGGGTGTGGATGTGACCTTCCTTGTGCTAGAAGACTATGTCGCCCGGCCAGTGCCGACAGCCAGCCATCGCCTCGCTATCCTGTTCAGCTTCTTCCAGCTAACTGCCCCCGAGCTCGTTGCTAAGCTCCGCAACCCAGCCCGGCCTGCGCAGCCGGCAGCCACATCGGCTCCCTCCCTCTGCAAGGATGACATCCGAGCAGTCACTGGACCTTGATCACGTGACCTGGTTGTTGGCCGAGAAGCTGACCTCGCTGAACACGACGCTCAACTATGGTGGAGGCCCGGGTCTCCAATGTGAAAGCCAAGGCTGCCCACAAGCTCCAACCTCAGCTCACGGCGCTGCAGACCGCGGCGCAGGCAGTCTGAGGCGCATGCTGCACTTGTCTCTTGCCTAAATCAGGTGGAGGGCACTGTGCGGCCTGCTCGTTATAAGAAGCTAGAATCCATCACCGCCCAACCCGACGCCCTGGCCGCGCAGGTCCCGGCGATTGCAGCGCAGACAGCCACCAATGATCGCAGCCCAGCCCATCCGCGGCCGGCAGATGATAGCCTCTCGCCGCACTCCTACGCGGACCTGCTGCGGTCAGCGACCGCCTCAATTACCATAGACGCTTCTTTATGTTTAATCTTAATTTACTTCTTTCTTGCTTTCCTTTTTAATTTCTCTCCTTTACCACTTCTCTTTGTGCCTCCTTATTACTCTCACTGTTATGTTTGTTCATCCTGTCAATTTTTTCACTGCCTACCCCTTTTTACCTTACACTTTTTCATATTTGGAGTGAGCTGGGTACTGACGAGGCTTTCTAAGACCCTGTTCGATAGAAGACCCCCGGCCGGGCACCATTAATTAATTAATTAATTAGGAACATAACTCCGTTGGGAGTAAATGAAGCACATATCCCAGAGAAGGGGCATAATTATGGCTTTTAATACATTCTAAGCTACTTCCTGCAAGGGTGGGAATGTAAACGACACTTGCTCTAGGCGCACCAAGGGCACCTGCACCCCCATGATCTATCAAGCTATGCCCAGCTAAGGGGGAGCCTGTCATGTGGGGGAAGATCAACATCATTCTGATCAGGCACTCCGCAAAGGTGAAAACCATTTGCGTTCAGTGCCGGGCCGCGGAAAACGCGGAAAAACGCGATCTGCAAATGAATCCGACCGGAATCGAACTGGGGACCTCTCGCACCAACTTTCGCTGACTATAGGACGGACGTCTCCGGTTACCATGGCATCGCCAACTTACACCTACAGTCATCCGCAAAAATTCTCCTGTCCGGGGAGTGATGCAAGCCTGTCGGATTTGGTACTAGATAAATCACTCGAGATCTGTGTGTAGGAGTACTCAGTACACACGTGTCTGCATCATCAACATCATTGGCTATACGAGAGCTAGGGCATGGCTTCTCATCAGAGAGTGACTCGCTGTATAGGCAGGGCTGAGCTAATTCTTAATGCAACATCCATTAAAAAAAAATTAAATTATAACATGCCTCCGTGGGGAGGTCATGTAGCACATATTCCATGATGGATGGGGTGGAGGAAGCCGCGTGATCGAACTATACTAACTCTAAGCTATTAGCTATCTAGAAAATCCTAACTACACTACTCATCAAAACGCCGCCTCCGCTGGGGGAAGGTGGCTTGCCCACAGGGTCGGGCGTGTGCGCCTTGACAATCTTCTTCCACCGCGTCTTGTCCTGCATGACAGTCCAAAGACGGCAACATCCATGGGGGTCCCATTATAGGCGCCATTAGATTAAATTAAATTAAATTATAACATGCCTCCGTTGGGAGATCATGTAGCACATATTTCATGACGGATGGGTGGGGGTGGAAGGAAGCGGCGTAATCGAACTAACCTAATTCTAATAAGCTATCTAGTCTAGAAAAGCCTAACTACACTACTCATCAAAACGCCTCCTCCGCTTGGGGGGAGGTGGCTTGCCCACAGGGGCTGGCGTGTGAGCCTTGACAATCTTCTGCCCCCGCGTCTTGTTCTGCATGGCAGTCCAAAGAAGGGAGAGAGAGTGGATGCGGTGTTCAAACTGGGCTGGGACCACTAGTAGGTCGTCCAGCAACATCTGGGTGTAGTTCGTGACATGTTTCCCTACCCTTTTGGGAATGCCCTTGCTTGGGGGCAGGCCAGGTCAAAATGTGCCGCCCTGGCTGGCCAAGCCGCTGGGGGCCGGCCAGACCAAGGGCGGTGTCGACCTGGCGCTGGTGCGAGCAAGGTGTCCTACAAATGCTATCCTACGCTGCCTAATCTCGTCCGAAATACGAGGCATAATTCCTGATACAAAGACTCTAATGACGGGCGCTTGGAAAACCCTACGTTCAGGACCTGTCGGAGCATCCTGTAAACCGTGCCGTCGAGCTTAGCTGCCAGCTATGCAATGGCTGACGGCGGTATGGCTGACGGCGGAGCTCAGATCTTTTGCGTCTGAGCCCCAAATTCGGTCAGACCACTTGCATTCGATGCGCTTTTTTCAGACGCACACGCCAGTATAATCGGTTACGGCTGAAACACAGTATTGCCAAAGTTACGCACGTGACCAGCTATGACGACTACCAAAGCAAAACGAGGGCTGGAAAAGGCGCTGGCACAGCTTCCCAGCGCCCAGCCCAACCCTCTCGCCCTCGCCATTGTTCAGCCGACAGGCTTACCCGCCAAACCCTCGCCAAGCGCGGCCTCGCCTGACCCCAAGAAACCATGCCACGATCGCCACAAATGGAGCCAATACTAATTGCCCGGCGACGGAATGTTCTCCCTCGTCGAGTGGCAGAGACTGTCGCCGCAGGAATGCGTCGAGGTTCTCGAGTTCCTCGTACAGGAACGGAAGCTCTTCCTGACCCCGAAGGGGGGGGCGGCTATCGACTACCGCGACACGTCCTGGCTCTACCAGTTTGACGAACCAAGCCAACGCCTGTTTATCTTGACCAGCCACTACCAGCGCTGCGTCGGCGACATCACCAGAGCGATCAACGCCAGCCTCGCACAGCCGGCTGCCCCATCGGCTCCCTCCCTCTGCAAGGATGACATCCGCGCAGTGCTGGAGGAGCACGTGACCTGGCCGCTGGCCGAGAAGCTGACATCGCTGAACACCACGCTCAACACGGTGGAAGCCCGGGTCTCCAACGTGGAAACCAAGGTCGTCCACAAGCTACAACCCCAGTTCACGGCGCTACACACCGCGGCGCAGGCTTCGGAAACGCATGCTGCACTTGTCTCTCGCCTTAACCAGGTGGAGGGCAAGTGTGGCGTGCTCCTGAAGAAGCTTGAGGCCATCACCGCCCACACCGAGGCCCTGGCCACACAGGTCCCCAAGATAGCGGAGCAGACGGCCACCATTGCATCCCAGCCACCCCGGCAGGATGCTGGCAACCTCCCGCCGCTCTCCTACGCGGACCTGCTGCGGTCAGCGACCGCCTCCACCAACGACGCCATCGCCACAAAGCTCCAGGAGCTGGAGGACCACCGCCAGGCCCAGCAACGGGAGGTCACCGACCGCGCTCGCCGCGAGTGCCGAGTGGTGCTACGTCGCTTCCCCCAGAAGCCAGGTGAGACGTCAACCTCTCTTGCTGACGAGCTCAAGAACCAGCTTCTTACCCTCATGGGCCTGGTAGGTGAGGTAGAACTGCGTGGGTGCCACCGCCTTCCCCACTCACGGGACAAGGCGGCTCCCCCACCAGTCCTACTCACCTTCCCCTCCCCTGAGGATAAGCAGCGGTTCCTCTCTCGTCGCAAGCGGTTGCACGACCTCACCTGGACGCTGGATGACGACCTCACCCCCGCTCAGCAACAGCAGCGACGCGACCTGTGGCCGGAATACCTCCGCCATAAGCAGGACCCCCAGAAGCCCAAGGTGTACTGGAGGGGCGGGGACCTGATGATCAACCACAAGATGTGGACGCCCCCAGCGGGCTAGAACTGATAGCAATAGTCCTAGCTTGTAACCATTGGCGTCACTGCCGCTAAGGCAGCCATGCCTAGAATGTTGCCTAGCTGTGCCAACACACCTAGTCACGTGCCGCCAACGCACGGTACACAACCAGCCATAGCCTTAGCCTAGTCCTAGTACAGCCATGCTACGCCCTGGCTATGTTCAGATTACCTGCCCACGCTCCTTGCTATGATATGCTCACATGGGTCTTATTGCACCCACAGTTTGCCGGATCGTTAGCCTGTCCTTTAGCTAGCCGCGCCCGATTGCAGCTGTGGCATGCCTTTGGCATGAAGGAGACTGGGGGTCTCTGCCCTTTCTCCTGTAGTGCACACACAGGGATTAAAAGCACTTCGGTGCTCCGTGACTCCCCAACGGGAGCACGAGTTTAATTAATTAATTAATTAATTAGCTGCCAGTGTGGGTGTGATAGTCCACGCCTCGGCGCCATACGTGAGCACCGGTGAGGACGAGGACCTTGAAGAGCATGCGCTTGCGGTGCTCGCCCAGGCCCTTCGAGCGCCCGTAGGTGTTGAACGAACGGAGCCGGGCCCAGGCCAGGCGCCGATGCGCTCGAACCCCTTATTAAGAGAAGTGAAGCGCGCACGTGCCCGGCGCATGACGTGATCCACGACAATAATGAACAGGTATGGGGACAGGACACAACCTTGCCACACCCCGTGGTGAAGGCGGAATGGTGGGGTGTCACGTCCGTGATCATTTACGTCCGTGCACTCAAGAAGTTACGCGATTGCCGTAATCAGAATCGTTACGTCCGACGTTTGGTTGGTTCCGATTCAGTATAGGCCGCAGGCTTTGTTCCTTGGGCCGGTGTAGAGCGCCGCGCCGGAAAGGCCTGAATTTCTAGAGTGACAATCTTAGGTGACCTGACTTAGGTTCGGGCACAAGACTTTGGGGCGCAAAGCCTTGGTGGCTTGCGCAATATTCTGGTGCGTGACATTTGGCAGTTACGAATCTTTTGTATTGTCCAGACGGAATGATGTTCAGTCCATCGGACAAAGCTAGATACGCAGATCGTAGTGTGCGGTGTGCTGGCTCGCACGTGGCTGTCGAATAGACTTGCTCTGCATTTTGCTGGCAGTCTAACTGCACGTCAGGCGGCTTGCTGGCAAATGCGACAGCGCATGGATGCCGGGATTTTTGGAGGTATTTAGGAGCACAGCAGCGGCCATGGTGGTCGTTGTTCGCTCGTTACTCTCCCTCACAACTTGGTGTTGTCGTCAAGGGGTTTAATAGTGGAACAATCCGGAGCAGCCCCCGAGAGTGGTTGCAATGAGTAATTGTCATGAGATTGGTTGACGGAAGTGATAACTGTTTGGTTTCGTCAAGATGATGTGTGTATTGTGGGCGAGACTCGGGAAGGAACCCGGTCGTCGTTGGCCAGTGAGCCATAGCTGGGGTAAGCGGGATAGGTAGACAGGATAGGGGGCGCTAAAGGACACTGCCAGCCGTAAGCCAAGCGGAGCAGTGTGGCGTCACCCGAGGCCTGCTAGGTTATCAAGAACCGCTTAGCCTTATTTGGACAGTGACGCACAAGTACGACATTATACGACTAGACAACACTTGTATTCTTGTCGATGTCTTTTGAAATTAAATGTGAATGGTTTGGTTGCTTTCCAAATATATAAAGCATCATGGTTTTATTCTACACCTGGCTGGCTACGGAATTGCCTGTCATGAGGTCGGCGGCCAAGTATGTCCGTGACCTGCATCACACTGGATTTTAACGAGCGAACAACCCTTGGCGGGTTCAGTTCGGCCAGCCTGGGGTTCCTCCTGCTTCACCCAGGGAAGCACAAGGAAGAGGTTATTGCTTAGCCTTCAAAAGCATCTGAAGAGGTTAGGCTTTTCCCTGTAAAAAGCCATTGAAGGGGTTATTGCTAAGCCTTTAAAAGCATGCATGTTAAGGTTGTTGCTGATCCTGGAAAAGCATCTTTGAGCAGCTGGATTTTTTTTTTCCTTTTTGCTGCTGCCTGGAATGACGCCCTCTTTGGGCTTCCTTCGGTTGTGTGAGATGCCTTTCTTTCACTTTTTGCTCTCAAGTTTTTGTGAGCTAAAGAGTGGGGGGGGAGGTGGCATATCACACACATGATTACAGCTGATAGTGGATGCATTCAAGTAGCGGTAATGATCAGTCCAGGATATAATGGCACGCAAACGCGACAGCTGTCACGTCCGTGATCATTTACGTCCGTGCACTCAAGAAGTTACGCGATTGCCGTAATCAGAATCGTTACGTCCGACGTTTGGTTGGTTCCGATTCAGTATAGGCCGCAGGCTTTGTTCCTTGGGCCGGTGTAGAGCGCCGCGCCGGAAAGGCCTGAATTTCTAGAGTGACAGTCTTAGGTGACCTGACTTAGGTTCGGGCACAAGACTTTGGGGCGCAAAGCCTTGGTGGCTTGCGCAATATTCCGGTGCGTGACATTTGGCAGTTACGAATCTTTTGTATTGTCCAGACGGAATGATGTTCAGTCCATCGGACAAAGCTAGATACGCAGATCGTAGTGTGCGGTGTGCTGGCTCGCACGTGGCTGTCGAATAGACTTGCTCTGCATTTTGCTGGCAGTCTAACTGCACGTCAGGCGGCTTGCTGGCAAATGCGACAGCGCATGGATGCCGGGATTTTTGGAGGTATTTAGGAGCACAGCAGCGGCCATGGTGGTCGTTGTTCGCTCGTTACTCTCCCTCACAACTTGGTGTTGTCGTCAAGGGGTTTAATAGTGGAACAATCCGGAGCAGCCCCCGAGAGTGGTTGCAATGAGTAATTGTCATGAGATTGGTTGACGGAAGTGATAACTGTTTGGTTTCGTCAAGATGATGTGTGTATTGTGGGCGAGACTCGGGAAGGAACCCGGTCGTCGTTGGCCAGTGAGCCATAGCTGGGGTAAGCGGGATAGGTAGACAGGATAGGGGGCGCTAAAGGACACTGCCAGCCGTAAGCCAAGCGGAGCAGTGTGGCGTCACCCGAGGCCTGCTAGGTTATCAAGAACCGCTTAGCCTTATTTGGACAGTGACGCACAAGTACGACATTATACGACTAGACAACACTTGTATTCTTGTCGATGTCTTTTGAAATTAAATGTGAATGGTTTGGTTGCTTTCCAAATATATAAAGCATCATGGTTTTATTCTACACCTGGCTGGCTACGGAATTGCCTGTCATGAGGTCGGCGGCCAAGTATGTCCGTGACCTGCATCACACTGGATTTTAGGTGGC
>RPFO01001075.1:312500-370000 GCA_009746045.1 Mesostigma viride | reverse complement strand
GACGGCGATGGCGGCAGGTAGATCTCGCCAGTTTTCGCGCGAATTTCAGTGGCTGTTGGGTAGCACGACCATGATTAATTAATTAATTAATAGACCATGATGATGCGTTCAAAGGTTGATAATTAGGTTTCTACGAGTTTGTTGAGGTACTGGGGCAAAGGAAACGTAGTTTTTTCCAGTTTCTCACCCAACTTTCATGCGGAAACCCTGGAAACCGGCATACATATTATTACGTCAAGACTCGGGTCTGCTGCGGCACCATGCTTGGTATTTCCATGGTGTTTCGACTTCTTAACACATGTTTATTCATTCCGAACGCCCGGACTCTCGGCTAAACCGAGATTTGTGCAGACTTTTATTGGGTAGCTCCGGGCATGATGGTGCCTGCAAATAGCGTAAGGCGTGACCGTGGCTATTGCTACGGTATGCTGTATTTTCCTGGAAATGGCCTCTGCCACCGGCTCAATAGTGCTTGCAGGCGTAAGTATATCGTGTTTCTACCTAGTTTCTGCCAGTTTTCCACTTATTTCTACCGACCTCTGCCCAGCCTCTCTAAGACCGCCATCCTACTCGACGTTGCTTGCATGTCAGCCATAGCAGGTTGCAGTTGTGCAGTATTTAGGTGCTGTATACGTCGTCAAGCCGTGCATATATCGTGAGGATTGGATGTTGATGGTTTATACTGCGTTGATTGTGCAAGAAGATCAGCTGGGTGCCCATAATCATGGTGTATAATCATGTGTTGTTAGCATCTTGCCACCATTTGCTAGCATGCATTCCAGCGTCATCTTTGCCTGCATGTAAGCTCATGGATCACTCAACCTATCCAAGCCTTGCATTACACGTGCCTCTTTCTTTCAGTATTGCACGCGTTATGGAATGAAAACCCAGCACCTCCATTCCCACGAGGCATGTGCTCAACACGTTGTGAGAGTGGATGATGCTTTGGCTATGGCTGCCTGATTCAGTCATATTAGGTCATCCAGTCATGATGTTTGATGCATGTTTGATGCTGTATAACTTATACAACGCCTATGTTCAACGTTTTGACCCTCCAAGCTCACTATGGCCCCGTTTATGGGGCTCGGGTCGTTGCGTAATGTTGTCAAGGGCTCTCATGTTTCCCACTGCGTTGTACTGCGTTGTAATTGTGATGCTAATGAAAAATAGCTCCAGTGGCCCAATGGGCCTGAGTTTTGTTTCACAGAGCCTGCATATGTTGCCCATAGCTCGTGCAAGAAGCCAGATTTTTTTCATGAACCATTTGTGAATAAGCGCATGACTTGTGACCTAGGGTCAAGAAATCGCGGTCATGGTCAGACCCCCCTGTATTCAAACCAGTGTATCTCTCTAATGAATAAGCAGTTTGTAGGTCTGAGTAGCTCAAAAAATCCTTTGATTTATGGGCTTTCAGGAAAGTATATACATGACCATGAAAAAAAATTTTCCTTAGGTGCTATACGCGTTCTAAAAAAAGCTTACAACGCGATATATCGCGTTCTAATTAAAAAAACACGGGTTAATTAAACACTTGCTCCCGTTGGGGAGTCACGGAGTATCAACCCCGATGGATGGACGGACAGACGGACGGACGGACGGACGGACGGACGGACGGACGGACGGACGGACGGACGGACGGACGGACGGACGGACGGACG
This sequence comes from Mesostigma viride, assembly GCA_009746045.1. Taxonomy (NCBI): domain Eukaryota; kingdom Viridiplantae; phylum Streptophyta; class Mesostigmatophyceae; order Mesostigmatales; family Mesostigmataceae; genus Mesostigma; species Mesostigma viride. The sequence continues at coordinate 368,342 of RPFO01001075.1, read as the reverse complement.
GACGGACGGACGGACGGACGGACGGACGGACGGACGGACGGACGGACGGACGGACGGACGGACGGACGGACGGACGGACGGACGGACGGACGGACGGACGGACGGACAGACAGACAGACCGATGGATGGATGGATGGATGGATGGATGGATGGATGGATGGATGGATGGATGGATGGATGGATGGATGGATGGATGGATGGATGGATGGATGGATGGATGGATGGATGGATGGATGGATGGATGGATGGATGGATGGATGGATGGATGGATGGATGGATGGATGGATGGATGGATGGATGGATGGATGGATGGATGCACAACTAGCCATAAGCGACACATCACATATATCTAGGTTGTCAGTCTGTCACAAAATATCTAATAGATACAACATCAAATGAACCGAGGATAAGATCCAATAGATGAAGCCATGGAAAAAAGAGGAGTAAAATCTCACGAGGGTTGTGAATTGTCACTATCTCTCGTGTGCAATCATCACACGCACTGCACCATCCGCGCCAGATCCAAGAAGGCAATGGTAGCATGCCTCAACTCCGTCAGTATGCCATGCGGAAGCCGCCGATCTCCAAACTGCTCCCTCAGAATCGCCGGCGTCATGCCCACCACAGGCTCTCCTCTCGTCTGTGCCTCCTTGAGGATGACCGGCACGTGACGGAGGAAAGGGACGACCATGCTGCCGTCGCGGTCAGGCTCGTACACGCACTTCACCTCCTCAGGGACATCCTCTGCCGCCACGATGCGGGTGACCAAGTCGAAGAAGTTGGAGTCGTACATCGCCACCTCGTTGTTGGACACCTGGAAGTTTGTCATGAGGAAGGGGAGCAGCCGGGGCGCCCTGGTGTTGAACCGGTAGGGGTTGTAGAGGTCGCACTTGGGTAGGTACTTGTCCTGCTGTGTGTTGATGATCCGCTGCTTCGAGATCAGCCTGCGCGCCACAGGCAGAATACAGCCAGCATGGATCACACAAACGAGCAATGATCGATGCGAAGAGAACGGTGTCAGAGCCAGTTGGAAAACCGGGTCAGGCGGATCCCACACGCAAAAGGGAGCATCTGCCCAGTGGCAAGAGGGTGGCTTCGTCATCTGCTTACTACCAAGCAGAAAACATGCCAAAGTCCATACCCAGACATACCCTTGTCTCTTTGATACCCACTCAGCCATACTTTTCCAAGGCATAGGGAGGTGCGATACACTAACTGGTGAATTAAATCCAGGCTTGTGCGATGATGTTGGTGTCAGTGCATCATAGGGTGCGCAAGATTGTCGATGAGTTGGTTGACTTGTCCGCTAATATCGTTTGTTGGAACAAATACAGCATGGGGGATGTGATTATGGAAAGCACTGGAACCATTCACAACACCGCTTTGGGCGTGGGAGCCAGTGCAGTGACCGGGCCACAGCCAAGGCAAGCGGTAGCTACTCTGCCGTGTGGTACATGTCAGGCCCCGCCTCGGGTGCTTTTTTCATTAGATGGTGTGTTCCGGTTTGATGAGGCGCTTGCTTCTAGGAGCCACCAGCAGCAACACAAGAATATTATGCCAGGGAGCAAAGAGGAAGGCGCTGATTCACAAGGCTTCACAACGTTGATGTAACGCGCAGACCAACACGGAGCGGTGCCAAACTCACGTGGGCAGCATGTTGTGCAGCAGACCGTAGACGGAGCTGGCCGAGAAGAAGTCTGGCTGGAACGGCGGCACGATCATGTCGCACGAGCCGACCAGGATCTCATTAATGATGCCCGCGCTCGGCCCAAAGTCGCACACAAAGTACTTGATGCGGAGCTCCTTGCCTATCTCGTAAAGCGCCTTGCGGAAGCCCCCCAGCGCCATGAACGCATCCTCGTGCCCTGGCCCCTGGATGTTGACGATGGCCTGGTTGAGCCGCACCTCCAGGATGCTGTTCAGGTCCTTGTCGCCCGGCAGCAGGAACAGGCCTTCAGGCAGCGAGGGGTACTCTTTCCGCCCCTCGCTGTCCACCTTGCTCGCAAACTCCAGCACGCCCGTCGGCACGGCCCTGCCAAGGAAGCTGTCCATCAGCACGCGCTTCAAAGTGACGGGGAAGGGCCGCCCCGCGCGGTCAAAGTTGCCCTGACGGCACAGTTCCACAGGGTACTGCTGCACCACCCTGGCAACGGGGAACTTGGCCAGGGAGGGCTTCCGGGCCGCACGCACATTGGGCCGCGCGGGGCCCGCCACCGACGTGGCCTGGTGCTCCCTGCCCCCATCGGCGCCATCCTCATCGCTCTCATTAGCGGACAAGAAGTTGTTCTCGTCGAACTCACTGCCACTCTCCCCCTCCTCGTCCGTCGCCGCAGGCTTCTCCTGCCGGTTGAAGAAGGTGGACAGGTTGCATTGGGAGTCGCAGTCCACGTAGCACGTGCGGTAGCCCAGCGATCGCAAAGCGGCACCGAGGTTCGCGGCACAGCTGGTCTTGCCCACTCCGCTGCAATGCATATTATCACACCCACGGGGGGGGGGGGGGGCATGTATGCATGACCAGCAGGGTAAGCAGCAGCGAGGGGCGTCCTATATGGGGGGGAGGCGTGTGGGATGGGCCCATGGCTGCCCACCAATGGCTGGCAACCAATGACCGCATGGCTGTATGGAATCACATGCAGACAACCAGACAGCTCACGTGTGGGCAAAGACGAAGAATTGCAGGGCGCTTTCTTATTTTCCTGCTACCACCCGCTATGCGCCACCCTCCCCCTTGCTTGACACCCCACTTCCAACCTCCCTGCTGGACCTGTCTATGACATCTGCTCCTATGGGAATCGGGATGAAGGGGCAGCAGCGCCAATGCTGTCCCCGACCACAGCAGCGGCGGACACAGCCGCTGGCCATGCTGCACTTGGGAAACAGATGCCCCTTGGAGCATGTTACATCACAGCAAGTACAACCGCTGCACATGCGTCTGCCGAGCACTCCAAAGGCCAGCCGATAGTTCGAAAGGTGGCCCGGAGAGATTGGTGCACGTCACAGAAGCTTCGCTTGCAATGTTTAACTGGCATGCACGCCCCTTAATGACGGGCCCAGCTTGTGCTGCCCCTAAGTGCCGAGCCTTGCTGGGATAGGAGGCACCCTGGGAGTATATGCTGCAACTTAAGTAGCGATAATGTAGAATACACAAAGGACATGATGCAGTCTCACAAAAGGCGTGCTAAACCCACTTAGCCGATCTGACTAGTGATAGTCCTCATGGCAGCAAGGAAACCGTAAACAACCGCTGGGTGGCAGGTTTAGTGCACAGCTTGTGACGATGCTGCTATCAGAAGACAATAAAACCTTACTGCAATCCTTCATCATGACACTTGTACCCAAGCAAGCGGTACATCTGCGCAGCCATACACATGACGAAGGCTGCTGCGGCTTCGTACGCTACGGGCGAAGCGGGTATAAGGTACGCCAAGCGAAACCATTGGCAACGCGCAGGGGAAAGGTAATTAACTTCCTTCTTCTTCCATCCCCCGGCCCCCCGTTCCCGCCCATCCCCGCGCCTCCGATTACGGTCCGTCCTCAGGCCTTCTACCGCCAGGTGCACTGCATTCTAACTAGGCCAAACAAAAAAGCTACGAAAATCTAAAAGCTCTGTATGACGAGAGTTTGAAGTGGCACAGACATGTTGAAGGTTACATTAGCTACGCATGCCTGTTATCCAATGCGCAGGCAGTAAGAGAGAGCGTTTGGTTTCTTACCCTTTGTAATTAAAGCAGGCGATTAAGATGGGCGTTGGGTCGGCCGGAGTTTTCTCCAGGGATTCACTTCCTACATTTCCCCTTTTAGACTTCTTGGTCGGTCCCCCGCCAGTGCCAGCCGCTCCATGCTTCCCCATCTACCTCCTTCCTTTGCCTTATCTTGCGCCCTATCTCACGGTCACCTACTTCCGACGGACATGGCTAAGTCTATTACGGTCTGGCCGTGGGCGCATGGCGCGTCTGCAAGGCCTCCTAGGGCTCGGCTGGGGAATCCCGGAAAACAATGCGGAGAACCAGGGGAAAACTCTAACGATAACTAATAAGCCCCAAGATCCATTGGAGTGCAGTACGAAATATTCGAGTAAGAAGTCATACATATGGACCTGTACGAAATAACTTGTAGTATCCCTGTCAGATTCTCTCAGGAACTACTGTACTCAGGTGCATTACTGTGTGCATCGCCAACGACGCCAAGCCCAACCTTGTTTCTTTGCGAGATCACACTGGGACGCGGTGGTACTGTGGTAAACGTCTTCGTATTCGTGTGTTCTTCCTGAAAAAAATATCGAGCGTTAAGAGTGTTCATGGTCAACGACCTTTGAGGGGATGCCATTGGCGAGCTTCCAAGGCTGTCCGCTCTCCATTACTGTTTCGCCGATAGGCAGAAGCAAAGTGAAGCCATTGCAGGCTGTTGTCATGGGCGTCGCAAAGGAAGTGATTAAGGCGGGCAACGGTCCACAACCCCAAAAGGGCCAAAAGGTGAACATCATCTAATGCCCTTCTTATAATCCTAGATATGAGCATGTCTTTGTGTTGCTTGTGTCCTGCAAGCATAAAGAATGTTGCAAGCTACGCCATCGTACAATTTGTGTTTGGGTCTTGAGGCTTGGTCGACATGAGCATTCCTGGTTTGTGTGGCAATGTACCAATGCAACGTCTATTATTGTTATTCGCTGGTGGATGTTTCGTTACTATCGCATGCGATTGCCCATTTCAAATTTGGCATGCGTTTGCCGAGTCCAACGATGCGCGCGCAGTGTACAGCTTAGAGAAGCCAGCGAAACCATGCGAACATCGTCTTATCGTTGTTGCCGTCGGGGTGAACCATGAGTTCGATGTGATATGGCAGTTCATGGCAACTCGGCAAGAATGTGCGACCCTGACGACGATCCCTTTCCAAGCGTTGAGTTGTGCGCGACAGGTCACGGTGCACTGTACTGGGTACGGGAAGGACCGTGACCTCAGCAAGAAGTTCTGGTCCACCAAGGACCCTGGCCAGACCACGTTCTCCTTCAACGTCGGCATGGGGAGCGTCATCAAAGGTACGCTAGCGCTGCATGCTGTCATCACGCATGGGCGCGCATGGGCTGTCGCAGCATGTGAGGTCCCTTGATGGCAAGGGGCTGCACCATGTGCCGGCAGGTGGTGCTTGGGGCTCAGTGAGTACCGCAGATGGCAGCAGAAAGACAGGTACCTCGCGTGCCGTGTGCCCATTTCATGGCAAGAGCGCCGTGTATTGCCAAGGACATGCGGGCAGTGGCCGAGCTCCCCACCAATACCTGCATTGTTGTGCCTTCTCTGCCCACCCGTGCCGCGGCTGCTGGATAGGCCGCCGTGCCCGTGTGCTCGTGCTGGTTGTACTTGCTGGGTGCGAGCTGTAGATGAGGTACTACACTATCACACAAGTTGCTTCTTGTCGTGGAACTTGGTTCCTGGTGTTGCGTGGTCATGTTGATGGGGATGCTAGCTCTGTGGCTGCGACCTCTCTCATGGTCCCATGCTGCCACCTTCTCGCCATGCCATGCTGCAGCATGTCATTTTCCCATGAGCACTGAGGCATGGTGTTGGTCATCCCATTTTTTGCTGCCGCATGTCTGAGCGTGGTGGTGAGGACGAGCATGCGCATGCAGCCAGTGTGGGCGCCCCCACAAGTTGTGTGGCACTGCTTCACTTCTGTGGATGGGCTGCCACCTCCTGTGTACACCACGCACACTCAGCACACACACAGCACACATGCACGCACGGCCATTACGTTGGCAAGGGTCACCGTCTGCCTGCAATGGTCTTGCTGTGTCGTATCACATTCTGAACCTGCCCTCTGATGCCTCCACGATCGTGTGGACCCCCACCTGGCTGGCGGGCTGGTTGGCCGGCCGGCGGCCATCACGCTTGGTGCGCTCTGGCACCCTGCCGAACGTGCGATCAGGGTGGGATGAGGGTGTGCTGGGCATGCGCGTGGGGGAGGTCGCAAAGCTGACGGTAAGTCCTTGTGCAGACGCTAGCCAGATGCTTGCCCCATCATGTGTGCGCCCCTGCGGTGGGTGCTCGGCCACCATAGCTTGGCATCGGGCCTCTCTAAGCCACAGCTTGCTGTCACCCGAGGTCAGCTGGCTGGCTGTGGCCAATCTGCTTGGAGGTAGCAATTTGCGCAGCTCGCTTGCACGATGACATCGGAATCCATCATGGCCACCTTGTGCCGCGAGCGCCAATAGCTGTGGAGGAAGAACAATACCGTTCATGGATGGCCAACGTGCTGCGGTGTGTAGACCTGACCTACGCTTCGACCGCATGGAAGCAATGTGGTGCTGTCCTGTCATTTCTGGCCACATGGTCCCAATCCTCTTTTCTGAAGTTAACCTCGGCAGATTTTCTGCTGGCTTTTGATGGGCGCAAAATCTTCTGTTGTTGAGGAGGAGGCTTAGCGGGATGAGTGGTAGTATGTCGACGTGACATTGAGGTATGGGCAGTAGCGGGGCCTGCCGTGTGCTGAGCATGGTTGTCTCATTGATGGCTGTATTGCAGGGCTGGCACACAGTTGGATGGATGTCGTAGAGTGGAGTGCCACAATTTCCAGTCATTATTCTCTGTTTGAAATGTTCGTCGCAGCACATGGGTGTGCTGGATCCCTGCCAGATGTCCTGGCTATTCTTGGTACGATGTTTTGATTAGTGTGCATTGCTGGTGGGCCTGCTATCGCTGATCATAGTTCTTAGTGCTTACATCTGCATGCATACGCTTCCTGCTTTCATTTTAACAAGCGGCCAGCATCAAATTCCCAGTCGGGCTTTCCTAATCTTTCATGCACGTGTCCGAAGGCGTATATCTGAACGGTCGACAGCCTTTCCCTGTTTTTCACTGCTTCTTCCACAGTGCACACCGGACTATGCGTATGGAGCGGGCGGCTTCCCTGCCTGGGGCATCCAGCCCAACTCCACGCTCGTATTTGAGATCGAGGTGCTCAGCGCGCAGTAGAAAGCTTTGCATACTGCACCTCACAGGCGCAGGCATGGCTCGAGCAGGATCAATGACATTGTGGTTTCGATGCGACCTAGCCCTTCAAGCAGTCTGCAGTTATGCCGGCAGGGCAACTAGCCATGATTAAATTAAATTAAATTATAACATGACTCCATTGGGAGATCATTAAAATTAAAGTTAAATTATAACATGCCTCCGTTGGGAGATCATGTAGCACATATTCCTTGATGGATGGGTGGAGTGGAGGGAGCCGCGTAATCGAACTAACCTAACTCTAAGCTATTGAATTGAATTGAATTGTAACATAACTCCGTTGGGAGTATATGTAGCACATAGCCCTTGAGAGGGGGCATATGGCCTATCATACATCCTAAGCTACTTCCTGCAAGGGTGGGGATGTAAAGGACCCTTGCTCTAGGTGCACCAGGGCACTTGCATCCCCATGATCTTCAAGCTATGCCCAGCGAAGGGGGAGCCTGTCATGGGGGGGAAGATCAGCATAGCTATACAAAAAAGCTAGGGCATGGCGTCTCAGCAGAGAGTTACTCCCTGCATGGGCACAACATAACTAAATAAAGCTAGGCATCATCTGGAGGGTGGCTCATCATAGGCACACATGTACATGATTAAATAAAGCGCGTGGCTTAGCTGGGATAGTGCCTCTAGGAGGCGTACATGTACATGGCCACGGTCGATCTATTCTACACTACTACTGCTGTATTCCCCTAAGCTGGGGCGTCTGGAGTCGCTGGGGCCGCGGGGGGGGGGGGTCGCCTGCCAGGGCTTGTGGCCGACGTAGATGGCAGCCCCCTTCCAGTACACCGGCTGCCCCGCCTTGGTCTGCCGGAGCTGCAGGTAGGTCGGCCATAGCTCCCGTCGCCGTTGTTGCTGCGCCAGGGTCAAGTCGTCATCAAGGGTGAAGAGAGTCTTCTCGAGCCGCTTGCGGCGTCTGAGAAAAGAAATCTTGTCCGCCGGGGTCTTTAAGGTGAGATCCAAGGAGCGGGGGCGCCCCTGCCTTACCCCGCGCGCGGGGAAGGCGGTGGGCGACCAGCTCGATCTCACCAGTAAGGCCCATGCGATCAAGGATTTCTCTCTCAAAAGCACGCAAAAGCTTCTCGGAAGTCTCACCTTCCTCCATCTTGAAGTTCTTGACAATGACGTTGAGGCTGCGCTTGGCGAGCTCGGCCTCCTCGCGGAGGTCAAGCGTCTGCCGTTGAAGCTGGGCTGCGACGGCGGAGGTGGTGGAGGTGGTGTGTTGCTTAAGCATGTCCGCCCAGGTGGTGATGGGAGGAGCATCGCCGGCCAGGCCAGCCGGGGCTGGCTTGGCGGCAATGTCCTTCACAGCCTGGGCGGTGAGGCCTGCGGTGTTCTGCAGAACCTCGATAGCGATGGCGTTGTCCTTAAGACGCTGGTCGATGTCGCGGCCGTGCTGGGTGGTGATGGAGTCGGTGGAGGCGGAGGGGGGGGGGGTGGAGGCGAGGAGGGCGCGGCGGTGGCGGTGGGGATGGTGCCAGGGAGCTCAGCAGCCAGCGTGCGCACATTGGCAGCAATGGGCGACACGTGCTGTGAGAAGGCGTCGTGGAGGTGGCGGAGGAAGGTGGATTCGGTAACGGGGGCGGGTTGCAAAAGGTCGACGGCCGAGCGCTTAGTGATGGTAAAGAGAGCTGCGAGCTGAAGGCGGGGGCGAGGCCAGCCGGCCATATTGGCCGAAGAAGGGGCGTCAGCTGCGCGATCGGAAAACCGGCCGTCAGCTCCGTTGCGGAAAAGGTGGGTTCTGGAATGGAACTGCTCGCACAGGGCCAGCAGTGAGGCGTGGGACCCGTAAAACACGAGCTCCAGTAACTTGGAGCATGGCATTTTGAAAAAGGCAAGCCTGTTGATGTCGAAGGTGGCAAAGAGCCGATCAACGTCAAAATCTCGCTCAGACCAGCCAGGTTCGTCTGAGCGACTGCGCTTGGGATCAGGCGAGGCTGAGGGCGAGGCAGGAAGCCCGGGAGGGTGCTGGGCGACTACAGTGCGCGACTAGTGTCACCGTGCCGCCTGCCGGACCTGATGGCGAAGCTGCAGCCGGAGCTGCAGACGTATTTTCATTGCTGAGCGCAGCCGTCAGGCTGCGTTGCGTCGATGGGCGTTTGCTCATCGTATATTGCGTAATAGTGTCGGAAAATTATATCAGCATGTGCGTCTTAGAAAGACGAAGCGATTGTGATATTCACGACTAAATTCGGTGCTCAAACGTGAAAGTTATGAGCTCCGCCGTCAGCCATGGCTACCTCGTGGCTCGTGGCTCGTGGCTATAGGTAGCTAGACCTTTTCAGTGGTTTTCCATTTGCGGGTATTTCCTCGTAAATGGTGGGAGAGCGATCGCAGCAATGGTGCTCACCACTAGACACTCCCGGCCAGTTAGGCTAGAAACACACGCCCTGATCAAGCATGCTGTTTCCGGCCCCACCGTCTAGGTCATCTAGTCGCTCCACACGTAAGCCAGCCATAATTTCAATGCACAAGGATACACATTTCCATCACCATTCATCTTCATCATCCTGAACGACTCGAAAACGCGGAAAAGATAACGGCAGGCTCGAGCTACCATGGTCCGGATTCTCCCGATTTCTGGCCTGCGCTGGTTGTCTCTTTGATAGGCAACCCTAAAACTCTAAGCTATCTAGTCTAGAAAATCCTAACTACACTACTCATCAAAACGCCGCCTCCGCTTGGGGGGAGGTGGCTTGCCCACAGGGGCTGGCGTGTGAGCCTTGACAATCTTCTGCCACCGCGTCTTGTTCTGCATGGCAGTCCAAAGAAGGAGGAGAGAGTGGATTAATTAATTAATTAATTAATTAATTAATTTATTATAGGAACATAACTCCGTTGGGAGTATATGTAGCACATAGCCCAGAGAAGGGGCATATGATGAGCCTATAATACATTCTAAGCTACTTCCTAAGAGAGTGGATGCGGTGTTCAAACTGGGCTGGGTCCGCTGGGACCACTAGGTCGGCCAGCAACATCTGTGATCTGGGTGTAGTTTGTGGCATGTTTCCCTACCCTTTTGGGGATATGTCCTTGGGGCCAGGCCAGGTCAAAATATGCCGCCCTGGCTGGCCAAGCCGCTGGGGGCCGGCCAGACCGAGGGCGGTGTCGACGACCTGGCTGGTGCGAGCAAGATGTCCTACAAATGCTATCCTACGCTGCCTAATCTCGTCCGAAATACGAGGCATAATTCCTGATACAAAGATTCTAATGATCTACGCTTGGAAAACCCTACCTTCAGGACCTGTCGGCATGCATCCTGTAAACCGTGCCGTCTAGCTTAGCTGCCAGTGTGGGTGTGAGTGTCCACGCCTCGGCGCCATACGCGAGCACCGTGAGGACGAGGACCTTGAAGAGCATGCGCTTGCGGTGCTCGCCCAGGCCCTTCGAGCGCCAGTAGGTGTTGAGCGAACGGAGCCTGGCCCAGGCCAGGCCGATGCGGATGTCAACATCGTCGGCGGTGTCAGGGAGCATGCTCCCCAACAGTTTGAAGCGATCGCGGAACGGGACCTCCGTCCCGTCGAGCAGGCGCGGCAGCGGGAGATCATGTAGCACATATTCCTTGCTGGAGGGGTGGAGGTGGGCGAAGCCGCATAATCGAACTAACCTAACTCTAAGCTATCTAGTCTTTTGACGTTGCCAGATATAGATGTTGTTGTAGATAGATGTTGTAGATAGATGTTGTTGTAGATACAGTATAGATGTTGTACATAGATTAGACTGGTTGTCTCCTTGATAGATTAGGTCCCGGTAGGACTGTTTGCATCCATCCATCCATCCATCCATCCATCCATCCATCCATCCATCCATCCATCCATCCATCCATCCATCCATCCATCCATCCATCCATCCATCCATCCATCCATCCATCCATCCATCCATCCATCCATCCATCCATCCATCCATCCATCCATCCATCCATCCATCCATCCATCCATCCATCCATCCATCCATCCATCCATCCATCCATCCATCCATCCATCCATCCATCCATCCATCCATCCATCCATCCATCCATCCATCCATCCATCCATCCATCCATCCATCCATCCATCCATCCATCCATCCATCCATCCATCCATCCATCCATCCATCCATCCATCCATCCATCCATCCATCCATCCATCCATCCATCCATCCATCCATCCATCCATCCATCCATCCATCCATCCATCCATCCATCCATCCATCCATCCATCCATCCATCCATCCATCCATCCATCCATCCATCCATCCATCCATCCATCCATCCATCCATCCATCCATCCATCCATCCATCCATCCATCCATCCATCCATCCATCCATCCATCCATCCATCCATCCATCCATCCATCCATCCATCCATCCATCCATCCATCCATCCATCCATCCATCCATCCATCCATCCATCCATCCATCCATCCATCCATCCATCCATCCATCCATCCATCCATCCATCCATCCATCCATCCATCCATCCATCCATCCATCCATCCATCCATCCATCCATCCATCCATCCATCCATCCATCCATCCATCCATCCATCCATCCATCCATCCATCCATCCATCCATCCATCCATCCATCCATCCATCCATCCATCCATCCATCCATCCATCCATCCGGCATCCATCCATCCATCCATCCATCCATCCATCCATCCATCCATCCATCCATCCATCCATCCATCCATCCATCCATCCATCCATCCATCCATCCATCCATCCATCCATCCATCCATCCATCCATCCATCCATCCATCCATCCATCCATCCATCCATCCATCCATCCATCCATCCATCCATCCATCCATCCATCCATCCATCCATCCATCCATCCATCCATCCATCCATCCATCCATCCATCCATCCATCCATCCATCCATCCATCCATCCATCCATCCATCCATCCATCCATCCATCCATCCATCCATCCATCCATCCATCCATCCATCCATCCATCCATCCATCCATCGAAACGAGGGCTGGAAAAGGAGCTGGCACAGCTTCCCAGCGCCCAGCCCAACCCTCTCGCCCTCGCCATTGTTCAGCCGCCAGGCTTATACCCGCCCAACCCTCGCCAAGCGCCTCGCCTGAGCCCAAGAAACCATGCCACGATCGCCACAAATGGAGCAAATTCTTGCCCGGCGACGGAATGTTCTCCCTCCTCGAGTGGCAGCAGCTGTCGCCGCAGGAAGTCATCGAAGTTCTCCAGTTCCTCACACAGGAGCGGAAGCTCTTTGTGACCTGGAGAAGGGGGGCGGCTATCGACTACCGCGACACGTCCTGGCTCTACACCTGTGCCGAATCCCGCCAACGCGAGTCTATCTTGACCAGCTACTACCAGCGCAGCTTCGGCGACATCCACAGAGAACTTTGGAACGCACTCAACGCCCCAGCCCCCGCACAGCCGGCAGCCCCATCGGCTTCCTCCCTCTGCAAGGATGACATCCGCGCAGTGCTGGAGGAGCACGTGACCTGGCCGCTGGCCGAGAAGATGACCTCGCTGAACACCACGCTCAACACGGTCGAGGCCCGGGTCTCCAACGTGGAAACCAAGGTCGTCCACAAGCTACAACCACAGTTCACGGCGCTACACACCGCGGCGCAGGCTTCGGAAACGCATGCTGCACTTGTCTCTCGCCTTAACCAGGTGGAAGGCAAGTGCGGCGTGCTCATGAAGAAGCTTGAGGCCATCACCGCCCACACCAAGGCCCTGGCCACACAGGTCCCAAAGCTAGCGGAGCAGACGGCCACCATTGCCTCCCAGCCACCCCGGCAGGATGCTGGTGACCTCCCGCTCTCCTACGCGGACCTGCTGCGGACAGCGACCGCCTCCACCACCGACGCCATCGCCACGAAGCTCCAGGAGCTGGAGGACCACCGCCAGGCCCAGCAACGGGAGCGGTCACCGATCGCGCTCGCCGCGAGTGCCGAGTGGTGCTACGTCGCTTCCCCCAGAAGCCAGGTGAGACGTCAACCTCCCTTGCTGACGAGATCAAGAACCAGCTTCTTACCCTCATGGGCCTGGTAGGTGAGGTAGAACTGCGTGGGTGCCACCGCCTTCCCCACTCACGGGACAAGGCGGCCACCCCACCAGTCCTGCTCACCTTCCTCTCCCCTGAGGATAAGCAGCGGTTCCTCTCTCGTCGCAAGCGGTTGCACGACCTCACCTGGACGCTGGATGACGACCTAACCCCCGCTCAGCAACAGCAGCGACGCGACCTGTGGCCGGAATACCTCCGCCATAAGCAGGACCCCCAGAAGCCCAAGGTGTACTGGAGGGGCGGGGACCTGATGATCAACCACAAGATGTGGACGCCCCCAGCGGGCTAGAATAGCAATAGCCCTAGCTTGTAACCATTCGTAGTCACTGTCGCTAAGGCAGCCATGCCTAGAATGTTTGCCTAGCTGTGCCAACAAACCTAGTCACGTGCCGCCAACGCACGGTACACAACCAGCCATAGCCTTAGCCTAGTTCTAGTACAGCCATGCTACGCCCTGGCTATGTTCAGATTACTTGCCCACGCTCCTTGCTATGACATGCTCACATGGGTCTTATTGCACCCACAGTTTGCCGGATCGTTAGCCTGTCCTTTTAGCTAGCCGCGCCCGATTGCAGCTGTGGCATGCCTTTGGCATGAAGGAGACTGGGGGTCTCTGCCCTTTCTCCTGTAGTGCACACACAGGGATTAAAAGCACTTCGGTGCTCCGTGACTCCCCAACGGGAGCACGAGTTTAATTAATTAATTAATTAATCCATCCATCCATCCATCGGGGTTAATGCTCCGTGACTCCCCAATGGGAGCACGAGTCTAATTAATAAATAAATAAATAAATTAATTAATTAATCTAGTCTAGAAAATCCTAACTACACTACTCAGCAAAATGCCCCTTCCGCTTGGGGGGAGGGGGCTTGCCCACAGGGGCTGGCGTGTGAGCCTGGACAATCTTCTGCCATCTCTTCTAAGTTGTTCAGACTGCATAGCAATGATAGTGACTGAAATTTGGCATGATATCTTGGTGACCCAAATGGGCTAAACAGGTTGTTTTGGAAAGAATGGTGAGCATTGCATTATGGCAGGCGGGCAGGGGGGACACCATAAGCTCTGTGTGGAACATGCAACAGATACGTACTACCTACTAGGTAGTACCTGTAAATAACCGGCGGTTCTCAGAACTTTGCCACGTGCGCCTTTAGTTACTAACACCATAATAATGTCTCTTTGATAAGTACGTGCACCTCAAGATTCTATGCCAACGTGCCAACGAGCCCCGAGCCACGAGATAGTGCTCAATGGCTGACAGCTAGTGCCCATAACTTTCACGTTTGGGCTCCAATTTTTGCCGCGACTATCACAATCGCTTCGTCTTTCAAAGCTGATATATTTTCCCGAAGCCATAACGCAATATTATGATGAGAAAACGCTCCTCGACGCAACGCAGCCTCGCGGCTGCGCTGAGCCCTGAAAATGTGTCTGCAACTCCGGCTGCAGCTTTGCCCTCAGGCCCGCCGGAAGGCAGTGCTGCCACTAGTCACGCACTGGTGGTCGCCCAGGTCCCCCCTGGGCTTGCCTCGCCCTCTGCATCGCCTGAGCCCAAGCGCAGTCGCCCTGACGAACCTAGCTAGCTGCCGGTCCGAGCGTAACTTTGACGTTGAACCAGCCCGGCTATTGTCAACAGCCCCAATGCATATTCAAGATCCTGCAGCACGTGTTCTATGGGTGGCACGCCTCGCTCCTTGACGACGGTCCTGTGCCAGCAGCTCTGCTACCAGAACCGCCGCGCCCAGCCCGATGGCCGGTTTTCCCACCGTGTTATAAACCTGCCCGACTTCTCTCACCCCCGCCTTCAGCTCTGCGCTCTCTTCTCCGATCCCTCCTCGGGCGCTCAGTCGAAGACCTCAGGGCCCCCTTCCCCCTGACCGAAGCCACCTTCCGCTCCCTCCTTAATTAATGCTCTAACCGCTTGACATGAGCACTGTAAGTAAGTAAGTGCATGAACATGCACAGATCAAGGCATGCATGCCACGTGCGGAGTACCCGATGAGGTACTTTTCTAGACGTGGATACTTCACCTGCGAAGCCATGCAAGCTAGTGGCGCGACTCACTTGCCCACTGAGGTCTGGAGTCGCAGATAGCAACTCCGCGTCATCCGGACTATCCAGGACGACTGCATGTACGCTCGGCCATGATGACGGGTGTGGGGGTAGGTTGCATGAGCTAACGGCCCCCCATAGCCCAGGAGAATGTAAAGGCTTAATTTTCCCGTAGCCTGAGGGTATTTAGGGGCATAACCGGCAGGGTTCACCCACAACCCGCAGGCTATAGTGCCCGAGCATTAACAGCTCGACGCATCCTATCGCGCCTACAGCCTGAGCGTACCTGCTGCAGGCCTCCAGTCACAAACTGGAAGTAGCGCTGGAAAAGGCAGAGAAAGGAGGCACCGCTCCCTTACCGGCTTGTTGTTGTTGGAGGGGCCGCGCCCTGCCCCTTCTTGCCGGTACCGGGCTGCTCCAGCTTGTGCTAAAGCTTCCCCATGCTCATCGCGGCGCGGACTGCCGGAGATGCCAGCATTGCGCCACCCTCCTGGAATGGCAGCATCGCCGACGGAGTGCCCTTCCAGCCTGTCGACCCCACATCCACCAGCTGACATGCAGTGATCAGCTTCGCCAGGTACTCCGTACTCGGCTGCTCCCAGCTCCAGAATCACCTCGGAGCGTGGTGTGGCACTGTAACCAAACTCCGTGACCATCGTGTCCAGGATCACCAGCCATCTGCAGGATCATCATGCGCCGCTCCCCACCGGCGGCCCCCCTGCATCATTAGCATTATCGACGCACGGATGGACTTTCCCCCCACGCTCTCCGCATAGTCCAGCAAATTTGATGATCCTCGGCAGCGCACTGCCTCCAGCATGTTGCTCAGCAGGACCGGCACTGCATTCCCGCTCAGCGCCACTCCCTACGTGCGCGCCAGCCTGCCGGCAGTCGCCGCCGAGCTGCAGGGCTTGCAGCTGCTGGAGTCTTTGCCTGGTCAAGTGCTCAGCTTCAACACGGGCGCTATCAGGACGTCAATATCTCCGCCAGTGAGGGCGTTGCCGGGCCTGGTTGGAAAGCCACCAGCTGGGGCTGCATAGCCGTTTCCGTCCCCAGCAGCCGACCTATGTTTCGATCTAGGTCCGCCACGTCCTGGTCGGTCGCCCCAGGGGCGCCATCCTCCTCCCCACCGCCAGCCCCACCATGCGCCGCCCCTCCACTACCCCCATCTGCTGGAGGGGGAACACCCCCTCTTCCCACCGCACCTGTTGACGCTGGAGGATCCGGCTCTGCAATAGCCTCCCCCAGCTGCGCTGCTAGCACATCGACCAGGTCCTCCTCCCCATCCCAATCGCTGACAAAACCCCTTTCCTCCGATGCGTCCACGACGTTCTCGGCCGGCACGTCCCTGGTTGAGCTTCTTGATTCGCTCCAGCCAGCCCCAGCCCACAAGGATCTTCTGAACCGCAGTGGCTGCCTCCTTTGGGGTGCATCCCACCTTGGCTGCTTGCTTGAGTTTCACTATCAAAATTGCGGTATGGGGCTGTGACTGTCGTGGTCATGGTGGGTTATATTGCTCGATGTGTTGCCTTGCATGCGTTTTGTTTTTTGTGTCGTGGTTACGTGAGGTCCTCAGGCAAAAGAAACAACCTGCTTCCCTAGAATGGGAGCCCACCCTTTATATCAACCACCTGTCCAGCCAATGTTCACCTACGTGGGTGGCTGGGGTACAGGTGCCAGCACAAAAAAATAATTTTTCTGAAAAAAATATTTTGTCTTTTTGTGCTACACGGCGTTGCATTCTCCGCTCAGCAGGTTAGTCATGGATAAAATGATCATAGCTCACAAAATGAATGAATGACTGAAACAATGAATGAATGGCATACAAGTGCTCATTTACTTACTCATTTCTTTTAATTGGGCTCACATGCCTATCTCAAAAGTGCTAGCAATGGCCTCCCGAGATCAATCGGTGGTATACAGCCATGCACGCAGGCGTGAGTATGCGAGTCATGAACTCCGACCTTAGAACTAAGGAAGAATACCAATGAGTAACAATACCAATGAGACAACAACAATATGTACACCGTATACTTTCCAATCGTATGTACAGAGCCCAGACAGTCCTCGCCCCATTTCCTCTGCCCCACCCTCTGCTCTTACTGCATAAACAAGTGCGTGTATGCGCGCATAGCTTCACTTGGTTCTGGTTAACTCTGCACTGCCTGGCCCTTTTGAGACATCAACCACCAGCGCTGCGAGTTGCCTGAAAGCCAATTTAACCGCCTCCAGCTCGTCACACATGCTTCCTATGGCGGGTTCGTCAAGCCCCATAGCGGGGCAGCCCTGCTCTTGGGCGCTACGGAACACGGTCGGCACATGACGCAGGAAAGGGATGACCATCTGATAGTTCCCGTCCCTCTCATACAGATCTTGGACCTTCTTTGGCACGTTGCGGTCCTCCACGGTTTTCATGACCATGCCAAAAAACTTGGCATCCGCCTTGTCGACAACGTTGCCATTGGCCCTGAAGCCCATCATGAGAAAGGGGAGCAAACGTGGGGGGCTCGGGTTGAACGCGAATGGGGTGTAGGGGCTGTTGCCGCGCACGTGCTTGGCCTCCTGCTCCTTTATCGACGCGTGCTTGGACAGCACGCTGCACGCAGGGTGGGGAGAGAAGGGACAGCGATGACAGAAAGGAGACGTTCAGCAGCTGTTGGAACAGGGGCACCGCTAGCAAGAAGAATATCCGTTTCTCTCTACTGCAGACAGGAAGAAAAGCAAGATGATGAATGTGAACTATGCCCTGGGCAATCCAGGCCAGGCGAGCACCCACCACCAACCATCTCGCCAGAGCACCAGGGGAGCCCACCTCCTTACCTGGGGAGCAGTGTGCACAGCAGGCCTTGCACAGAGCTGGCCGAGAACACATCGGGCTGGAAAGGGGGAACGATGTAGTCGCACGAGCCGACCAGGACCTGGTTCATGATGCCTGCGCTCGGCCCAAAGTCGCACACGAAGTACTTGATGTCGTGTGCACGCGCAATGTCGTGTAGTGCCTTGCGGAACCCACCCAGTGCCATGAACGCGTCCTGCTGGTAGCGCATGAACATGTTGCCCATCGCCGACTGCACACGGCCCTCCACCATCGCATGCAGGCTCTTGTCGCCCGGCACAAGGAACAGGCCATCGGGCACGCGCGCACACCGCGCCGGGCCGCCCTCCCTCGCCAGCTCCATGATGCGCGTCGGCGTAGGCTTCAACGAGAACACGTCGGTCAGCACGTTGCGAATGGTGACCCACGGGCCGGGCCCAGCCCCCGCCAACAGCTCCGGTTGGGAAACATCACTCAGGCCACCGTCCGCGTCATTGCCCACAAAATACGTGCTGAGACGAGCACGCCCAATGCTAACGTGGGGGGGGGCCGCCGCGAGGTCCCCCCTCGTGTGCGCGTCCCCCCACGAAATGCCAAGGTCCCGGCCAGGTGCGGCCGCATAGGCATCATCCCGGCCGGCCTCCTCGGCTCGCTGCACCTGCGCCTGCGGCTGACTTAAGCGGTTGAAGAAAGTGGTCAGGTCGCACTGGGCGTCGCAGTCCACGTAGCACGTGCGGTGGCCCAGCTGGCGCAGGGCGTAGCCCAGGTTGATGGCCACCGTGGTCTTGCCCACACCCCTGGAGGGCAGGTGGTAAAGACCCATGCAAGAATGCAGGGCAGGGGTGTGAGACACATTCAGCAAACACCATACCATGTGTCATTCGTCCACCGACCACCTCGATTTAGCACCAACAACAAAGGATTACCAGCAGACACAGCCAGGGCTACCCTGCCGACCATGCACCCCGTTCGGCTGGACAGAAGGCACAGTCCACTTTGCGCACGAATGGGAAACAGACGAGATCACACAGATGGCGCGCCCGAAGAGGAGAAAAACAGGTCCTTATTCGCAAGTTGCTATTTAAAACTAGCGGTCCTTGCGGTCATGCAAACGACAGCAGGGTGTATGGAGATAGCAGCCACCCATGGTGGGCAAAACCTTCCAGCTGGGACACTAACCCAGCACCATACGCAATAAGTACGCAGGGTGTAGTTGTTGCAGGGTGTCGTTGGCCTTGATGCCAAAAACTATACTTCCATGTACAAACTACCTCACATGAACGGGCGGCATGCTTCATTAGACAGAGTAGGATGGCGCAGCTGAAACGCCTAGCTGTTTTCCAATTGTGGAGATACTGGCTCAACCATGGTCAGCGAGGACGCACCCCTTGTAATTGTAGCAGCCAATCAGGACAGGCGCGGCCCCTCCCTCGCCGGTGACGGGCGGAACCACGTTTTCTGCATTCAAGGGAGTTGCCGTGGGTAACTTACTTCCGGGAACCCCTCCCAACTCGCGCTTCTTCTGAACCGTAAAATCCACACCTCTGTCTGCCCTCCGTTTCAAGTCATCGTGCAAGCGATCACGATCTTCTTTAATGATAGCATTCATAGCTAGCTCCTCGTGTTCGGGGGAAAACGCCTCAAAGCCAAAGCCTGTATTTCCGCTTTTTGGGCAGCTTCAAAAACTCCGCCGATGCTCCCTTCACGGCCCACAAGTGTTTTAGGCAGAGAGGTGGTGGTGGGGCAAATATCGTCTCAGCACTTGAGAACGAAAGCTCATCGCGAAAAGGAAAGCTATGCTGGGATTCACAGAGGGAACCCTAAAGGGATTTTGCGGACCTTAATCCTCCTTTCATTTCAAGGACTCCAAATCTTTCAGGCACAAGGACAGCGACGGTGGTCGTGGGGGTCAGACAAAGCAAACTGTAAACCGATTTCGATTTTCACGTCTAGGCAAATGTTGGACTTGCCTTGGACTTGCGACAAAAACGCTTGATTTCTCCCGTTTGGCGTAGCGCGTGAAGCCAGCGCGAAACCTCTCATGCGAAAATCGGTGGCGGTGGAGTGTTTGCTGATCAGGCGTGGCAATCACCGCCGGATCCTGCACGCCTTGTCCGTACTTCCACTTAAGCATTTTCTGAACAACGAGACGTTCACCTTAGAAGCCTGCGGCGTGGGCAACAACAACAACAACAACAACAACAACAACCTTAGAAGCCTTTCTGAGCTCCAACTGAGTACCGGCAGCGTGCGCGCCTTGCCGCGCGTGGCAGACTGTTGAGTTTATTCCCGCGCCAATGGTCCGACAGGGTGATTAATACAGTACAGTAGTGTAGTGGATCCAACGGCACGCTGTGGGGAACAAATTCGACTACAGTACTGTTATGACAGCGTGGGAAACAACTGAACTGAACTGAACTGAGCTGTTATGACAGCGACCGTGAGGCAGGGTGACCAGGCATACGACGCGACGTACTTAACTACTTAAATAACAAGTACTACCTAACAACAGGAGCCCTCTGTGCCTTTATTACCCTGCAGCGGTATGAGGTGGTTACAGTAAGCCAAGGTTAGCAAACGTCGCCCCCGCGCTGAGCCGCCGCTTAGCCAAACGCTTTGGTCTGCGGCCACGCGACGTCGCGCCTAGCCCCGCAACTGCGGCCGCGCGGCACGTCATGCAAGCCCAGGAACTACTAGCGGCCTCGCGTACATTTATTTCGCGCACGGTTCAAAACCCCAAGGCAGGCAGCAGCTAAGCACTTCTCAAGCGTGTCTAATGTTGAGTTGAGTTGAGTTGAGTTGAGTTTATTCCCGCGCCGGTGTACCAACAGGGTTATCAATGTCGGTTATCAAGTAACGTGCGTGTTTGCAACTTGCCCGTTGAAGCTCTACGCCGGACTGCCGGAGCCATTTTTCGGAAGAACCTCACCCTTCTGCTTGCAAATGAGGGACAAATTCGGTGGATGGATTGACGGATTTTATCCCCTATCTAAACATATAGATATCTTTTCTCACCACTAGACACTCCCGGCCACAAGACTGCATTTATTAAGCCCAATACGCAGGTACAGTACCATTAAGTACAATACGCAGGTACATAAAAGCGCAGGTACATATGCCCGAGAGTATGCCTAATAATGTCATGACTGGGAGAGAAAATCGGGATTACTACTAACAGGCAAATAGCTTTTTTTTTTTAAAAAAAAAGATAGTATGTGTGCTTTTGTCAACTGTGGCATTTCCCGTTGGATCCCCTGATTCTGCCTCGAGTTGAGAAGCGCATTCCCGTCTTTCTCTCGACTTCCAGGCTTTGCAGTCGTTTACGGCTTCCGCCACAAATTTGGACTAACATTTACCTTCGGTTTCCCTCCCAGCGCGGTTTCAGAATTAAGTGGCTGGTTCTCTGCGTGTTGATGTGGCGTTTGAAGCGCTCATCGAGTAAGAAAATCATGGCAAGTCTTATAGTTCGCTCGAGAAGGTTCTACGTACTCACGAGTTTTTAAGTGCCGTCAACTTTTGCTGGCGCGCTCACTACAAGTCCGCAGAATATTAGTTGTACCATGATCACGCTTTCATCCTCCCAGGTGACGCTGTACCAGATCTTTGCCGCCCCTGGCATAGGCGCCCATGTAATGGGGTTTCTTTCCATCCCCGAGCGCGTGCAGGTGCGGCGCACATGCCGCGCGTTCCTATCCGCAGTCGACCAGACGCTGCAAGGTCTAACCGAGCTGTTCGGCGAGGACGTGGCCTCGAGCGAGTGGCGGCCTGGTACCCAGGGTCTGCGCTGGCTTGTAATCAAGTGCCCCAATTTGCGGACCCTGAGCGTGGCGTCGAGGGAAGATCACGAGGAACCCTGGAGGGAGAGGGATCGATTCTCGCTGACCTGGCCCACGGTCGAATTGCAATACATCCAGCCTAGGGTGGTGTCCCTGGGCGACATCGCCCGCACCTGCCAGGGTCTCACATACTTGAACGTGGCCGGCTGTTCTGAGGACGTAACGGGGGCTGGTATTATGGCGATTGCACGGTCCTGCCGCGGCCTGGAAGCGTTGGACGTGTCCGACTGCCATGTGGGGGATGCAGCCATTCAGGCGGTGGCGGAATCCTGCCGGGGTCTGCGTCGGCTGGCTGCCTCATGCATGTGGAGTGTTACGGATGCCAGCCTGGTGTCTCTGGGCCAGCACTGCCCACAATTGGAGGCTCTGGATGTGGATTTTGCCGGCGTGACGGATGAGGGCGTGATCGCGATTGCAGGGGGTTGCCCATGCCTGCGCCGCCTGGTCGTCGCGTGCAGGGTAACCGATGCTGCGATTAGCCAGGTGGCGGAGCATTGTCGCGAGCTGGAGCATTTGGGTGTGGAAGCGTGCAAGAGCGTGACAGATGCCAGCATAAAGACGATCGCAGCAAATTGCCCCCGTTTAAGGCGGCTGGACGTGCCAAACACGGGCATCACGGACAACAGCATTTCCGTGCTGGCGGGAAAATGCACCGAGCTGCGTCGCTTAAACGTGGCGGAGACAGGTGTCAGTGATGCCGGCATCTCGGTGGTGGCGGCGCATTGTGCGCAACTGGAGTACTTGGACGTCAGCGAGTGTGACAAGGTCACCGATGACAGCATTACGCAGGTGGGGAGGAGATGCGCACACCTGCAGGCCTTATTGATTGGGTCGTGCATGAAAGTGGGCGACGCTGGCATCGGCATGGTGGCCAGGAACTGCGCAGGGTTACGGAAGCTGGTGATCCGGATGTCTGGCTACACCGATGCTGGCATAAAGGCCATCGCGCGTCACTGTGGAGAACTTGAATACCTGGACATGGCGCATGGGGGCAGGGACGGTTGCAGTCTTGTGGCGCTTGCGAAAGGGTGCAGGCAGCTGGAGTACTTGGACATTTCGATGCTGAACGCGGTCAGCGAGAGATCATTCGCTGCGATTGGCCGTTACTGCACGGGCCTGCGCGTTCTGCGGGCGCGCTACCAGAGGTCGAAGGAGACCCTGTGGGCGCTGATCGAGAAAGTTGGGCCGGCGCTCGAGGTGCTGGACCTCTCCAATAGCTGCGTCACGGACAAGGCCATCGGCTGGATGGCAGTGTGCTGCCCCCAGCTGCAGGTGCTGATTCTTGATAATTGCCACGTGAGGAACAAAGGTGTTCGGATGATCGCAAAGGCGTTCACGGATCTGCGGCACCTGAACGTGCTCGAGTGCGACTTGACGGATGACAGCATCTCTCTGCTCCCTGATGACTGCGACGTGATGTGGTCGGACAGGGACGCGTGATGTGGTCGGTTCGAGACTCTTACCGGGGAACAAATGGGTGCTGAGGGGAAGGGTGCCAAGACGAAGGCTGCCAACTCACTGCCAAGAGGAATTAACTAGTTAAAAAGCACGTAGACCGCGTCACGTGGGTAGCAGTAAAGGAACCTTCAACCCCTATACACTACGAGAAGGAGGGAGGGCGCCCTAGCATCTTCTTTGTGTTTGATGATTTCGTTAGCATGATGGTGACCAATGGCGTTGGACATGTCTAGCTGTGTGCGCTACCATTATTGCTGATTGATGGCGTTGGACATGTCTAGCTGTGTGTGCTACCATTATTGCTGATTAATGGCGTTGGACATGTCTAGCTGTGTTCGCTACCATTAGTGCTGATTAATGGCGTTGGACATGTCTAGCTGTGTGCGCTACCGTTATCAAGGAGACAACCAGCGCAGGCCAGAAATCGGGAGAATCCGGACCATGGTAGCTCGAGCCTGCCGTTATCTTGTCCGCGTGTTCGAGTCGTCCAGGATGATGAATATGAATGGTGATGGAAATGTGTAGCCTTGTGCATTGAAATTATGGCTGGCTTACGTGTAGAGCGGCTATATGACCTAGACGGTGGGGCCGGAAACAGCTTGCTTGATCAGGGCGTGTGTTTCGAGCCTAACTGGCCGGGAGTGTCTAGTGGTGAGCACCATTGCTGCGATCGCCCTCCCACCATTTACGAGGAAATACCCGCAAATGGAAAACCACTGAAAAGGTCTAGCTAGTCAGTCATTACGTTAGCCATGCCATGATTCCAAACGTCCAAGAACTGCACACGGTGCAAAGCCAAAAATCCGGGGGACAGCACTTTCAAATGTGCGGCGGGAACCAAAAGCCCGCGTATGCCAGAAAACATCGTGTTGCTGCAGCGACGCGACGATGTGGACGACGAATCCAGTGCCAAGCTCGGAACGGAGCTTGATGAGCCACGAGCCACGACGTAGCTGGCCATGGCTGACGGCGGAGCTCATAACTTTCACGTTTGAGCACCGAATTGGGCTGTGAATATCACAATCGAGCTTCGTCTTTCTATGACGCACATGCTGATATAATTTTCCGAAGCTATTACGCAATATATGGCGAGCAAACGCTCCTCTGCGCAACGCAGCCTGGCGGCTGTGCTCGGCCCTGAAAATACGTCTGCAGCTTCGGCCGCAGCTTCGCCTACCAGCCCAGAACTAGGCAGCGGCGCCACTAGCCAAGCCCTAGTGGTCGCCCAGCCCGGGCTCGCCTCGCCAGCAGCGTCGCCTGAACCCAAGCGCAGTCGCCCTGCCGAGCTTTTGGACGAGTACGACTTTGACGCCAGCCAGCCCGGCTTTTTTGACAAGCTCACCCACGATCGCATCCTGGCCTACGTGTTTTTCGGGACGCACGCCTCTCTTATTGAACTGTGCAAGCAGCTTTCCCACCAAGGGCGCCTCGTCAATGCCTTCCTTCAGAGGCACCATTTCGACAAGGACGTCCTCAACGCCCGCCGCCCCCACCTTCAGCAATTCGCTCTTTTCTCACTCCTTGGACGCTCCATCGAGGAGCTCTGGCCCCCCAAGCCCCTCACCACTGCACCTTAACCGAATTCTCCATCCGCTCACTCCTTAGGGAGGCCCTCGAGCAGCACGTGGCCCCCATCGCTGCAGATCGATGTGGCGGCCATGGGCAGCACGCTGACTGCCGAGCTCCCCCTCCTCTCCACCATCTCCACCGCCACCTCCACCCTCCTCGCCTCCTCCGCCGCCACCACCCCCTCCTCCGCCGCCATCACCGCCCAACTCCGCGACATCGACCAGCGCCTCAAGGACAATGCCGTCGCCATCGAGGTCCTGCAAAATTACACCGCAGGCCTCACCGCCCAGGCGGTGAAGGACATAGCCGCCAAGCCAGCCCTCGCTGGCCCGGCTGGCGATGCTCCTCCCACCGGACAGTTGACCGGACAGGGTTAATTAAGCAACACACCACCTCCACCACCTCCGCTGTTGCAGCACTGTCAGCTCCAGTCCAGCAGCAGCAGCTCGACCTCCGCGAGGAGGCTGAGCTCGCCAAGCGCAGCCTTAACGTCATCGTCAAGAACTTCGACATGGAGGAAGTTGAGAATTCGGTGAAGCTTGCACGTGCGTTTGAGAGCAAAATCCTTGATCGCATGGGCCTTCTTGGTGGACCTTAAGCTGGTCGCCCACCGCCTTCCCCGCGCGCGGGTTAAAGGCAGGGGCGCCCCCGCTTCTTCTCATCTTTAAGAGCCCAGCGGACAAGATTTCGTTTCTCAGCCGGACGCCGCAAGCAGCTCGAGAACACTCCCTTCACCGTGGACAACGACTTGACCCTGGCGCAGCAACAACGGCGACGGGAGCTATGGCCGACCTACCTCCAGCTCCGGCAGACCAAGGCGGGACAGCCGGTGTACTGGAAGGGGGCGGCCATTTACGTCGGCCACAAGCCCTGGCATGCGACCCCCTCGACCACCGCGGCCCCAGCGACTCTAGACGCCCCAGCTTAGGGGAATACAGCAGCAGTAGTGTAGAATAGTTAGACAGTGGCCTTGCTGTACATGCACGCCTACTACAGGCACTATACCAGCTGACTTATGAACATTAATTAATCATGTACATGTGTGCCCATGACGCGCCACACACCAGATGATGCCTAGCTCTATTATTTAAGTTATGTTGTGACTACGCAGATGTAACAAGCAAAAGTGATTTGTTGTTACATCCTTTGTTTTGTGAACGTTTGGCGTTTATTTGAGGACTTTTGGATCAGTCTTGAGAAAGTTATGAGATTTCTAAGGCGGTGGTACTTGGAACTTAGGCTTTGTCAACCGACTGTCAGGAGCCCTCATTGGTCGTGACCTAATCCACGTGGGGCTATAGTTTGTTGGTCGGTACTACCAAGTCTTATTAAATGATCCTGTGGGACTTTAGTGCTTACTACAGATCTAGGATCTCACGAATAGATTCTGCCAGGCTGATTGTGGTGTTGTTCTGTTTTGTGTGACTAGGATGGATACGAAGATCTGGTTGAGAATTCCATGATTCTGATTGGTTCCTTTCAGGCTAATAAGGTTGAGGCAAGTTCGACAAGCACGTCGATATCATGGACGTGGGGTCGCCATTGTCACTACGTTGGTTTTGATCCATCATGGTATAATAAAGCTTGTCTTTGTTGTCCATTCATAAAGCTCTTTGGTACTAGACTACTTGCAGTTCTCTTTGGTACTAGACTACTTGCAGTTCTATTAATTAATTAATTAATTACTTGCAGTTCCACAGAAGGCGTCTAGGGCACACGCTTGTCGTTGTGTCTACAAGGGGTTGTGGTTCCTTTAATCACGTCGCTGTGGAATCTTCACCTCAACGTTGCATGGATACTTGAAGTTCTGTGACCCAAGAAAGCAACCCAGGTAAAAGATCTTTCGTATTGGACTATGGATGATGTTGATGATCATTTTTAGTCGTTACAGCAGAGAGCCACTCCCTGCTGAGACGCCATAGCTCTTGTATAGCCATGCCCTCGCTCTTGTATAGCCATGCTGATCTTCCCCCCCTACTGACAGGCTCCCCCCCTTAGCTGGGTGTTGCCCGAGACTCTGGGGGGTGCAGGTACGTGCCCTTGGTGCACCTATAGAGCAAGTGTCGTTTACATTCCCACCCTTGCAGGAAGTAGCTTAGAATGTATTAAAAGCCATATTGCCCCTTCTCTGGGATAATAATGTGCTACATATACTCCCAACGAAGTTATGTTCCTAATGGGGACATGACACCGCCCAAAAGGGCACTTTTCTGGAAACCATACCTAGGCATGTGATAAAAATCCAGTTATGATGGGGGACCATAAATATTATAAAAAAAAAAATTTCCAACCACTTGGGGGGGTACTACCCCCCACCATGTGACAGTTATGTGCTAAATTAAAATAGAAAAAGACGCTATTTTTGGCCGATTTTCCCTAGAACAATGGGCAAACCCAATGTGGCCAAATCATATATTCCCATCTAATTGCAACCCTTGCCATTAATTCCAGCTAGTTTGCAGGTCAGAATAAGCATGTTTAGACACATTGAAATAATTTAGCCCAAAACACGTATTTTTTGGTGCCTAAAAAAATATATCAAATCATAGACACATGCAATGGGGTCAAATCTCATATTTAAAATTGGCCCAGGGTTGCATTCACACAGCCCCAAAGTTTCAGCTCATTCTGACCACGTTTACCCACATTGAAATATGGTCATGTGAAAAAAAAAATTGATCGCTTTTTGTGGTTTGGAGCTCAAACACCACCACAAAGACACCCTTGCCCACCACAAACTGGGCCAAAACAAGTGCATTTAATTAAATTAATGTATCACGAAGCTTGCCACCAAATTACAGGTCATTCTGACCTAGTTTGCCCATATGTAACGACTAAAAATGTTGTGTTTGCAACAGCCTCAGTTTCAACATTGATGTGAAAAGATCTTTATACCTGGGTTGGAGTCGCGACAGATAACTTCACGTCCAGAGAAGCAATGAAGATGGATCTTCAACAGTTAAGGGAATGAGTCCCCACCCTTGTCAGACACAACAGACAAGTTATATCCAAGTCGACTATCTGTTGAAGTTATAGTTGACTTTTGGCAAGGGTTGTTTGATTGATGAAACAAGGAAACCCTTGAATTACACCATAGCTTTAGCTTTCTTACACGCACACATGCACAGCCGCCACAAACAGGATAAAAGTCATCCTGCATGCAGAGTCGGCTCAACCCTAACCCGGAAGGACCAATCAAAAGTGAGAATCACTCAAGATAAGATCTTAGCTTCCGAATCCTCCACACAACACAAAGCCAGCACATACGGAATCTCCATGACCTGGAACCAGATCCACCAGGTACAACGGTATTAAAGAGAATCTATGACTGACTGAACAAAACCATGCAAAGTACCCTACGTGGATCAGGCCACGACCAATGCTCAGGGTAGAACAATAAATTCTACAGATCTCAGCAGGCCCAATATCCATCAGACGTCGAAGCCTCCTAACTTCCCAAATAATTGTCCTAAAGAACTCATAATAAGATCAACAGTAGGAAAACTTTGGATGTGACATTTGGTTGTTACACCATATTACATCTTGTTATAGCTGCCAGCCTGCATGCTTGGTGCACCATGACATGAGGCAATACCATGAGCACATTCCTAAGCTTGCCCCCTGCAAATGGGGCAGAACCACGAAAAACAAATGCTAGATGCTTGAAGAAAACAACCGCCAACTCTTTAACCATTATGAGCAGGTATGACCGCTTGCGGGAATCACTCATAGCCAACACCATGTCATGACGCTTATGGATAAACGGTGCATCCTTCATAGCCATAACCACCTGATCCCTGTCATCTAGGAAGTACAAGCCATGTTTAATGGAGGCTAAACAGGTGGGGATGTGATAAGTAACTCGCATATTCTCACCTTCCATACAACAACCTTGTTTTCCAGCAGGCTGAAGAGCCATGACAGGCGTTTATGAGCTCGCCAGCTCCTTGCAACGGTGATGCCGCTCCCAGGCAGCTAGGGTCCTTGACTACGCAATATAGAATGTCTACCGTGTGAAAACCTCCATACAGGAAGCGTAGCAAAGCCAGATAACTGCCCGATCAATTCTGGGTAGCTTTAGGAAGCATGGCATACGCAGCGTAAGGAAAACCATTGAAAGCTGCGGAAAATCTGATAGCACAACTGCAACAAGTGGAGAACAAAATAGCAAGAAGAAACCAGAAACGGCGCCAAAAGTTTCATGCCAGGTTCACCAAGAGCGCAAACAGACTGGGCGGTGACATGCGGCAAATCAACGTACCACGGTCGGCATTATTTCCTACCCAGGCGCGCAAGAAAAGCCAGCCATGCAGCCATGGATGGATTAACCGCGGATCGCGCAGGCCTGAACGAAATCATTTTAGAAATGACAGGAAATGGCCGCAGATCGAAGACGCTTAGGTTATTTTCATGGTGTCCGTTACTAAACGGCTCTTGCTGCATCAAAATGACCCACGAATATCGAGTTCTACCGTCGCAGGCACGCATGCTAGATTATTCATCGCGGCCAAATTGTTGGATGAGACCCCCGTGCAAATCTGTACCAACAAAGGCAGCGAATTTGCAAATAGTGCAGATCTGGCTATGAAACATCATAATAGAACATCACTTTTAACCATCGGCTTAATTTTTCGGCCTGTCGCCCGCCGGATTAGCCATATTTTAACGGAACGCACGTCGCCATGGCCACCTCCGCACGGTGCGCGCACTGTGCACCACAATTTCACGGTCCGTCGGTACCGTCCCGACTTTTTTGGCGCCAAAAAAGTCCCGGGTGTCATGTCCCCTTAATTAATTGGAGCTGGCCATGGCGACGTGCTTTCAGGAAGACTTGAAAAAGATAGCTCACGGAATGCAGAGAAGCTGTGCGACGGTGAGTTTATGATGTTACTTCATTGCGGAGTTTCTGCG
Organism: Mesostigma viride; assembly: GCA_009746045.1. Classification (NCBI taxonomy): domain Eukaryota; kingdom Viridiplantae; phylum Streptophyta; class Mesostigmatophyceae; order Mesostigmatales; family Mesostigmataceae; genus Mesostigma; species Mesostigma viride. Next base: position 338,674 of record RPFO01001075.1, on the reverse strand, counting down.
TTTCGCAGTGTTGATGATTTTATTGATGGCCATCGCCACGGGGGTCCAATATGAAATTTTTGTTGAGAGGAATAAATTAGAATACACGTTGGTGGCGATGATTGTCAGGTGTTATGGGCTTCAATTCAAGGATGCGTTTAAATTGTTGTTATCAAAGCTTTCAAAAATTTCATGTTCGCAACGATCGAGGACCTGTACCTCGGCATGCCATATATCACCAGCACCATTATAAAGCAGCGGCGCCTGCAGCTAGTAGGGCGCACTTAGCTCACACCAACCAGGTAGACACCTCACGTGGTCCCCCCGCGGGACTGCGCAGGCCCAGCTCAGCCTGGCCGGCACCTCCTTACATGGGCTGGGCCCCGTGATGCTAGACGCCGCAAGGCCCGCACCTTCAAAGAACAGCTACAGTTGTAGAGGACATGCGGGGCCTAGGCCTCTCCGTGATTTGGAAAAAGATTATCGATGGACAAGGCCAAGTGGGCCCAGGTCATAGAGGACAACAAGCCCCCTAGCTCCCGTGTGGAAGCGCCCGCGTGTGCAAACATACGGGAAGCACGCCAGACGGCAGGTCCCCTAGCTAGGGTTAAGAGTTGATGTTGATAGATTTTGTAGATAGATATCAACAAATGTTGTAGATAGCTGTTGCAGATTAGACAGGTAGTAAGTAAGTAAGTAAGTAAGTAAGTAAGTAAGTAAGTAAGTAAGTAAGTAAGTAAGTAAGTAAGTAAGTAAGTAAGTAAGTAAGTAAGTAAGTAAGTAAGTAAGTAAGTAAGTAAGTAAGTAAGTAAGTAAGTAAGTAAGTAAGTAAGTAAGTAAGTAAGTAAGTAAGTAAGTAAGTAAGTAAGTAAGTAAGTAAGTAAGTAAGTAAGTAAGTAAGTAAGTAAGTAAGTAAGTAAGTAAGTAAGTAAGTAAGTAAGTAAGTAAGTAAGTAAGTAAGTAAGTAAGTAAGTAAGTAAGTAAGTAAGTAAGTAAGTAAGTAAGTAAGTAAGTAAGTAAGTAAGTAAGTAAGTAAGTAAGTAAGTAAGTAAGTAAGTAAGTAAGTAAGTAAGTAAGTAAGTAAGTAAGTAAGTAAGTAAGTAAGTAAGTAAGTAAGTAAGTAAGTAAGTAAGTAAGTAAGTAAGTAAGTAAGTAAGTAAGTAAGTAAGTAAGTAAGTAAGTAAGTAAGTAAGTAAGTAAGTAAGTAAGTAAGTAAGTAAGAAGTAAGTAAGTAAGTAAGTAAGTAAGTAAGTAAGTAAGTAAGTAAGTAAGTAAGTAAGTAAGTAAGTAAGTAAGTAAGTAAGTAAGTAAGTAAGTAAGTAAGTAAGTAAGTAAGTAAGTAAGTAAGTAAGTAAGTAAGTAAGTAAGTAAGTAAGTAAGTAAGTAAGTAAGTAAGTAAGTAAGTAAGTAAGTAAGTAAGTAAGTAAGTAAGTAAGTAAGTAAGTAAGTAAGTAAGTAAGTAAGTAAGTAAGTAAGTAAGTAAGTAAGTAAGTAAGTAAGTAAGTAAGTAAGTAAGTAAGTAAGTAAGTAAGTAAGTAAGTAAGTAAGTAAGTAAGTAAGTAAGTAAGTAAGTAAGTAAGTAAGTAAGTAAGTAAGTAAGTAAGTAAGTAAGTAAGTAAGTAAGTAAGAAGTAAGTAAGTAAGTAAGAAGTAAGTAAGTAAGTAAGTAAGTAAGTAAGTAAGTAAGTAAGTAAGTAAGTAAGTAAGTAAGTAAGTAAGTAAGTAAGTAAGTAAGTAAGTAAGTAAGTAAGTAAGTAAGTAAGTAAGTAAGTAAGTAAGTAAGTAAGTAAGTAAGTAAGTAAGTAAGTAAGTAAGTAAGTAAGTAAGTAAGTAAGTAAGTAAGTAAGTAAGTAAGTAAGTAAGTAAGTAAGTAAGTAAGTAAGTAAGTAAGTAAGTAAGTAAGTAACTAAAGTAAGTAAGTAAGTAAGTAAGTAAGTAAGTAAGTAAGCTAGTAAGTAAGTAAGTAAGTAAGTAAGTAAGTAAGTAAGTAAGTAAGTAAGTAAGTAAGTAAGTAAGTAAGTAAGTAAGTAAGTAAGTAAGTAAGTAAGTAAGTAAGTAAGTAAGTAAGTAAGTAAGTAAGTAAGTAAGTAAGTAAGTAAGTAAGTAAGTAAGTAAGTAAGTAAGTAAGTAAGTAAGTCGACACCGCCCTTGGTCTGGCAGGCCCCCATGCAGCGGCTTGGCCAGCCAGGGCGGCATATTCTGACCTGGCCTGCCCCCAAGGGCATTCCCAAAAGGGTAGGAAAACATGTCACGAGCTACATCCAGATGTTGCTGGACGACCTAGTGGTCCCAGCCCAGTTTGAAAACCGCATCCACTCTCTCTCCCTTCTTTGGACTGCCATGCAGAACCACATCGATCGGCTTCCTCCCTCTGCAAGGATGACATCCGATCAGTGCTGGAGGAGCACGTGACCTGGCCGTTGGCCGAGAAGCTGACCTCGCCGAACACGACGCTCAACACGGTGGAGGCCCGGGTCTCCAATGTGGAAACCAAGGTCGTCCACAAGCTCCAACCCCAGTTCACGGCGCTGCACACCGCGGCACAGGCATCGGAAACGCACGCTGCACTTGTCTCTCGCCTCAACCAGGTGGAGGGCAAGTGCGGCGTGCTCATGAAGAAGCTTGAAGCCATCACCGCTCTCACACCGAGGCCCTGGCCTCACAGGTCCCAAAGATAGCGGAGCAGACGGCCACCATCGCATCCCAGCCACCCCGGCTGGATGCTGGCGACCTCCCGCCCCTCTCCTATGCGGACCTGCTGCGGTCAGCGACCGCCTCCACCACCGACGCCATCGCCACGAAGCTCCAGGAGCTGGAGGACCACCGCCAGGCCAACCAACGGGAGGCCACCGACCGCGCCCCGGCGCCGCGACTGCCGAGTGGTGCTGCGTCGTTTCCCCCAGAAGCCAGGTGAGACGTCAACCTCCCTTGCCGACGAGCTCAAGGACCAGCTCCTTATACCCTCATGGGCCTGGTAGGTGAGGTAGAACTGGCGTGGGTGTCACCGCCTTCCCCACAGTCTCACGGGACAAGGCGGCTCCCCCACCAGTTCTGCTCACCTTCCCCTCCCGTGAGGACAAGCAGCGGTTCCTCTCTAGTCGCAAGCGGTTGAACGACCTCAGCTGGACGCTGGACGACGACCTGGCCCCCGCTCAGCAGCAGCAGCGACGCGACCTGTGGCCAGAGTACCTCTGCCACAAGCAGGACCCCCAGAAGCCCAAGGTGTAGTGCGGAGGGGCGGGGACCTGATGATCAACCACAAGATGTGGACGCCCCCAGCGGGCTAGACTAGCTAATAGCCCTAGCTTGTATCCATTCGTAGTCACTGTTGCCATGGCAGCTATGCTTAGCCTTGCCTAGCCGTGCCAAGATACCTAGTCACGTGCACCGCTCACGCACGGTATACAACCAGCCATGTAGCCTTAGCTTAGTCTTTGTTGTACAGCCATGCTACGTCTTGGCCATGATCCGTTTACTCGCCCACCGGCTCCATGTTATGCCATGCTCACATGGGTCTTGTTGCACCCACAGATTGCCGGATCGTTAGCATGTCCGTTTAGCTAACGTGCCCGAATGCAGCTGTGGCATGCCTTTGGCATGAAGGAGACTGGGGGTCGAGCTGCCCTTTCTCCTGTTGTGCACACACAGGGATTAAAAGCACTTCGGTGCTCCGTGACTCCCCAACGGGAGCACGAGTTTAATTAATTAATTAATTAATGCAGAACAAGACGCGGCCGATGGCAGAAGATTGTCAAGGCTCACACGCCAGCTCCTGTGGGCAAGCCACCTCCCCCCAAGAGGAGGCGGCGTTTTGATGAGTAGTGTAGTTAGGATTTTTCTAGACTATAGATAGCTTAGAGTTAGGTTAGTTCGATTACGCTGCTCCTTCCATGCACTCCACCCATCCATCAAGGAATATGTGCTACATGATCTCCCAACGGAGGCATGTTATAATTTAATGTTAATTTAATTTAAAGTAAGTAAGTAAGTAATTAAGTATAAAGCCAGTGCGTGAGCATGCAGCCATGCACTGAAGGCATGCCACAGAGTATATCCAATGCGATACTTTTCTATGCGGATACTTCACCCGCGAAGGCAAGTAGCGCGACTCACTCGCCCAGGTCTGCAAGTCGCAGATAGCAAAGTTCTCCGCGTCATCCGGACTATATCCAAGACGACGTACAGTACGGCCATGATGACGGGTGTGGGGGTAGGTTGCATGCTAACCCCCGATAGCCCAGGAGAATACAAAGGCTTTTCCCGGAGCCTGAGGGTTTTAGGGCAGCATTAATTAATTAATTAGGAACATAACTCCGTTGGGAGTGTATCAGTGTAGCACATATCCCGGAGAACTAGGGGCATATGGCTTTTAATACATTCTAAGCTACTTCCTGCAAGGGTGGGAATGTTACAAACGACACTTGCTCTAGTAGGTGCACCATGCAAGGGCACCTGTACCACCATGATGTCTCGGAGCCGTCACTTAATAAATAAAGGCCCCTCACTTAATAAAGGCCCCTCATTAAATTAAAATTTAATTTTAACATGTCTCCGTTGGGAGATCATGTAGCACATATTCCTTGCTGGATGGATGGAGGTGGGCGAAGCCGCGTAACTCGAAAGAACCTAACTAAGCTATCTAGTCTAGATAAATCCTAACTACACTATTCAGCAAAACGCCCTTTTCGCTTGGGGGGAGGGGGCTTGCCAACAGCTAGGGGCTGGCGTGTGAGCCTGGACAATCTTCTGCCACCGCTTCTTGTTCTGCATCAGCCAGATTAGGACCACTTTTGTTTCAGCTAATGGATGCGACTGTCCAACGCAGAATGCGTCGAAATAGTGCGTTTCTTAGCACAGGAACACAAGCTCCATGGGCCCTATGCGCCCATCCACGCCGAGAACGTGGAGAGGTTCCTCACCCTGCCAGAACACGACCACCGCCTCGCCATCATGTGCAGCTTCTTCCAGCTACCTATCGCCAGCATCGCCGCCAAGATCCGCACCCCAGCCCAGCCTGCGCGGCCGACAGCCACATCGGCTTCCTCCCTCTGCAAGGACGACATCCGAGCCTGAGTGCTGGAGGAGCACGTGACCTGGCCGTTGGCCGAGAAGCTGACCTCGCTGAACACGACGCTCAACACAGTGGAGGCCCGGGTCTCCAATGTGGAAACCAAGGTCGTCCACAAGCTCCAGCCCCAGTTCACGACGCTGCACACCGCGGCACAGGCATCGGAAACGCACGCTGCACTTGTCTCTCGCCTTAACCAGGTGGAGGGCAAGTGCGGCGTGCTCATGAAGAAGCTTGAAGCCATCACCGCCCACACCGAGGCCCTGGCCTCACAGGTCCCAAAGATAGCGGAGCAGACGGCCACCATCGCATCCCAGCCACCCCGGCTGGATGCTGGTGACCTCCCGCCCCTCTCCTATGCGGACCTGCTGCGGACAGCGACCGCGCCTCCACCACCGACGCCATCGCTACGAAGCTCCAGGAGCTTGAAGACCTTCGCCAGGCACAACAACGGGAGGCCACCGACCGCGCCCCGGCGCCGCGACTGCCGAGTGGTGCTGCGTCGCTTCCCCCAGAAGCCAGGTGAGACGTCAACCTCCCTTGCCGACGAGCTTAAGGACCAGCTCCTTACCCTCATGGGCCTGGTAGGTGAGGTAGAACTGCGTGGGTGCCACCGCCTTCCCCACTCACGGGACAAGGCGGCTCCCCCACCAGTCCTTCTCACCTTCCCCTCCCGTGAGGACAAGCAGCGGTTCCTCTCTCGTCGCAAGCGGTTGCACGACCTCACCTGGACGCTGGACGACGACCTGACCCCCGCTCAGCAGCAGCAGCGACGTGACCTGTGGCCTGAATACCTCCGCCACAAGCAGGACCCCCAGAAGCCCAAGGTGCACTGGAGGGGCGGGGACCTGATGATCAACCATGCACAAGATGTGGACGCCCCCCGCGGGCTATAGACTAGCTAATAGCCCTAGCTTGTATCCATTGGTTGTCACTGCCGCCATGGCAGCCACTGATGCTTAGAATGTTTGCATGCCTAGCCGTGCCAAGATACCTAGTCACGTGCACCGCTCACGCACGGTACACAACCAGCCATGTAGCCTTAGCTTAGTCTTTGTTGTACAGCCATGCTACGTCATGGCCTCGATCAGATTCTTGCCCACGCTCCTTGCTATGATATGCTCACATGGTTCTTATTGCACCCACAGTTTGCCGGATCGTTAGCATGTCTTTTAGCTAGCGCGCCCGAATGCAGCTGTGGCATGCCTTTGGCATGAAGGAGACTGGGGGTCTCTGCCCTTTCTCCTGTTGTGCACACACAGGGATTAAAAGTACTTCGGTGCTCCGTGACTCCCCAACGGGAGCACGAGTTTAATTAATTAATTAATTAATCAGGCAGTCCAAAGAAGAGACAGGGAGTGAATGCGGTGTTCAAACTGAGCTGGGACCACTAGGTCAGCCAGCAACATCTGGATGTAGTTCATGGCAGGCTTACCTAGCTTTCTAGGAATGTCCTTGGGGCCAGGCCAGGCCAGGCAAGGCCCCTCATGGGGGGAAGATCAGATGTCGTGGCTATACGAGAGCTAGGGCATGGCTTCTCATCAGAGAGCGACTCTCTGCATAGGCAGAGCGTGGCTAAATTCTTAATGCAACATCCATGGGGGTCCCATTATAGGCATGGCTTGGCCAGATTCTGAAGGCGTCATCCATGGGGGCCATTATGGGCACACATGCGCGTAGGCTGCATGCTAGGCGAAGCCAGACTAATCTATGTACTACTGTTATATATTCCCTAGACTGAGGTTGAGCACTGGGGTGGCAGGAGGTGCCTGCCAGGGCTTGCACATGGTCAACGTGGATGACCGCCCCCCTCCAGTATACCGGTTAGGGGCATAGCCAGGGTTCACCCACAACCCCCTTACTGAAGTACTTACTTATTTACTGTGTGCTGCCTGCCTTGACGATGATATAAAAGTCTAACTGGGTCATTTAAATTACTTCCCGAGAAGCAACTGATGTTCAAGCATGTTACAATTTTGAAGTGCACGTTATGATTGTACTAGTATAGTAGTATTGTGAGACTAGACTCTGGAATTACTCCATGAAATGGAACTCCGTCCTCAATATGCCCTATCGAAACACACACGCTGATCACGCAAGATGTTTCCGGCCCCACCATCGAGGTCGTCTAGTCGCTCAAGATTGGAGTTAGCAAGCCATAATTTCAACGAACAAGGCTACACATTTCCATCTCTGGACATTCATATCCATCATCTTGAACGACTCGAAAACACGGATAAGATAACGGCAGGCTCGAGCTACCGTGGTCGGCATTCTCCAGATTTCTGGCCTGCGCTGGTTGTCTCATTGATATGTGTGGCCCATGCATGGCTTAGAAAAAGGCGCCCATGCCATAAATACTGTTCTCAGCTGTGGCAACACACTGATTCAACCATCTGTGCGAGGCGGCGATAAGCTTCTCTTAGGTGCTCGAGCTCGGACAGCATCGCCGGAGGTGGGTCACGTTCCAGCCACTGCGTGAGGATGTCAGGCGTGACGCTCACTGCTGGGTCTCCCCTGGCTTGGGCCTCACCCAGGATAAGTGGGGCCCAACGTGCAAATGGGACGACCATGCTGCCAGCATTGTCCGGCAGAAAAATGTCTTGGAGGCATTGCACCTGCTGGTGGTCCTGTCTAGCAGGATTCGCAACCATCGCCACAACCGTTATAGATTCCTTCTCTACGATCCTGCGGGCGAGGTGCAAGTAATTGGTCTCGTACTGACCGAGCTGTCGGCCAGAGACGTTGAAGTTTACCATCAAGAATGGCAACAAACGGGGGGGGCGCGGATTGAACATATACGGGAGGAACGCCTCTGCCCGTGGCGCCCAGTCTGGCTCCCACACAGCCAGGGCTGCTGGATCCTGTATCCACTCCCCATGCAGACGGGCTCCTTCTTTTTTGATTTCAATCTGCAGTTCGAGAATGCTGTAGCAGGGCATGGCGATGGAAGCACCCACATTGCAAAGCCGGTAAACATGGCGTAAACAATGCACAGCAAAAGCCACGCGGTCATTGCGGATCTAGTGCACCCCCTCGTGTGTGCAATATGAAGTGGCGTTGTACATAACTCCCTGTGGGCAATGCCGACAGAAAGGTATGTCGATGACACAAGGAACATCCCCCAATCACAAGGCACACCCCCCACTCACAAGGAACAGCCCCACTCACAAGGAACAGCCCCACTCACAAGGAACACCCCTCACTCACAAGGAACAGCCCCCAATCACAAGGCACACCCCCCACTCACAAGGAACACCCCCCACTCACAAGGAACAGCCCCCACTCACAAGGAACACCCCCCACTCACAAGGAACAGCCCCCACTCACAAGGAACACCCCCCACTCACAAGGAACAGCCCCCACTCACAAGGAACACCCCCCACTCACAAGGAACACCCCCCACTCACAAGGAACACCCCCCACTCACAAGGCACACCCCTCACTCACAAGGAACAGCCCCACTCACAAGGAACAGCCCCCACTCACAAGGCACACCCCCCACTCACAAGGAACAGCCCCCACTCACAAGGCACACCCCTCACTCACAAGGAACACCCCCCACTCACAAGGAACATCCCCCACTCACAAGGAACAGCCCCCACTCACAAGGCACACCCCCCACTCACAAGGAACAGCCCCCACTCACAAGGAACACCGCCCACTCACAAGGAACAGCCCCCACTCACAAGGAACAGCCCCCACTCACAAGGCACGCCCCCCACTCACAAGGAACAGCCCCACTCACAAGGAACAGCCCCCACTCACAAGGAACAGCCCCCACTCACAAGGCACACCCCCCACTCACAAGGAACAGCCCCCACTCACAAGGAACACCCCCCACTCACAAGGAACAGCCCCACTCACAAGGAACAGCCCCACTCACAAGGAACACCCCCCACTCACAAGGAACACCCCCCACTCACAAGGAACAGCCCCCACTCACAAGGCACACCCCCCACTCACAAGGAACAGCCCCCACTCACAAGGCACACCCCCCACTCACAAGGAACAGCCCCCACTCACAAGGAACAGCCCCCACTCACAAGGCACGCCCCCCACTCACAAGGAACAGCCCCCACTCACAAGGAACAGCCCCCACTCACAAGGCACGCCCCCCACTCACAAGGAACACCCCCACTCACAAGGAACACCCCTCACTCACAAGGAACATCCCCCACTCACAAGGCACACCCCCCACTCACAAGGCACACCCCCCACTCACAAGGCACATCCCCCACTCACAAGGAACAGCCCCCACTCACAAGGAACAGCCCCCACTCACAAGGCACACCCCCCACTCACAAGGCACGCCCCCCACTCACAAGGAACAGCCCCCACTCACAAGGAACAGCCCCCACTCACAAGGCACGCCCCCCACTCACAAGGAACAGCCCCCACTCACAAGGCACACCCCCACTCACAAGGAACAGCCCCCACTCACAAGGCACACCCCCACTCACAAGGAACACCCCCCACTCACAAGGAACATCCCCCACTCACAAGGAACAGCCCCACTCACAAGGCACACCCCCCACTCACAAGGCACATCCCCCACTCACAAGGCACACCCCCCACTCACAAGGAACACCCCCCACTCACAAGGAACAGCCCCCACTCACAAGGAACAGCCCCCACTCACAAGGAACACCCCCCACTCACAAGGAACATCCCCCACTCACAAGGAACAGCCCCCACTCACAAGGAACAGCCCCACTCACAAGGAACAGCCCCCACTCACAAGGAACACCCCTCACTCACAAGGAACAGCCCCCACTCACAAGGAACACCCCCCACTCACAAGGAACACCCCTCACTCACAAGGAACAGCCCCCACTCACAAGGAACAGCCCCCACTCACAAGGAACAGCCCCCACTCACAAGGAACAGCCCCCACTCACAAGGAACAGCCCCCACTCACAAGGAACACCCCCCATCCACACGTCCTTCGCTTCACAAGGGGTACAACTTATATTTGTGTGCAAACTTGGCACATGTCTGGCTGCTACTGGACGACTGGGGTGCGCAAATGATACTAAAGCATAAAGCAAATAGGAGTACAATTTTACCAGGAAAACACATATCATAAATCCAATGTGGGCCCCCTTGGTGCCTCCCCTGTAGAGCACAGGAAGGCGTGCATGAGCATGGCATATCAAGCAGGTTGGATGGGGTTTCAAATCGCTGACTATATTGGACCCCTGGACAAAGAGGTATTATCGACAAGGCATGCCGCATGTCAGTACCACAGCATGCATGGGAGAACCACCAACAGGAGAAACAGAGAGAGACGGTGGCAGTTGATTGAGGAAAACAGGACACTCTGCGAGCTGGACACACTACTGAGTGGCGGCACGAGCATCGGGTAGGGAACCGACCACATGGTGGCCACAGCACCACCCCTGGCGGTCTACCGGCACGTATACAAAAGAAGAGTATAATGCAAAACCGTTGAGCACCATGGGCACACCCAAGGCTTACTTGGGCAGCACCCGGGTCAGAATTCCATCGATGGCGCTGGCAGAGAAGTAGTCTGGCTGGAAGGGTGGGATGATAAGGTCGCAGGACCCCACCATGACCTGATTGGCCAGCCCCGCGCTGGGCCCAAAGTCGCAGACCATGAACTTGATCCTTTTCTCCTTGGCGATGTCCAGCAGCGCCTTCCGGAAGCTGCCAAATGTCCGAAGGGCGCTTTCCCGGATATCTGGGTCGTCATGGTGCAGGGTGTTTTTTGCTTGCCAAAGCCTTGGCTCCAACAGGTCGTGCAGATCAACATGCCCTGGCAGAAGGAATAGACCTGGCGGGTACACCGCACTGTAATCCCTCTCGCCTTGCTTGCCGCGCTTTTTGGAAAATTCAAGGATGTTTGTGCTGACCACTCTTCCATCAAATGCCTCGTTGAGCACACTGACCAACGTCAACTCATACGGGTCGCCACTGCTGTCAAAGTTGCCCTGCTTGCATAGCTCCAAGGAATATTCTGGCTTATCTGGTTCGCCCACGCGAGCCATGCTCAGCGATGGGCGATGAGGGTAAATGTTTTCTCCAGCCATGCTTTGGACGTCGTCCCCGTCACTGTTACTGGGTTGCACGCCCCCCTGCTGAGGCGGATTAGCAGGCGCTTCGTGCCTGTTGAAGAAGCTGGACAGGTTGCATTGAGAGTCACAGTCGACGTAGCACGTGTTGTAGCCCCGATCGCGCAGGGCGTAGCCCAGGTTGATGGTCTGCGTGGTCTTGCCCACACCCCTGCACGCGGCATGCAAGCAAGGACAATGGAGAGATGAGCCACATGCAATCTCTGACAGCTGCGCGTCCATGCATGCATGGGATCATGCCCTTAGTGCAGGTTACTGAATACATGACCATCGACCTGTGCCTTGCGTTCCCATAACCAAACATTTGTCACCCTAGGTAGGGTAGTCAGCAGCATTGACACCAGGTTCACAACGTGTGCGCTCTTCTGTCTCTGCCGGCATCGTGATTCCCTACGCCTTGCCCTTGCCATGCACTCAGGGCTGGCTTCAATGCACACCCCCAAAACGGCCATGCACACTCCACACAACTCGTCCAGCCCACGCCATGCCTGGAAGCCACCAATTCACATGAAACCCTAAAATTTCCTAGTACTTGCTGCCTCAATGAGCTAGCCAGACATGCACATTCTAGGAACACAAATCCGGGCACAGTGACCGGGGCAAGGGCAAACCATGCACGAATAACTAGTGCTATCCTCACAGATAAGAACCTCTCCTGGTCAATAAATCAATTGGTGTGCCTAGCTGTGCAAAATAAGCAGAACCCCATGAGGTATGCCAGCCAAAGTAATGTCAGCCCTGCTTACAGCTCTAGAGGGACAAACATGACATCGACTCAGCACAATTGGTCTATGTCAAGGCAAGTTGAGGCTTCTAAAATTTCAAAGACAACTCGCCTGAAGCTTACTTTGAGTGAAAAATCCCTTGTCAGATTTGTCTGACCCCAGATTACCGTAGAAATGCACACATATATATTTACACCAGGGAAAATACTCTCACATGCATGCGTGGTTCACTGGTATGAATCCATTCTCCAACATGCACTATCCGCTGCTATAGATACAGACAACGCTGATGGGTGGACGGCTGCAATGTTGATTTTTCGGAACAAATCACAGGCTGCCTCTGAGCAAAGGATGACAAGGAAGAAGCAATCAGCTCCGAACGTTGTCAGACATGCAGAAACCAGTGGCCGGAGTAGCAAATAGATACATCCATGTCATTTGCAAATTCTTACAGCTCCATGTTTGGGGTGATAGCAACCTGCAGGACATCCCTCTCCAGGCTGGCATGCAGTGACATAATGACCATAAATCCAAACATGTCTGGCATTTACTGTACATTTCTCTAGCAGCAACGCGACAAAAACAATTTCTGAAGGTGCAAGCTGGCCATATTGCAGCATGCACACCCCAGATGACTGGCAATCTTAACATAAGCATTAGTGCAACTTATAAATCCTCCATGACCTGAAGCTGGCTCATATATATACTACTTATATATTACATTTGACGTCAGTGCTTGAAACAACTACAATCTACGCCGCAGTGCGGAATTTCGATTGTGATAGTGACAAGCTGCGTCTGGGAGCGGTGTAGTGCTGCTAACTTGCACGGTATTACCTGGCAGCCGGCAAGTAAGAGGAATATCATACAGCTGCAAATAACGGCCGGCTGGCCGTGATTGCCAAGCAAATTACTCTATGAAAGTGTGTCCGCACAAAAGCATGCGTTGTGCCTTACCCTTTGTAGTTATAAGAGGCGATCAAGATGGGGGGCTCATCCTCCAGCATTGGCTGCTCGATCTCGCGGCTATCCCTCTTTTTCTTGCCATCCCGGCCACGACGACGGTCGTCGGAATCAGAGTTTTCCCCACTGGACCGTTTGCAGGGGAAGAGGCGGCCAGCGCTAGCTAATTCACTTGCAATATTTGTGGACGAAACGCTGCAGTTAGCTACGCTAGCCATTGTCGGTTCCCGCAACCACCTGGAAGCTTAATTACGTAATAATCATATTAAATACAATTGGGTAATTACTGACCACTCTTAAATACACAGGCTGCTTGCAGCTAGCTGGCGCACGTTTGATGAAAATAATACATCCGCGGCCAAGCTAGTTTCCTATTCGAAAATGTTGCCCTAACCTAACCATTATCTTTAGTAGAGTCATGATCAAGGTCGCAAGAGAACCCAACCGTTTCACGTTTGTCGAGGTTAGGTTGTTGTTGTAATAAAACGCATCACAGATCCGGGTAACCAGCAATTAGGTAATGGCAGCAAAATCATAACAATTGGCACTTTCATCTTGCTTTCATGAAAAAAGATGTCGGGATTTTCTTGGGATTTTCATGGAATTTTATACAACTTCAGGGTCATGGAATTAATATTGGTCGACTGGCCGTAGGATCAAGGACGCCATGCCATTCCGCTGTGGGTGGCCTGATGGCGAATTGCGGTATACCGTATGAGCAGTTAAGCACCCTGTAGCTAACGTCTGAATTCTGAACAGTGAACTTGAGTGAACGCCCAGGGAACGCCTGACATTTCACATTTCTGTTGTCCAACGGACGGCAGCAGTTAGCGGGAAACTTCCTGCTTTGCACGCACTGGTTCTGAGTTCTGACTTCTGACTGTCAAGCCAGGGAAGGTCAGCCTAAGGCCTTCTTCTATGGCGACTGTTATCAGTCGCGGTCGTCTACACATGTTGTGTGTATCATTCAGGGCAGGCTTGATTGTCTTGATACTGCGTATGTGTTTATGAAAGGCTGGTATTGTTTTCGTTCATATCTATCTGCGTTTATGCGAATTGAAAAGGACATGAAGGTGTAAACTGGCGGATAATGAAGCCGGCCTGGCGAAAGCACAAGGGCGAGCAATGGAGCTTCACCAGTGCAAAATCGATGGCAGCAACGGAGGCACGGCCCATATCTGGCCGAAAACCTTCGGATTTCGCGAGCGTTTGTTCAGGACCTTGACGCAGAAGTCCCGCAAATGGGTAATCGTGGTCGCCGCCGGAGCCGGTAATGTTCTCGAACATATTTTTTGCCCTAGCTTTTTTGCACGAGATCATCCAGAAGCGTTTATGCGGCCGTTGGCCCTGCCTTTGGCCTTACCAGGGAAAACCTTTCCAGGTTGTAAAAAATGGAAAGAGCGTGAAGAATTCAGGGAGCCTACAGTTGGTATCTGTCAGGGGAGCGGGCCCACCCAACACCGAGGTAGATATTCGCCGTAAGGTGCCTACCGAGTCATTGGAGTTTTCAGTGGCATGTTTGCAGTCGTTAAGCAGAGGACAAGGCGGTGGTGCACGAGAGTAAGCTAGTTTGATTCTCACAGCGTGCTCCCTTACTCACCGCCGACAGGACGAATGCTTTTGGCCCTGGGCTACACGGAGAGGGAGCACGCATGACGGTCCCCAATCCTGAATACGAAGGAGCAAGACCATCACATCGATATGTTGCTTGTTGGGTACCCGCTTGCAACGCGGGGGAGCACAACGTCGCAGCAGTGATAGTGGCCATGGGTAATCCATTGGTGCACCGGCTGCTTGCATGCTTGCATGCTCTCACTTCACAACGTGAACCCTGAGAAAGTCCAATCGGAGGGTGGTAGTGCTATTGGGAAGCTGGCATAACACTGTAGCTCATGCAAGCCAAAAGCCCACTACTTTCTTGCGAATGGTCCCCACTCCCCACGTTGCTACTACATGTTACGATGATTGTATACAAGGGAATGACTGTAACGACGGTTCACATCATCCCATATGCATGTGTTCAAAAGGTGCACTGGTGGGTATCATGGTATGGTTCGTTTTCTTGCTTGCTCTTTCTAGTAGATACGATACGACATATTCTTGCTTTAATGTTGCATTTTATGGGTTGGGTACATGAAAGTGAGTGGGCACCCATGTGAATTGGGGGGGTTCTAAGAGGGATAGCATGGGCTCATGGGTAACGCATGGGGCAGCTGAATGATTCCCGGACCTCACTTCTGCTTTGAGCTGGAATGGTTGTTGCAAGTAAGGTACGAACTTGTATCTAGTGTTCTGGACCTCGTGCAGACGCTGAGCTTTTCGTTGCTGTCATTTGATACCATTTTTGCATGCATGCAACCCCACAAGGGCCGGCGCGGCGAGCCCCAGCTGCTCTCAGGTTTCACGGCTCAGGCGCAGCAGGAAGGGAGGGAGGGAGGGAGGGAGGGAAGGAGGGAGGGAGGGGGGCGGGGAGGGGGGGAGGGGGGGACGTCGGGGGGGAGGGAGGGAGGGAGAATCGCCCAGGGTAGGCCTATCCGGGCCTCAATGTCGTCGGCGCAGAGTGAGGTAGGATGCCGCTCATCGGTTTGAGCCGTTCCCAGTATATGGACGGTGGCGCCATCGAAGAGAAAGTGGTCAGGTGGGGGGCCCACGAGCCCTACTGCTATCGCCGCAGTCTTCTTGCAGATCTCCGGCCAGGCCCACCACCCCGGCCTCTAGATCGCCAGGCCGTCTAACCATGTGTCTGTGACATCATAAAGTTAGTGCTCAATAAGCGTGGACGTCATCTGCGTAGATATAATCTCCGCCAATCGATATCCGACCTTGTCTCCACCCTGCTAAAGCTAGCTTTCCCATTCAAGATTGATGGGCCCACAGTTTGTAAGCCTATCTAGATATTCTCCATCTGACTGCAACTGTTGCAATCAAGGCTTGTTTAATGGAAATCTAGGCTGACTTTGCACCAACAACTTTGCGACCGCACTTTTAAATACTACTATGCCGATATATTTAACAGTTAATAACAATCTTTCCTATTAATTAATTCCTATAGCTGCACCTTGTTGTGCACCGGCCAACGTATTCCATTGGGTGTACATGGCCATGGCACTTAATTTGTCTAGCTCCCAGGTGACGCCTTGCACGCCAGGCCAAAAAAACATTTTGCACTCGACGACATTTTGCTATTGCACATGGATCCACGCATGTATCCACTGTATCCCATGCATGGCGCTACTATATAAAGGATTCAATTGATGCAAATATACATGCATGCAGGCTCCATGATAAACTAAAAGGTCCAGATAGGGTTTGCGTGATGTTGACGTATTGATGTATGGCCTAGCCACCTGCATGGCCTTCGTAGCACCGTGTATGGCTCAGCATACTACCGGATCGGGCTACCTTCAGTAAAACAACTGAACTTCAGTTGTTCAGCCTATGCACCCGGCTGCATGTCTACCCCGCACACTTCAGTCTTCAGTTTCATTGCATGTGCCAGACCATGTCCCCGCAATATATGTCACCCCCGCACATTTCATGTAGCATTAGTGCACCCGTGCAGTTATGCCAGACTCGCCTCGTGAGTATAGTTTCGATTGCAGCTGTGGCTTGCCTCCGGGCATGAGGGAAGAGGGTTGTCTCTGCCCCCTTCCCAGTGTGCAACATACAGCCCGATGAAAAGCACTTTCAACTCCGTAATATTGTGCTCCGTGACTCCGCAACGGGAGTGCGTGTTAATTAATCAATTCAAATAGATTTGGGATCTAGGTGCATGCGTCTATGCATGACAATGCAGGGGATAGAATTTCTCCATCGTCTTTCTGTTTCCAGTTATCCGCCCAGAAAGCAGTTCCTTGAAAAGGCATCAGGACTACACCTGGTGCTCAAGTAGTGGTGACTGGGTGCCCACGCAAATGGCGCTTGCCGGCTGGTGCATCTGCAAGCGCACGTTACTTTTCTGACGTCAAGCGTGATTTCCTGCGTTGACGGGCACGCCGCCTCCTTTCTGCCTTTGAGAGTTGCGCCGCCGCCGACAAGCCTCCCCCACTGCGGGCCTTTTCCCCAGCCGCAGGTGCTGTTTGGCCAGGTGAAACAAGAGGCACTGCAGGCGGCCCGTCCTTGGTTTTCTTGCTGCCATGCTCATTTGCGCGAACTGGCCCAGCATCAGTTTGTGTCTGAGTAGACACACCTAGCCCCTTTTGTTCTTTCTTGCTCCTTTTTGTTCCTTGTAGATTGGGGCCACCTGCACCTTCCTGGTCGCAACCTGCCTCAACCCCGCCAACACCATGCTGTGGGAGGCATGGGCTTCCTGCTTTCCTTTTCTTGCCTGGTCCCTGGTCCACAGAGGCACCGGTGCCACAAGCAGCCGTAACCGATGCATCCTGCGTTGGCAGCACTTCACGGATGGCACCCTCGCCTGCCAACGTAGCGCTACTCTTGCCATCGGCGCGGGTCTTTGCAAACAGCGCGAGGAAGAAACCGTCCGTGCCGTCACGGTTAGCATCCACCCGCAGCAGGCATTCGGCTGCGGGGACACAAAACACGAAACGGGCCAACAGGACACAAAGCACGGCAAGAGCCAACAGGACACGAAACGCGGCAAGAGCCACCAGGAGAAAGGGGCCAAACGAGGAGTCCAAGTAGGCACACCAGTCAGCGATGGCTGAATGAGAACGTGCACACCGAGATGAGATACGCAAGAACATTTCCACAGTGGGGGAGTGCCAGCAGGATGACAGCAGGCATCCATGGCAGGGTGGCTTGGGAGGCACACCCACGCACGGAAGGCATCGCACGCTCAGGCTGCTTGGCAGCCAGCACGGAAGGCACATGGCATGACCCTAGAAGTGGAGATGGTGACTCTGTGGAGATGGAGGTGCGTGGGTACAGACCCGGCCGTTGAACAAGTGGCTGTCCATGCACGTTCATGGGACCATGCAGGATCAAGCAATGAGTCTACTACGGAATAGAACATGCAACCCTTTCCAGAAGCCACCAAGCACATGCAAGTACCCTTGCCAAACCCTGGGTTCAATGTGGGAGGATAGGGAACTCTCCCCCCCCCCCCCGTGCGCAAGACTGAACAGAAGACCAAGCCTCGGGCAACGTACCACCCGCCACCGTGGGCAGCCCTCGGTGCGGCCATTTTGGCAGCGCAGGCTCCAAGTGGAAGCCCAGGGACGTGGCCAGGGGCATCACGGCAGCCACCACGTCCTCGTTTTCCTCGCGGTACACGCTGCATGTGCTGTAGGCCACGCGCTCGACAGCTGGCACTGCGGAAGGAGAGGAGGGTAAGGAATGTGAGGCACCGGGGGTAGAGGCAGGTAAGCAGCTGGCGGCCCGGACTGCCCCTAGCTACCGGTCAGCAGTAAGCTGCCCTGCTGGGAACCCCCTAGCTACTGGTCCAGCCCACGCTGGGGACCCTGGCAGCCACCGCCGCATGTCCACAAGAAGCAGCACACATGCTGCTGTTCCCATGCAGTGATCTACGCCCAAACTCTTTTGTGGCGGCCAGATGCTTGGAGTTACAGGGACGAGAGTAGACACGGTGCCTATTGAGGGTGGCTGACTCAGTCCCCCCAAAGGCTGCTGTCCCAAACACCACGCCCTTCCAAGAGTGGCAGTCAGCCCTCATGCATGAGCGCGCACGGGTAGGTAGATTGCGCAATGTACAATGCAAAGTGCTCCACGCGCGTCCATGACAGAGCGTGTGCATGAGCAGGTAGCGTACGGCCAGTCGCCCACACGTACGTGAGAGCGCGCGCATGAGCAGGTTGAGTATCATCAGGATTACGACCGGATGCGCACACGTACGTGAAAGCGCACGGCGCAGCGCCTGCTCCTGGAATTTGCGCAAACCGTCCACCCGTTCGATCTCCTCCGCAGGTGCGCGGTAGGCTGCATCCCACGCACCGCCCTCTGGCTGGCCCACACTGTCCAACCCCGGACCTGCGGTGGCTGAGGGGTGGGCTCGGATGAGGTGGCCTCATGAGTGGTGGTGGGGCCATCACATGCAGGCGTGCACAGGGCCATCCAACACAGGCAGGTGACGCACACACATGGCCGCTCATTAGACCGCCACCCAGATAGCCCGACAGCAGCTTCAAACAGAACGAAACTGGAAGGAGAAGACCGCCGTTCTCATGCAACATCAGCATGGGACATGCACGAGGATCCAGGCCATGACCTTGCATTGACACCCGCTGTCAGGCGATGCCATCAAGGGGGGGCATGCCGAGAAAACAAACCCTGGAGGCATCAACATCCAACGATTGCATGGGAAGCCTCTGCGCTCGCATGGGCACATCCTCATGCCTGCCTGCCTGCCTGCCTGCCTGCCTGCCTGCCTGCCTGCCAGCCTCCCTGCCTCATGTATGCAGAGTCCGACATTGACTGGCCACTGATGAATGGGCAAATGGCCCGACCACAGACCCAGGGCACACGTTGCATCATCCCCGCTCAATGGTCCCTTCCACGCCATTCTCCGAGTCCAACCTGATAGCATGCACGATGCACGGGCCGGCGCCATCCACTAAAGGGAAACTGCACACACAGCAAATCTCGGGTGACCCAGGCAACCCTGGTGCCCAAACCCACCTCCATGCCTGGCAAGCAAGCCCACTGGTGAAAGTGCCAACAGAATCCAGTCAGATTCACAGCACCTGCTGCCAAGGCATCGTTGCCGACGCCAGCACAACTCGACAGCATGCTCGCGACACAGGTGTTTTGCCGCACGAGAGCGCAGGTACTCCCCTGACACTTCCCCAGACACCGCACCGTGCCCGCGTAAGAAACAGGGTGCAAGTGCCAGCCCATGCTACGGGTGATGAGGAATACATGCTAGTGGACGGCTAAGCATAATACTACAGAAGCAAATACTTGCATGGGTGTCCCGTACCTTTCTTTGCCTGTGACGGCAGCAAGTGGTCCATGCGCCGCCGCTTGGTGCCCGAACCGGAGCAGGAGGGGTCCAGCAGCACTGCGCGCGCCTGGTGGGCCATGTGGCGCATGGCATGGCGCATGGCATGGCGCATGGCATGGCGCATGGCAGGGTGTGCGATAGCCGATGCGACGCCCGTCCAACCATCCACCACGTGGTGGGCAGCATTCCATCACACGCCCATAAGGACACATGTCAACGCGGCTTTTCCAAAACGACCAGCAAAATGAAAAAGAAAGATTCAAAAGTGATCATGGGCACTCCAATAGGCAGCCGGCAGCCCAGGTAGCTGCAGTCGGCAGTCGGCAGTCGGCAGTCGGCAGTCGGCAGTCGGCAGTCGGCAGTCGGCAGTCGGCAAACAAGCTCAGTGAATGCGTACGGGCGGCTAGTGCGCCGACTGGCACATGATCTGCCCGATTGCTGATGGACACGCATAACGGCACCGGGCCATGCACGCCGGGTGCCTTGGTGGCCTGATACATGGGCCCTGGCACATTGCCTCGTGCCACAGTCCACAATGGGGGATTGGATGCTAGGACTGGCCCAGGGGCAGCGTGCGCACGCAGTGCGCGCAACGCTCCGCCATCAAAGGCCACCTGTGACCAGCAGCTGTCACATGATACACCACTGGCAGCCGTCACCACACCCATCACGATGCAACGGATGCTGCTGGCTGGTCACCGGCGGCGGACCCATACACTGAGAGGGGCGATCAGTCCGCACCCACCTCACTCAAGCAGCTGTTCTAACCTTGCACGAGATGACTTGCAGCATCTTTCGCCCACCTCACGCGGCGGCATCCAAATAAATGTGCGACATGGGTCAAAAGCTCACATACCCACCTCACGCGGCAGCATCCAAATAAATGTGGGGCATGGGTCAAAAGCTCACACACACACCTCGCGCAGCGGCGGCTGTAGCCATGTAAACAAGACATGGGCCAACCTTCGCCCACCTGGCTGAGTGGCGGCTGGGTCGCATCGGCGCTGAGGAAGTCCCCACACACCAGCTCCACATCTGGCACCCTCGCGTGGGTTTCAGTGGGGTTAGTATGGGGTGGGGTGGGGTGGAGGGGGAGAAAGGGAATGGCAGGCAAGCCGGCGCAGGGGCAGGCAGCCACACGCTATGATTTTGACAGGTGGCATGATGGACAGCGTCAGTACCGCCCCACGGCGGGCAGATTAAGACATGTTCATTACCCCCTTCTGTTGTAATTACATGATATGAGCGGGACCGAGTCTTCGTGCGCTGTGAACAGTGCCGGGCAACCATGCCATCAGCAAAGGCAATGCCAGATGTCAGCATTTGCTCGCACAACCTGGTACGCAACGCCAGATGTCAGCATTCATTCGCACTAGCTGGCACGCAACTCCAGATGTCAGAATTTGCTCGCACCACTTGGCACGCAACGCCAGATATCAGCATTTGCTCGCACTACCTGGTACGCAACGCGGGGGATGCCAGCTGGCACGTGTCCGCCTTGGGTGGTGGAGAATACAAAACTACAATGGAAGACCATGCGTGCATGAACTGAAACCCTGCGTCTGCAACAAGGAATGACCAGCACACAAGGGCAATCCCATCAGCTACACGCATGCAAGGGCACACCAGCCAGCAGGCCATGGCAGGCGCGACCCCTTGGCGCGCCCACTTACTGCTTGCGCCTGCGTGAGCCACTGTGCCAGCCAGGATCTGGAATCGGCGCCGGTCGTTGTCAAACGCGGTCACCTTGCCCCACCTGTGCGCCGCACATGGTTTGTTGGGGCCTTTGGCCCCCTTGCACTTGGCCGCGCACTCCCCTGCTGCGCTCCCATGGCGCTCGCCCTCCGCTTGCTCCTGCCTCTGCGCGGCGGCCAGCATGATCGCTGCCAGGTGGGTGGTCTTGTTGCCTGGCGCGGCGCACGCATCCACCACCTGGGGAACGCCACACAGGGGGAGGGGAAGCGGACGGATGCCAGCAGGTCATCCCAGCAGGTGAGGAATTGTGAGTGGATCGGGGACGAGTGAGGGTGCGCACACAGGGGAGCAAGCGAGAGTGCGCAGACCAGCGCATACATGCGTGAGCCAGGTCCCCCGGTCATGGGTGAGTGCGCGACAGCAACACACACTGTGTGACGAGGAAAGAGCGCAGCGCCGGGAAGGGGCTGTGTGCATGGCAAGAGGAGAGCAGGGTAGAGCAGGGTAGGGTAGGGTAGGGTAGGGTAGGGTAGGGTAGGGTAGGGTAGGGTAGGGTAGGGTAGGGTAGGGTAGGGTAGGGTAGGGTAGGGTAGGGTAGGGTAGGGTAGGGTAGGGTAGGGTAGGGTAGGGTAGGGTAGGGTAGGGTAGGGTAGGGTAGGGTAGGGTAGGGTAGGGTAGGGTAGGGTAGGGTAGGGTAGGGTAGGGTAGGGTAGGTTGGGTTGGGTTGGGTTGGGTTGGGTTCTGTTGGGTTCTGTTGTGTTCTGTTCTGTTCTGTTCTGTTCTGTTCTGTTCTGTTCTGTTCTGTTCTGTTCTGTTCTGTTCTGTTCTGTTCTGTTCTGTTCTGTTCTGTTCTGTTCTGTTCTGTTCTGTTCTGTTCTGTTCTGTTCGGGTAGGGAAGCAGACAGTGCCGGGGAACATCAGAAAGGACAGTGTCATCCATCATGCTTCCCACGCCTGTCCAGCATGCTCCCAATGGAACGCCCATCCTTTGATTCAAGGCGGGCCATTTTGGTCCCACACGCCATTCTGTATCATCAATGAGACAACCAGCGCATAGTACGATAGCGCCGTTCACACTCTCCGCTCGCTGTACCACGAAACGACCGACGCGTGACCCCAAGGTAGGAGATTTACCATGTGTATGAATGCGACTGCAGGGTGTTAGGTTGCATAAGAATCTATCAACCTCGCCCCATGAACATGGGTGACCAACAATGGCAAACGTAGCAAAAGGAAGGGGTTTGACCTGGACACATCATCCTGTCATCGCACACATGCATCGCAGGGCATGGGCCACCCACCTGCCAGGTGGGGTCAGGGGACAGGGCGTATGCAGGCATGCAGCTGGACTTGCCCTGCGCGTCGCAAGCATACGTCACGGTTCACACAGACATGTCCACGGGGATGCCAGCACAACAATGGTCAGGGTGCAGCGGCCAGGGAGCCGCCCCCCATGGCCACAAAACAAGCGACACCAGCAGTAGAGGCATAGCTGCTCGTGCAGCCATGCACATGTGCATGCGTGCTGCCAGTGCACATCAGCTGTACAGCCATGGCCGCGAGCGCTTAGCAATATCACTGGAAACCGAATGGACCCCAGGAGCACTTGCAACAGCAGTCCATGGCAGGAGATGACGCCCGCCCGGCCATATTACTGGTTGTCTCCTTGACATGGGCAATAATTCACCCAGGTGCTGTCGAAAAGGACGCAGCAGCCACGCCATCATGCATCAGTGCCGTGACATTGTTAGCACACGCAGACGTGACATGCCAGGCGGCAGCGTTACACGGTGGAGCCGAGCAGGCAGGCATCCGACGTAGCCGAGGGTACGCAGGCCATGGGTGCGCCCGAGTGATCCGCCGATAGATTGCCTCTAGCACACATCCACCAGTGTGCAAACGCTGCGGATGGACGGGACCTGTATGCCTGGCATTTTGGCAGACCCTATGAACTGCGAGAGGGACTCACCTCTCCCACCAACCTCCCCCTAACCATCTGGCATTGCGTCCAGTCATGACCAGCATCCACATCCCAACGGCCAGACCCTTCACGGTGCCGGCGCCGCAGAACCCCTACCTGCAGGATGAGCGCGCCAGACTTGACCAGTGGGTGGCTGTGCAGGTCCGTGCCGGGGGGCAGCACCAGCAAGTCTGGGATCAGCTCGTCGTGTTTCATGGGGCAGCTCAGACGCTGGACCAAGGGAGGGACGTTGCCAGGTCATGTACGCAGGGGCGTGGAGGTGATGGTGACGTATGTCGGCAGGCATGATATAATGACAGACAGGTATAAGGTGCCCACAAGTCCAGCGATGATAGGAGAAAGCTTGCTATTGTAAACATTTCATTTATCTACTGTATTGTGAACATTTTATTTCTCTTGAGCCGTCAGGGGCACACACCGCATTCGTCCCTCTGTACATTCAACCACAGCAACAGCGTGGCGCTGTTTAGAAAGAGCTGAAAGACAGCTGTGTCCATGTGCTGCTGCGCGGGGGCCATCCCCTTTGCCCCCATGGAAATTTGTCACAGGTGGCGCCCAGTGTGGTGCCCAGCTAGAGCCGCGGCCAGCACCAAGGTGAAGGCACCCGCTTTTGTGCCTCGGGCCACCACCTGCATGGAGGGATGGGAACAAAGCGTGGCCTGTGGTCACGACTCGGGTACTGTCGAGCACACCCTCCCATGTTACAGACCTGGCGTCCCTCACGCAACCGTCCCTTATGTGCAGTGGCCATGGCTGCCGTTTACACTCGAAACACTTTGCCAGCGGTGCTGGCTTCGAGCATTTGCCAGAGACTGCTGCAGGGGGGGGGAACAGAAAAGCGTGCAAGGGACTGCTGCTGGCAGCTGAGGCATGGCAACCGCGATGCCTTAGCATGCCTTGCAAGCGTGCGGCGCTGGTCCGTTGGTGCACATGGGAGGGGGCATGACAGGGAGCCCGAATGCATGCACGCAGGCAACCACTGCCCCTATGAAGCGCGCACTTGCCCCATCCACGGTGGATTCCCTCCCCTTCCCTGCACCCAACCACCCTGTACACTGCTGCGCCGTCCATTGGCTATGTCCCACCACAGTATGCCCCTCCTCTCCCCCAGTGCCCCACCTCGCTGGGGGCGCCTCCCGTCAGGCGCGCCACCGCCTCCTGCGTGGTCATGCGGATGGTGTTGACGCGCACAAAGCGCGGCAGGGGCACTGCGCGGTAGCACGGAGCGTGCGGTCCCATGTGCGATGATGGCGCGATGACGCAGTCGCGATCGCATGACAGGCCGTGACGGGTGCGCGATGATGTGGCGGTGAGGGTGGATGCCGTTGGCCATGGTGGCGTGGCAACATGTCGACAACAATACGGTGCCACGGTGTCAGCCACAATGCACGCCATGCACTGGTTGAGAGGGGAGCGGTCTACAGACAGGATTCAGCCATGCATCGCGAATGGAACAAGCATGCACGCATCTTGCGACATGAGGGAAGGGGGAGAATAGATATAGTACCACAATACTGACTATGAACATACACATAGTAGTATGAGGGAAGGGGGAGAATAGATTTAGTACCACAATACTGACTATGAACATACACATAGAAGCATGAATACTACTGCATGCACATATTCTGATCAGGCACTCCGCAAAGGTGAAAACCATTTGCGTTCAGTGCCGGGCCGCGGAAAATGCGGAAAACGCGATCTGCAAATGAATCCGACCGGAATCGAACTGGGGACCTCTCGCACCAATTTCGCTGACTTTAGGACGGACGTCTCCGGTTACCATGGCATCGCCAACTTACACCTACAGTCATCCGCAAAAGTTCTCCTGTCCGGGGAGTGATGCAAGCCTTTCGGATTTGGTACTAGATAAATCACTCGAGATCTGTGTGTAGGACTACTGCATGCACATATGTTCATACAACTGTATATGCGAAAGAGAATCTAGGTGTGGCATATACTGTCTCCCATGCCACGTCCCCTATCCATGCGATCCAGGGAACACAACCAAGGCTTCACCACCACGCAAGAGACAGTACACTGGCGCAGGGTCGCTCCACGTTGCGTCATACAACAACAAATGGGGGCGCCGAAGATGCCTGGCTTATAACTCATCACAAGCAACACCGAAACGCATAACTTGAGGCAGCCGCACCTTGCCATCGTCCCGCAAGATGGGGAGGACATGGGGCCCAGCTGCCGCTGCCTGCCACCTTATGTTTAGACGCCCACCTCCATAAACGACTGCGGTGGCACACCCACCTCGTAGGCCACCGCAAGGGGCGCCAGGATGTAGGATTACAGCAGACTGCGGTGCGCACCCCAGCTGCCTTATCCCACTTCCCACTGGCCCACGCGCCATACTCCGCGGGCCCTACCTGCGGTCTCGCCATCGCCTGCCGCATCCGCCGCGTCGCCACTGGCAGATGGCACGAGCTGTGCGGGCGACGCGACCCCTCGCTGGATGACCATGCGTGCCAAGGCCGCCCGGAGCGCCCCCTTGCGCGCCAGCACGGCTGCCTCCACCTCGGGTGTCCCCCCCTTGGAACCGTCATCGGCCAACCCCTCGCCAAAGAGCAGGTCGTAAGCACACACATAGACCAGCTCCTCCCAAAGCTGTGGGGTGGCGGGTGGCAGGTGGCAGGTGGCATGTAGTGGTAGTAGGGTGGCACGTGTTTGGCATTTGGTGGTGGGTGGAGAGGTGGGTAGTGGGTGGCGAGTGCCAGCAGGAATGACCACCAAATTTA